>GL379875.1:30895-59875 GCA_000143925.2 Caenorhabditis brenneri | reverse complement strand
GATAGCGGAACCTGGAGCATGCAAAGGTCGTTGACCTTGCATCCCACAATCAGCAATATGTTATCATCTCTGAGAAATTTTGTTTGTGTCAAACAGAGCTAGATCATCTATTTCGTAGTTAACAAATTTATTGTCCGGCAGATTTTCAGGCAGATAGAGCTCGATTCTTTAGGAACTATGAGGAATTTGAGAATGTTTCAATGAACGAACTCTAACAGTAAGTAAATGGAAGATGGAGAGAACCATTCTCCTCCAAAAAAAAGTTTCAGTTTCATTTGAATCGAGCAAAATGAAGTAGGGCAGGGTGACAGTAATAGAGTGCGAGGTGTGATGGCTTCGGTCGAAAAAATTTCATCCAGTTATAATCGCACTCGTACGAGCTCACAAAATTGCAATAAATGCCCAAAGACTGTTCAAAATAAAGTCCCTTTTTAAGCTAGTGTTTCTTTTACTTTTCAGCGTACAATTCATTATATTTTTATGTAGTATGTAATTCTAAGAAACACCAACTTCCTATTTTCACCTAAAGCAATTTCCGTCTTTTTGAATTCTGTACCTTATTCATGCCATTTTTTTGTCAGAATTGTATATATTATTTTTCATAACTGTATCCCACAATTTTGATGCCATAATGTCGTTGCATTGTCTCCTATTGGAAACTATTTTATTCATATGGCCCTTTTACTCTTATGATGCCCCTATCCCAGACATCTAGTTCAAATAGAACAACTCATTCAGAACTTTTTCTTTGACTATTATCATACCTCTCCCAAAACCACTCCTCATACTTCACTCATTCCCTTTGGCCTTTCTGCTAGACTATTTCAAAAACAATTTTTCAAACAGCTAACCATTTTTTTTTGACCTAGTGTTTGCTTTTAGTTTTCAGAAGTATTAGTGTATCTACCTTAATTTCCGTTTCTCCAAATTCTGTACCTTATTTATTCTTTTTTCTAATCAGAATTGTATAGATTATTCTTCATAACTGTATCCTACAATTGTAATGCCATATATTCAAAAACAATGAATTCATTGATGACGTAAACTGTTATGGCAAGTAACTGCCAATTGAAGAGGATTAGAACTCTCCTCCTCTTCGTTTCGAATATCAGCTCTTTCTCTTTTTCTCTCACATTTTTTTGCGCTCCCACCTCTTTTTCTCGTTTTCAGAGTCTCGCCCAACTGCTCACCACTATTCCCCGTTTCCAGGTGAATTATTAATCGCGATGGATCTTCTTGAGCCCCAAGCGGCCGGAATGGCAAACTTCGGAGCAAGAAATCCATTCCTCCCAGCAGTGAGTATTGATTTTGCCATTGTTTTAAACATATTTCCATAACTTTTTTGTTTTTATTCCGTTTTTAGCCTGTTGCCAACCAACCAATGGCTAATAACACTCAAACGTTGTACCCGTTGGGTAACCCACAACATGGACAAGCATTACCAATGGCTATCAGTGGGATTTATGTGAGTCATACGGATAGATGATGTTATTGATATTAACATCTTTAGGGCGCGGCCGCATTGAACCTTCCACCAGGAAATAATCTTGGTGTAATTCCATTCACTTACCAACACTTTCAAATGAATCAAAACAAAGACGTAGATATAATGCAGTACTTGGTGAGCTACTTTCAAAACATTCCGGGTTTCACATAATTTATCTTCAGAATGCTCGCAACAACAATGACAATCTCATGCTCACCTTCCGCGGTCAGATGAATCCACCTGCTAATTTTCCGGTTCCTAACTTCCCACAAGTCAACATTCTCCCACCAAATATGGTGCCTGGAAACGTCATGGCTTTTCCGAATTTGTACCCTGGGCCACATAACAACGTGATTCAAAATAATGCAGCACCACTCATACCTCAAGCCCCGTTGCTTCCAGTAAATCCGCCAGTTTGGGAGAACTATGATAGAAATCATGTGGGCCCAAATGCCGATGAGGAGGATATGGAAGATAATGATGTGAGCTGATCAGCTCGAAAATGATATTCTCATCTAGCAATTACGTTTCAGCCGGACACGCCTGGCATTGCAACTCCAGATTCAACAGACGACGAATCTCACTGGACCGCGTTTGATCGCGCTATAAAAACTCGAAAGCTACTCAAGGAGGCATTGAAATCACTTCACAAAGCTGATCTCATTGACAAAGACGCGGAGATTTTGCACATCTGTGATTTGGTTGAAGTGGTACGACCGAATTGTGTAGAGAGAACAATGAAAACAATATTTTTTCCAGAAAATCAAGAAAATCTACGACAACCTCGACGAGCTAGATGATGGAGACGACCAACCTCTCCCAAATCTCCAAAACCAAGCCTAAATGTACCTTTCTCCAGCCTCAACTCTGAATTTTTTTCAAAATGTGATTATTTTTCCTTGTCTATGATAACCGCCAACACCTCGTATAACTAATATCCCTTTACCTCTTTTGTATCCGTCACACTCCAATTCTCATTTCCGTTTTCTACCCCAACTGATAAACCAAACTGAAAAACAAAACCAAGTCTCTGTCTTTTAACCAATTTCCTCTGTACAAAATGAATATATACTCGAGATGATGTTGACAACATAAAACAGAGAATATCGAAGATAATCCGGGGGCTGAACATTTGGAATCTTATCTCATGAGCTTAAAGAGCAATAAGAGAAATCACGCACTTAGGATTTCGTGCCCACGGGTTTGTGTTGAAGTGCGTTTCATAAGAACTCGCATCAGTTTACAAGTCAGTCTTCAGACGGAAATTTGGATGATGAACGAACGATAAACAGTAAATTGAAAAAAAAACAGAGCTCATTCAATACCTGGGCTCACTAAAAGTCAAATATGTTTGCTGTTTTGTTGTTTAGTGCTATCAGATTTAGTAATAGAATGAAAAGCAAGCTTTGAGTCATGAAAGAACTAACACTCGTGGCTATTGGAGTGAAACATAGGCTATTAATGTCTTCAACGTTCTCCGCTTTTTTATTTTTCTTGATACAAGTTTTCTTGAAGTTAAGGCCAGACTTGATACAGATGAAGGTTGAGAATCAGGTTTTATATGAGACTTCACAGATTATCTCTACAACTTATCCAGGCCAATACAACCGGAATTTTAAGCGGAATGTTTTTTCGATGCACTTAAAGCAATTTCCCCACAAATGTGGCCAAAAGTAGTCACAAGTTTATGTTGTTTCTTCTTAGAAATCTGGAAAATTTCGGCGAAATTTTTGTTGTTACCTACATTTTTCCGACAAATAACATGCTGTTGAGAGACATACGCCCGAGTTGATCGGGAAAAACCAGAATGTTATCTTCAAGTGAAATGGAGCCACTTGCGTTCTTGTCAAATTGCGATAATGAGTTGTATACGTGTGCCAACATCCTTCATTCAAGCAGAGAAATAAGCTTCGATTGTGAGATGACGAAGATTAGAACGAGCTCCGAAACATGATCAAGCTTCATTAATTCCATAGTTCTTCAAATCTTTTCTTCTGATGATTCATATTGCTTTCAGCTGTATTTTCCAACCATTCATTAGAGAAATCTAACAACATTTTCGTTGGAGAAACTCCGGAAAACTGGTCTTTCCTCCAACCGAATGATCTATACTTTCAATGTTTTTCACAAGTAATCCTTCCAAATCCTCCGAAATCCTGGGTAGCAGCATCAGTCTCCGAAAAAACCAACGAAATGAGTAATTTTCTCCGTGGAGCGCAACTGCAATATCGCACATTCATTTTTTGGAAACCTTTTCTGCCCTTTTTCACTCATCAAAATAAATTATTGCATTACTTTATTCACAACAAATAACCTTTTTCGCCTTACTCACCCGCTCCGCTAGTTCCTTATCTTTATTTCTGTTTTTAGGTGCCGATAAGAGTCAGGAGAAGACGAAGAAGAGGTTTATTAGTGGTCATTCTGTGCGCAGGGACAATGGAAGAGAATCGATCGGTGTGCTTGGCAAGAAGACTAGTAAAGGTCAACCGACCGGACCCGTCCTATGCTGTGCCATCGTCAACATTTCTTTATTATCTCAAAAACTGAAACAATCAACTGCTGATATTCCGCCAAGAACGTCTAAGGGATCGAAGAAACAAAAAATAAGTAAGTTGTTTGTTTCTTGACAGTTAAAGAAAATTCTTTGCGGTAAGCTGGAGAAGACGTATTTATAGTTGTTTTTTGAC
Source organism: Caenorhabditis brenneri (assembly GCA_000143925.2). Lineage (NCBI taxonomy): Eukaryota > Metazoa > Nematoda > Chromadorea > Rhabditida > Rhabditidae > Caenorhabditis > Caenorhabditis brenneri. Next base: position 55,702 of record GL379875.1, on the reverse strand, counting down.
AGAATCGCAGTATAGTCAAACCTTCAATTTTTGCAGGGATATCCGCAAAGCTGATACGATGAAGCTAATATTGTCATCATCTCTGTCGTGTCGGAATCATAGTGGAAATGCTGCAAAGGACTGTTCTGTCTCTATCAACCTAACATGTATTTTTTACAACAATTTAATGGTGTGAGTTTTTCAATTGGACTGAAATAGAACTGAATTTCACTTGATTCAGAGTTGCACAGAGACACGAATCGGTTGAAAGGAACTTTTGTTTACAGAACGACATGATGACAGTAACAATTCGACAGTGTTGGCATGTTCTCAAAGGTACTATCCACATCTGATGCCTTCTCTACACTGAAAATCCGCCAATTTGCTATTCGAAAACCCCAATGGTATGGTGAACACATTCCGCTAACGAAGTATTGGTGAGTCGTTTTTTTGCTGAAACATAGAAGAACTCTGCGGGTTCGTCCACTCCAGGGTTGTACGAAGAAGAGAATGATGAAAGTCACAAGAAAACCTTTCAGCTGAAAGGGTAGACTAAAGTGATATAAAAAACCCAGGCGTCTCGTTTGAGAAATGCCTCTTTCAACCAACTGTCCCAAATAAACCGAGGACAATTTTCTAATGACTTAGTCAATGCTCATTCAATCATAATAAAAATGATAGGCCCGAGTAAGAAAACAATAACTTTATTTTTTCAGAACCAGAGAGTGGAAGTGAATGCAATCGTTTTCGAAGTTCCATCAATTTTTTTTCGAGAGGCACCCCGGCATCTAAGCTACCCCTAACAAATTGATGTTTGCGGTTAGTATGAAAGTGACTTCAAATACTTCTCCGCCAACCATTTTCAGGAACTGTGAAGAATCGGATCTCCACTGAAATAAACAGAGGAACAGGAAGCACTAGATGTGTCAATTGTGCTAGCCCAGATTCATTTGGAAAACAGAAGAGATAATTTAAAAAAGTGCTGTTTTCGTTACTTGTTCTCTTTCAGAATCAGTAAATTACCGTAAAAACTAAAATAAAAGGACACCTAGTACGGCATGTTCAGAGCAATATATCTCGGCGGGCTTCAAAGGTATGAAAACGCGGTCAACTGAAGAAATCTTTAGTTGAGCATTTTGAACATTCTATTAGTTGAAAACCTTTTGATATTTTCAAAGACAACCGAGATATAGTGCTCTGAACATGTCATACTGCGTGGTTTTCTATTATAGTTTTTACGGTACGTGAAGTAGTGTTCTGTTTTTAATAAATCAGCTGGTATTGAAAAACCCCAGGTGGTGTCATTCCTCAAAAACAGAGAATAGTTAGCAGCGTGTTTTTTTGAAACAGACTTGCCAGTGTGTTCATGTGTTCAAATCCCCCGGGTTTACTTGCCACCAAAATTTTGCTTCTTGTTTTTTCCCAGTTCTTTTCTCCTTAGCAAGAATGAAAGCTGTGCAGCTTTAGCACTAACAACATTCGTGATTTTGAAACGTATTTTCAACTTATTCAGCTTGTTGTGCGTTTCCATTATTTTTTTATTGACCTACACCACTTTTTTTTTCGTAAAGTACTATTAACGCACATGCCGTCCACAACGTCTTCTTGATAGTCTGTGCGTTGTCTTGACCTATCCACTACTCCACCACACAAACGACATACATTCTCGGTTTCACTGTTCTCTCTTCGTTCCCTCTGGTCCGTTCGAATGGTCCGTCCTCGTGCACGCAGACTCGTCTTCTTGATGGTCTGTCCGTCGGTTGTTCTTATCCACTATTCCACCACAGAAACGACATACATCCTCGGTTTCACTAATCTCTCTTCGTTTCCCTTGGTCCGTCCTCGTTCGAATGACCCCTCCCTATGCACGCAGACTCGTCTTCTCAATGGTAAACCCTTTCTTCGACCCATCCACTACTGCACAGCAAAAACGGCTGACCTCTTCAACTTTTCTGGTCCTTTCTCGTTTCTTCTAATCTGTTCTCATGCGTATGGACTGGCGCAGGCAACTCGATGAAAGCTTACCTCGACGAACAGACCAAATAACAGTATTGAACTTTCACAAATGCTTTTGACAGCTAAACTCAAGGAAGGATTTTTGATTGAAAAGGTGAGTGAAGTTCTGTGTTGTTATTCTTTGAAGAAAATTGCCGGAATGAACGTTGCATCACAGTTCTTTTCCGAAGAAATCCTCTAACATCGATTTTGAAAGCTCCAGAGTCGTTTTCTTCTTGTATTGCAAGAATAATAAACTAAAAAGGAATAAATAAGGGAAGACTGCTTTTTCTTAATTTTTCTGGGTTTTTCAAGCTCAAGAACCAGTGAATTTCCCGATTTTTGCAAGAAAAATTCTCCGAAAAATGTCTGGGTCTCTCATTTCTATGCATTCTCTCATCGGCCAAACATCAATCCCCTGTAAATCGACACTACATCGTTGCGAGACATAACCGCGTAATTCTGTGCGCCTTTAACTTCATTTCTCTGCGCACTCCCTTTTTCCTTTCTCTCTCCACTAAAAACCCACGTAAATTGACAAAACAACATGGAAATCACAAAAAAGGAAATTTAATCAAAATATGAATAATTTCAGACGTAGATCGACTCACTCTTCCAACAACTCGGCAGAGAAGAAGATTGAAACCTTTTTATTTGTTAAAAACACCTTCAATAAGATTTCCAAGATGCTAAACAATGGAATATAAAACTAACGTGAGGTTTTATGAGTAAAAAAGCATTCTATAACGTTGACCTATATTCTATGAATATAGTATTTCTTTTAACTTTACAAATGTAAACTAGTTATGCACAAAACTTTGATAAGGGTATGCATAATGAAGATATTTGAAGTATGAGGGTATTCTGACACTCGGATTTCGATAATGATGTAGTGTCTGGCAGTTCTGGTATGCCATACCTGTTCACTAGAGTAAACCATAGTTTGCTGAGATTCAATGTTCCGTATTCCTAATATTTTTCCTATTTTCAGGGTCGCATGGCCGAGTCGTCCATGTAACTATGCCGAGGGAAAAGTATAATTTGACTGGATATGAAGGACCAAATAAGAAAACAAAGCCAAACGAATGCACTGTCCAGATAGAGAGAATGACAAGCAACATAAATATGAAGTTAACTTGGAATTTTGATCCTGGTACGGAAAACGAGGAGTTAGACAATTATGAACCTCAGCTTCGAACGTTTCTCGTTCTGCATTATCGATACCAACAAAGAAATTGAAGAGCCGGAAAATAACAGTAGTAGCAAAACCATCCGATTTAGAGAGCGATTCCGATGCATTCAGTGATTCAGATGGCAAATCAAACCCTAGATGAAACAGTCAAAAGTTTCAGTAGTGCCTTCATCTTCTTCCACAAACCGCCATCTTATGGAAACCCTTGATGATCATCGACAAAAGCAGAAACAAAAAAGACTCGGAGAAGTATGGCTTGGCTTTGAGTGAAGGCTATGATGAAGATGACTGATTATTTACAAATCCATTCTGTACTAATCAAATATGTTGAAATGTTTTTTTTTTCACCTGCTTTACATTTTTTTTCAGTCTATATATGCATATTGTTTTCGAATAACCGTTATTTCTCTGTGATATTGGTAATCCACTGGGTTTTTTGCCTATAGATAAATACTTACTTAGTTAATCTCTTACATCTTTTTTCAAAATATGTTGTATTTTTCAACACTGCCATATCTGTTTTCAATTGCCGCTCTAACCTATTAGAGGTGGCCTATGCTAAACAAAATTTTCTAGGGAGATTTTCTTACCATGGGATAGAGCTCAACAAATTACATTGAAACGCTCCAGGAAATATGGTCGGAAATTACATTGTCAACCTGTTTTTACACGTGAAAATAAATCTCGTTGCTTGAACACCGTGGAAATGTTGAATATTTCTCACGAAATTTTTTTTTGTTGCTCATAAGAAGAACTTTCAAGAAATCAGCCTATAACTCGGAAAGGGGCGACTATAGAAAAAATTTCAACTACAAAGTTATTCGGAATTCAGCTCATTTCACTTTTTTAATTGACAACTTTTTCGAAATACTCTTGGTTTTTCTGGTAAATGCTGTCAAAGGCACTGTTCCTAAACAACGAGATTTCCTTTCACGTGAAAAGTTAAGTCGAAAATGGTATTTCCAATCATTCCTCCAAAAGGATTTTCGATGCAATTCGTTGAGCTCTATCCGATGGAATAAAAATTTCCCTAGCAAATTTTCTTCTAGCATAGCCCCCCTTCAAGCTGTTTGAATTTATAATTTTTCTGTTTTTAGATGTCTGGAAGCCAGCGCCGACAGTACATCCCGGAACATGCTGTTCCTGTCCCACTCTCTTTGGTTGCCAACGCAACAACTGAGCGTGTGGAGTTCGGAAAGGTGGAACTCGTCCGTGTCCAGGTAATGGGGATCGTCCACTCCGTCGATCTCCATAATGCCTACGCGGACATCATCATCCTCGAGAAAGATGGAGACGAATGCCTCTTGTGTCGGAAAGTTTTCGATGTAAGTATTACTCATTATCATTCTTCAGTTCAAAATACGGTTTCAGCCCAATTTCTCCCCCGAACGCGCGCAGGAGTTAGTCCCCGGACACATGGTTGAGGTGTATGGGAAGATTCGGCTCCTGGAAGACAAAACTCCCTACCTCAACGTCTTCACCTTCCTCCCTGTGTCGGTGCCTCAGTTCGAGGCATTCCAAACAATGGTGAGGGTGTCAAAATTATTCTATGAAAAGGTAAACCAATATCGATTTTCTATCTGTTAAACTCCTCTGGAATTTGTTTCAGAATACACCGGCTCTTCCTGGAGGCACCCACTGCAAATACCCGGAGAGAAAAGGGCTCAGTAAAAAATTGGGAAACCTGCATCGTTTCCCGATGCAGTTCTTGGAACAATCCAGCTCCGTCGAAAACAATGGAGGACAGTGGCCGCCGGAAATCGAACAATTGGCTGCTGGAATGCCAATCAACAAGAGCAGGAAAAGGAGAAGAGAGGAGTCCGACGAAGAGGAAGAGGAAAAATATGAAAAAAAAGAAGATTATTATGAAGAAGGTAAATATAAAAAAAAGTGATGAAATCTCATGAAAACAAGATTGTTTCAGGTGAAGGAGCTGCTGAGATGGCTGAAGGTGGAGAAGCAGTTTAATCGAGCCGGTTCCATTCTTTAATTGAATGTGTTACACAAGCTTTATGATTGAATTTCTCATAACTTCTCGATGTTGAGAAGATGTTCCGAAAACTCTTTTTTATTTATTAAATTCCGAATAAACTGATATCAAATTCAATCGTGTTTTCTTGTTGTTAAATTGGTTCAATTCCAACTTTTGTTCTCTCAATCGACCATTTCTCGAACTTCCACCAAACTCTTTCCTAGTTTTTTTTTCAGATGGAAGCTGTTCAACTTTCCATGAACAACTTACAACTTCTACCCAAAATGAATCGCCGATGATCTCCTCGTGTTAGACAGGAAAAAAACAAGTTTTGGCAAAAAATGACGTAGACCACGGAAAGGTACTACTGATTTTTTTTTCCGCTTGCCACAACTGATGTTGAAGAGGTTCTCTGATAATTCACTATGCTTATAAAGAAATTTTGAAGTGAATTGTTCAAAAAATTCTCCAATATTTTAATACCTGTCTTTTCATGATGAATATAGCAATTGCTTCAAAGTTTTTCACAAGAATTGAATCATTTCGCTATTTTATTCCCGCAAAAGTCTTGTTTATCACCATCCCGACAATTCCGCTAGTTCCTTATCTCTATTCATATCTTTAGGTGTCAACAAGAATCACGTGAAGACAGAGAAGAAAGTTATTCAAGTTGGTTCCGTGCGCACAGCAAATGGAGAAATCGATAAGTACACTTGGAAAGACGACACGCAAAGGTCAACTGACCCGTCTCATGCTGTGCTATTAATAACATTTCTTCCATCAATTTACTAACGAAACGAAAGAAACACTAATATTCAACAATAAACGTCTAAGGAATTGAAGGAAAAACAAATGAGTAAGTTGTTTGTTTCATGATAGCCAAAGAAAGCCATTTGCGGTTTGCAGGTTTAATTAAAAAGCAGCATTGGAACGTGAAACTGTCCACTTCAAGCGAAATCCCTTGCGGAAAATTTGGTTCATGCATTTAAACTGAGCCACTTATGTGAAATACAGCATCATCATCATCAACTATCTTCAAGAATTCTATCGGAAGTGTGAGTCAATCATTCTCTTTCCGCTTACTTGTTAGCGAACTTGCTCAATTACAGAGTTGAAGTGGCTTCGACACGTGTGGGATGCGTTGCATGAAAAACCCAACAAGCAGGTTTTTCCAAGCTGTTTTTCGGATTTGACGGCATATGGACGATGGAATCACAACCAATTATGAAAACTTTATCGTTCAACCCACGTTCATTACAAGTTTGGGACGGAAGATTTCAAGACACCTTCCATTTTTCACAGGACAGTTTAGGAATGTGGAACTCAGGAGCTTTTATTAAAATATCCTATCTACGAAACTTATATTTCAAAGGGAAGACGCTGCCTGCTTGACGAACATCAAAACAACTGCTTTTTATGAGATTCACCTTTATTTCATGTTTCAAAAATAGGTTCGTTCAGACGAAATTTGTCAATCTCCGAATGAAACAAATACATGTAAGTTGTTTCACTGAGTCGTGATAGCCAAAGAAAATCTTTTGTGGTTTGCAGATGCACCGGCATCTATTGAATAGCATCATGAAAGCGTGACACCATCAACTACGAAACAACCTCCAAAAGGGTTTTTTTTCATCACAAGCATTTCTGTTTTGAATATCACGGAACGGAATCACTACCATTGGACTTTTATCTGTAGAGTGAGTCGATTGTTTTTTTCTATTTGCGAATCAAGTCAATTGCAGATTTAAAGTGACTTCAAGATGTGTTTGATATCTCGCAGAAAGAAATGCAGCAAATAGGAATTTCGCAAGCTGCTCTTTGAAAAACTAAATGATTTGACAAACTGTGAACAATGAAAACACAGCTGATGGTCGCCACTTTTTGATTCAACTCATGCTAATTATGATGTTGTGTCTGATTGCTTCAAGAAACATTTCACTTCTCGAAGGACGTTCCGGGAATTCGGAATTCAGAAGCTGTTATCATACTCAATGTTGACAAAAACAATTCTTCGGAGAGAAAACACTTGCCTGCCTTAAACATCACACCAACTCGTTATTATGGGATTAATCTTTGTCTAAATCTTCAACAACGCGTTCGTCCAGTCAAGATTTGTAAACCTGGAAATGAAACAGAAACGTAAGTTGTTTCACTAATCCTGATAGCCAAAGTAAACTATTCGTGGTTTGCAGGTGCACCGGAATCTACTGAATAGCAGCATGAAAACGTGGAACCATCAACTACAAGAAGAATTTTGGGGCGAGATGTCAAACCAAGACTTACCACCTTGGGAAACATTAAACTTGGGAAACATTAAATCACTATGATTGTGTCCCTTGATGAATCCTATTCAAGGTTTGAGTAAATTGTTATTTTTCTAATTGCGAAATTAATCAGTTACAGATCAATAACTCTGTCATAAATGTGATCTGTTTTCAAGGATGAATCCAATTCGAAGAAGTTGCATGATGTTCCTATTGGAAAAAAAAACCAATTCGATAAACTGTGAAGAAATCGAGATGAAAATACAACTGATATCGTCGCAAACATGTGATTGAATCCACGTTTGTCAAGAATCTGAGTATGATTTCTTTAAAACATCTCCAGCTTCGCGCAGGACGGTTCAAGACGTTGGGATGTTGGAATTGCTGTTGAAATATCCTGTCGACAAAATCCACTGACGACTAGCTGTTCAGAAACCCCAAATGTATGCGGAATACATTTCGCTAATAGAAAATCGGTGAGTTGTTTTTTTTTTTGCTAATTCCCGTGAAAAATTTGGTGGTTTGCCCATGTCGTAGTACCGAGGTTGTTAGAAAAAGAGAATGATGCAATTTACTAGGAAGTCTTTCAGATTGAACTGTAGACCTACATGACATAGAAATTCCAAGCGTCTTGTTTATTTGAGGAATACTTTTTTTTCTGACAATCCTAGACAACTCAAGAAAAAACCTTCAATGACTTAATTAATGCTTTATTATATCACAAGAAAAATTCACAATTCATTTATTTGAAAAAAAAATCCATATTAGAAGTGGCCTGTTGGATACGGTGTCTTGGGCGGCGGGGAACCATGGCGGGCATATTGAGATGATCCAGGAGAACGGCCTTTTACGGAACGACTGTGTCCGCTGTCAGTTTGATTATTAGCCAAAACGGCCACTTCGGAAGCAGCGTTTTCCGATACATTGCTGACTGCAAAGGAAAAATTGTCAGAAACCTTATCACTTGACTAAAAATTTTTGTGACCTACCGTTAGGCTCCTTATGGAAGCGAATGAAGAAGGCAGCAGTGATAGCAATAATGACAAGAATATTGCCTTTATTCATGGCGAGAATTTGAGAATGATAGTTTTAGATATGCCGCTTGGTTTTTATAGCAAAATCGATGATGCATCAACACCAGATCACAGGTTTCATAACAATAGAACTTTTGAATTCGCCACATTCCAAAATCCCACGGTCTAGCTATTGTTCCATTTGTCTACTTTTGGTAAACTTTGATTTTTTGATTTATCAGAGTTTTTCTTTGTCAGAGTTGAAAAAAAACCAAAACTCAAAAAATACGCCATGAGCAGAAATGAAAAAAAATGCGCCAATAATTTGATGTTTCAGAACGTTTCATCGAAGGAGAAAAAAAAGAGCTTTTTTTTTCGAAGTTTTACTGATCTTCACGAGAGAAACCCCGGCGTTTCATTCACAATCGATGCTGGTTGAAAACTTATATCAAATGGATGCTTGCGGTTAGTACGAGAACAACTTAAAATACTTCTCCGCCAATCGTTTTACAGGATTTATAAGAAGCCAAAGACCTAATAAGCCAAACGGAAAGGAAGCAATACTGGATGTTTAATCTGTGTAGCTTGCAAATTCAAGTGGAATTTCAAGAAGAGAACATCCACAGCTTTATTTAAATCAGACTTGTTGTAATGTGATTGTGATTGATGAAGTCGTTTTGAAAAAGCTGTTTGCGTCGTATCCGTCAGACGAAGCATGTCTCGATAGTCAGAAATAATAAGTGTGAGTTGATTCATAAACCTCAAAAATTGTTCAATTTGAAATAAAAGTATTACAGGAAAGTGCAGAATGTTTCGAATTGGAAAAAAAGGATCATCATTCTCAGCTGATCACGTTGAACAACTGGAAGTTCGTAAGAAAACAAGGTTGCTGTAGTCATCGGGACAACCACTATTCTGCCGAAATCATTCAATGATTTGTAACTGAAACTACGAGATCGTCCAAAACAAATTCAACTATTGCGACTGTTTGTTGTTGGAGGAAAACATCGAGCTCATCTCATTATCAAAACGGAAACAAGAACAATTCACTAATAAAAACTCATGCGAAGAGCATCAAGCGGCTGACTGAAAGATATGGCTCTACGTAAAACTAATTGGTGAACATGAAGAAAAAATGTAACGTTTCACTGAAGCGGAACTAACAATAACCTTCTTTTATTCCAGAAAAGCCGATTTCAAAAGCAGAAATGGGATGCTGTACTCACCAGAACAACCATTGTTCTGCCGCAGTCATCTTACAACTGAAAACAGGACGCAAGCCGTCTACTCGAACTTATTCGAATCGTTGTGAGTGTTTGTTGTTCGAGAAAAACATTCAAAATGGGCCGAAATGATTGGAAAATTTGTTCAATTGGAGGAAACTATGAGGAACTCAGGTCTCATAGTTTGTAGTCATTTACTCCTTGATTTGAGAAACCTTTGCAAAAAAAAATCATTCCAAAGGACGAATTGATTGAAAACATTGCCTGCTTGAAGGAAGGTATGGAAGATTTCAATTATCTCTAAAAAATGGCCAAATTGGTTTGACTTCCATTGATTTCATACCATGTGAAGAGAAGAATGTGTAGAACTGCATAGTTGATTGCCGATTCACAAAAACGAAAACAACTGAACTGTTGAGAAGAGTGTAAAACTTGTTCGAACATAAATCAGTTGTTAATTACTTTTGCTCTTTTGAAATTAGTGCAAGAAAGAAAGTATCGTCCAGCTTTTCAAAAATTCAACCAGTTATTTCAAAAACCCAGATGACACCAGTCGATTAGGTGTAGACTGCGTACATTATCGATTATTTGGTCTCTCTTGGATTTGGCTTGGAAAACATGTTCTATTTAATGAATGACTGCAATTTCTGAGTTGTGTCTGCCATCTTGAAAAATGAAAAACCAAAAACACTTCGATTTGAATCAAATTCATTGAACTTTGAGACAATATTCATAGATTATTAATCAGAAATGAGGTTGAACTCGGCCTCCGAATATTTCTCCTTCTTTGGATGACAAGGTTTGATTTCTCCATAGATGAGTTCAAGGCCTGGTTTTGAAACAGTTGCTTCGATCGGAAAGCGTGGGGTGGCATGAATGAAGACATCGAACTTGACTTCTGCTGTTCCTCCGTTGTCCTTCCAGCTCTTCACTTTGAAGCTGTAGTTCGAGCCATTCTTCACGAAGATCGCAATCAACTTCTCTGAAAAAATTTTCATCGTTTAATTAAAAAAAAATTAATTAAAAACGTACCGGGGGTGAATTCCTTGCCACAGACATTGAGCTTGAAGTTCGAGCCGAACAATCCGGCAATTAGTTTCCTATTGCCGGATGACACCGTTTTGTTGAGGTGAGCCTCGTACTCCTCGGCTCCGTTTGACTCGGCATGGTGACTGAACTTCGCAGAATCTTGGTTGGTTGTTCCAACCAGGTGCTTGAAGAAGAGTCCTGAGTTCGCAGCTTCTTTCCGCATATAGGCGGAGCAGGAACAGAAGATGAGGAGAAGGAGAAGGAGAAGGAGAGAAGACTGGGACATTTCCAGTTGGATGGTTGTATCTAGAAGGAAGCCCTTATATAGGTGTTATAATTCGATTAACGATAGGCTCCCCCGCAAACACGCCCCTTTCTCATACAATTTTCTGGTTTTATTGATGTTTTATCGCTCTGGGAACGAGGTTTTGCTGGGAAATTCAATTCAAGCTCCGCGTGGAACTTTTAGAGAATAAAAATGGAAAACGGTATGAGATGATAAAATGGTGATAATTCGATTAACGCTAGGCTCCCCTGCAAACACGTCCCTTTCTCATACAATTTTCTGGTTTTATTGATGTTTTCTCGCTCTGGGAATAGAGTTCTGCTGGGAATTTCGATTCAAGCTCCGTGTGAAACTTTTAGAGAAAAGGAATGGGATACGGTGTTTGATGAGAAAATGGTGTGGTTTCGAAGATGAAAAAGAATAGGAACATGCTTCATGGCTTTGTCATCATGAGAAGAGTTGAGTTTTAAGACGGAAATTTTAGTTAAGCCCAGAAATAGCAAGAAAGCCATAATCGAATTTTTTCGAAGAATCGATACCCCAGTTCAACAGTGTCGCAATGACAAGTAGTTGGCCGGGGCGAGCCTGGGGCGCAGTAGTAGTAAGAACCAGCTTAACCGGACTACCAGCTGCTCGGGACTTTATGTAGTGAGGGGTTAATTATTACGTGCTTTGAAAGCTAGGTAACAAGTGATTGACGAGTCAGGCAACAGAAACACCGCACTACAGTTTGATCCACTCGCATATCCCACTAGTTCAATGGTTGCAAGACGGTGGACTGCAGATTTTCACTGCTGTCAGCCCTTACTATTCAGAAGGAGGAAAAAAGAGCAAAAAAAAGAGTAAAGAAAAGGGAACTATGAATGGATGAACCGTTGCAACCAATCGTTTCTCGAGATTTGTTTGAAATCTAGTGAGAAACAAAAGATGTTCTGCATGTTCTTTGTCTGAGAATTATTGAAAAGTAAAAGGAGGAGATCACAGCTTCCTACTTTGTTGCGGAATCAGAAGAATCCCGACCAAAGCTGCCGTTTTATCATAAATCTATAGCTTCATTTGAAAATTATCAATCAAGAAGATAAGTGTTGTCAAAATTCAGTTTCTATTGCGGTGTACAAAAAACACACCAATTCATACTTTTTGTCTCTCAAGGTCATCGAACAATCTGCTCGACGACCGGCCATTCTCTTCTACTCATTTTTCGCACCCCTTTCATTCCTCGCTACTTTTTTTGCGCAACATTACATTGAGCGACCGTGATCTTTTACAGACTGGTCCGCAATCTACCTGACGAGTTGTTGCGTCCTGCCGGATATGTTTTAATTAGTGCAGATTTATTTTTTGTTGCGCTGAACGCTGTTCCTTCCCCGTTTTACTTACAATTTTTTCGAATTTCAGAAATGACGAGTTTATCAGTTGAAAATGCTAACCCTGGAAATCATCACAATCGACACCTCGAACTGATCCCAGAGGAAGATGTCCTTGCAGCAGTTGGATCCTTGTTTCTAGAAGGAAAGAGACGGTATGTTTTATTGATTGCCACTTAGTTTTTTCTCAAACCATAAACTATTCTAGACTTCAAAATCGTCTCGAACATCAAAATGGTTCGGCTTCCAATTGCAAGGAACCTGAGGCAACGAACTCAATTGAAGGGGACATCTACTTGTAAGTTTTTCTACTTAACAAATTGAACTGACTAGAAGATTTTCAGAGCGAGCAGTGATCAAAAAAATAATGTACAAATGGCTCTTTGCAATGTACTTCAAACTTTGGCTCGAGCTAATTTGAAAAAGTTAGAAGATGATGATGTGTTGTTTGTATTCCGATTATTTTATCGAGATTACGAAATCACCAATGAACAGCTGTTGGAAGAGTAAGTTTTTGTCTTATGCTGCTTGAATATTCAGTTTTTTTCACAGAATCCAATTTGCCAAGTTACGGATTGAATCTGACAACACCACTGATCTCTTCACAAAAATCCACACAATGTTTATTTTCAGAGTCCCTGTCTCGGAAAACTTTCTGGAATTGTGGGTTTTTTCACGATCTCTTACAATTTGAATATGCACAATTTTTTCAGAGCTCGTGGTTACAAAATCAGTGTCAACGAACTCAGTCAGATCACCGATTATTCTGCAAACGTTTCAATAAACTATTCCGTGGAGGGATCGTGTCTGAAAAAATGCAAGGAAGACGCACCTAGCCAAAATAAATTTCTCCGGGCTCGGCTCTATGTAAGATCAGAAAATTGTGGCGAGTTTCGAATAAACCTTTCAGATGAGCACTGATGATCTGCCCCCTATTCAAAAACGAATATTGAATATGTTGAGAAATATTTGGAACTACAGTATCCAACAATGGGATGATAAGAAACTTTACGAAGAATTTGACGAAGCTTCATCATTGGCTTATGAAGATTTCATGAAAGAGTAAGTGTTCAATACGATTAAACTCTAATCATCAGAAACTTCAGGTTAAAACTCCTCAAAGCAAAAATTGAGAAGATTGGAGATTTAGATTTCGTCACAAAACTAAAGATTCATTTCATGACGCAATTACCAATGAAAAGGGAAATAGGAGAAAAGTGAGTGTTTTCATAGTTTCACCTTACGATATTTTGTTATTGGTTTCCAGTGTCAAAAAGGATTTTGAGCTGAAATTTTCGCAAGAAAGGACGATTTCCGCAATGATGATCAACGCAAAACTGACGATGAGCAAAACGAAAGGATCTTCATTTGAACGGTAAGTATCGGAGTCACTGCTACGATGAAGTTGTTGATCATAATAATTTTTCAGCATACAACCGAAGAAATCTGAACGAGGAACTGCTTCTCGAAAGAGAAATGTTCTCCCCACTTCATCGAAAGATTCAGAAGACGAAATGCCCAATATTAAATCTTCAAGGCGTGTTCCATCAACAAGTCAACCTGAGAGTACTACGAAGGAAACAGTTCCACGAGCTTCCTCAAACGATGAATTTCTGATTACCCTTTAGCTGGTTCATAAGCCTTTTTTGCTTTTTTTCTTTTCGCTTTTTATCGACCTTTTTCGCTTCAACTGATTCATCAATCTTCAATAATTGAACTATTAAAAAGGGTGTATGCCATTTTGGTCAATTTCATTTTATCTATGTTTCCGTGTCAGTTTGTTTCAAGAAATGAAAAGTAATAAACAAAAATGTATGTTATATTGTCCTATTCATTCTGAGAGCGGTCATGTCCACTATTTTTCAGTTTACCTTTTACATTTATATCAGGGAACCATCAACACACTTTCTGTTCTCGACACTCGCCTTCTCGATGGTCCGTCTTTCTTTCCGACCTGTCAACCACTACGCAGCAGAAACGATTTATCTATCCATTTTCTCTGACCCCTCTTTGTTTCCACTATTCCGTCTACTCTCGAATGGTCCGTCTTCGTGCGCACAGACCGACGGCAGCTCATCTCGACAAAATGGACAAAACGACAATATCGATTCGATTGCGGGACACTTTCACTGGCGTTCTCAACTGCTGATTCCATAGAAAAATATGGACAAAAAGGCTAGATAGCTGATCAAAAACGTGAGTTTGTTCTACCATTTTCAAAAAAAAAAATAACGTGTTACCGGTTTGGTCGACATAAAAGTTCCGGAAAAAATGCCAATATCATCCAGTAACCTTTTCTCATTCAAAAGTTTTCTCTTTAGGAAACCAGCAAAGAGCTCTAAGTTTTGACACGTTGTCATTGGCTAGTAATTATTGATGGCTAGAAAGATCCTACGTTGATTGACTAAATGCACTCGAAATAGAAAGGAATGAAGAGTAGGTAAAAATATGGAAAGTTGATTGAATTATAAATAATTTCAGGAACAAACCTACTCGTTCTCCTACAATTAGGCTGTCGAGAAGTTTTTTAAATCGAATTTTCGGCGAAAAATTATCAGATTTCCGAAATACGATACTATGAAATATGTCAAAGTGAGTTTTTATAAGCACGATAAGATTATACATAAATATATACTTCTTTGCAGAAATAAAAAAATACAAGCACCCCCAGACAACTCTAAAGAGTGTTAATGGCGGCATACACAGAAGACGTACGGAAGTATGGGAACATGCCACTTTGGTTCGAATAGTGTAGTGAATTGCCTCCCTACAGGTTAGTTTTTCACGAACATATACTCAGCAGTTTAAAGTAATGAATTTGCAGATTACCTGCAAGGAATCACGGAACAAGCTGCGTTGGAAAAAAAAACTGTGCAAATGAAATAAACACCCAAAGAAATTCGTCTACTCTAATTGAGATCGAGTGTACTCTTCGCTAACCCAAAGAGGAGAACGTGGATGCAATATAACAAAACATGCTAACCAAGTCCGATGAGATTCTCGAAAAACTAATTGGAAGATACGTTAATATGCAGAAGAGACATCTTGAATTGACGTCGTATGGGAGAATCAGCTGTTGGGATATCTCGATTTAGAATATCAGCATATGAAGTCAGCATATCCTGGCTGTTTTGTGAGACGCTTTTTCTTGACACTGTGTCCAAAATTGAAAACAGTGAGTTGCTGTCTAAAGCTTAGAACAAAAAAACTTGGGATTTTGACATGAGCACATATAACAGAACAACGCTAAGAGATTGATGTTTCAGATCGGAAGAGTCGACTAAAAGAGGAATTATTCTCGAAATTCCACTGAACATTCCGAGAGACGCCCATTGTTCCATGCACAATGGATACAAGTTGAAAACTATGTTGATGCTGCGGTTAGTACAAAAGTGACTCCAAATACTTCTCCGTCGACCATTTTACAGGGTCTGTGAGGAATCGGTTTTTTACAAAACCGTACGAAAAATTGAAATGAAGTGAATATAATCAATCAACACCAACAGCCTTCAAATCAGTTTCGATGCCCTATAATCACTGATGGTTTTTGAATCATTCAACAGGTCTGTGGATCATCGGAATAACGGACTGCATCTAAAAGTTTGATGTTTCAGATGAAAAAAATATTTGAATACTGTATTGTGGAACAGTCGAGCGGAGGAATCTTCGCATTAAAAGAAGTAAGCAGACTTTATGGATCGTAAAAGAAAAAAAAAGAAAAATAAGCTTTTGCAAAAAAAACAATCAAAGGCAGTTGTGAAACATAAGATGTGACTTGACATATAAAGGTGAGGGTTTTCATGTTAGGTCAAATATGGTATGACTTATGGAGAATGGTGTTCAGGAAAATAATGTAACAATCAGATAAAGTGCAGTCAGAAGATTTTCAAGAGGGGATCAAACAACACATTATTAGTTTCTACGAGGTGGGCGAGCCGGACCAACATAATTTCTCGATTTCATTTTATACTTCTTCATAAAGCTGAACCCTGCCATTGCCTTTCTTTGTTCTTCGGATTCCACGTAGCAGCGAACCAGTTGCTCCTGTTCTTCCGAGCCAATATCCGAAGCTGATGTCACAATCTAAAAGCAATACATCTTTTTTCATATATGAATATCTAACTGAAATACTTTTTTCAACCTTTTTGAATGGAACACTACAGATCTTGCTCCCTTCTCATCATTTTTTGCCAGTATCTTGAATAGTTTGTTCAAGTGGTATTTACCAGCTTTTTGAACAATGGGGGCATGGGATTTCATTTGAGACTTGTAGGAGTTGATGAGACGCTTGCTGAGGTTCTTGACTCCATAATTGGTTGCATAATTAAACCAATTTATTTCAATTTTCTCAGCAGCTTCGTTACTGGACAGAGCATTGTTGATCCTGAAAAGTGAAATTTTTATTTGGTGACTTGCGTCTTTCAGAAGCTATCTTTCAAAAAAGTAAAATGTCCATGTAACTTACATTTGGAGTGCGCGGTAACGGCGGAACTCAAAGTCTTCAGCTTTCGGCTTTCCAATTCTCATCCAATGATGCGTGATGTCTCTCCCAACATTCATGGTTTCGATGGCCCTGAAAAAAGGAATTTCAGAGTTTTTGAATACGAAATCGCCGAAGCTTACCTGATATCTCTTTCAATTCTATCATTTTCCCGTTCTCTGCGCATTTCTTCTTCCCAGCGTCGCAAGTCCGCCTCCAAACGTCGTCCACGGAGTTCACCACGTCTCCTGTTCGCTTCGGCACGTCGGGCATTTGCTTCATCATCCGAATCATCCGAACTATATGATTCAGAGCTCATAGAGTCCCATTCCATTTGCTCCTCTTCATCTTCTCTTCCTACTCTTTCTCCTTCTTCAAAAAGATATGTGTCCGGGTCGAATACTTCTGAATTGAAATATACTCTGGCACTTGTGTTTACATTGTTCAGGAAGTTCTTGACATGGTCCTTGATGTTAATGGACTCATCGAAACCTTGAATCCTCTCGAACACAATTTTCCTTGCCGTTGTGAGATCGAGGCGAAGAATCGTCTCAAAGAGTTCCTCGTTGAGGACCATGTCCGAAATGCGAATATCGCGGATTCTTTCGAATTTCCTATAAAATGCTTTTTTAATAAGATCATACGGATTTTTTCTTACTGAATATGCTCAAATTCTAGCTCATTGAAGCGGCGAACTCTGGAGAGTCGTGTAGCCGGAATCACGCTCCCATTTCCTCCATACTTAAAGAAGGTCACTTGTCGAGAATCAGCTGAAAGAATGCATTTTTAACAAAATGAAGTTTAGTCCTTTTATTACTGTTTTTTGGTTTCTTCCTTTTTGTGGAAAACGGAGCTCCGTGCTTGATTCCGCCACGATTTCCCTGAAAATATAACAATTTAGCTACTGAAGTATTTTGTTGAAAATGAGTTCTTACCTGAAGCCGAACGTCGATCAACACAAAATCGAAATGCTTTCCGGGAACCATTTCATTATTGATGACATTTTCAAATGCTGTGCAAACTCTTCTGAGCGTCATGAGATTGCGGACTGCATATTCTTGTTTTTTCTTGTACTCCCAGTCTTTTCTTTCAGTCGAAGCAGTTCGTCTCTTTCTCTCCCGTGGCTCAGTCCCATCAATTTTCACATGGAAGTCTCTCATGGATTTCGAGTTTATGTAGTTGATGTAGTCGGGAGGTGCCGGGTTCGAACTCTTGGATCCGACGAAAGAGAAGATATGGGCAAGCAGTTCGGGTGGGAATTCGTCTAGGCTCTGCAATATTCATCGGGTTGCAGGCTTCTATTATCCAATTTCATGTTACTTATACAACACAATTCTGAGGCATAGTACTCACCTTTACATCATATTTCTTCAACATTAATTCTCGTGCAGCTGCATCAGCTTCTTGTGCCAGCCTGTTCGAATCAAAAATTTCCTGTTCGTTCATCACGTTTCTGAAATGCATTATTTTGTGAGAGAGCTTCATGAAAAATGAAAAAAGGTAGTAAAGCGGAGATATAACGCATTAGAACAAAAAATATAACAAATGATAGCTAAGAGAATCACATTTATTCAACATTCATGTAAGTGAGCTAGATTTAGAAACCGACAGCTTCTCAAGAACAGTAGATTTCGTGCGGATTAAAATGAATGAATTGCCTAGTCTCCAGTGGTTTGAAGTTTCGGTAAAATCTGAGTACAGCCTCTCCATTAAAATTTCCAAAAGATGTATCTTGTGTTTGTTTCCATTTTCCACCCGATCTCATGTCTATCAGCAAACTTTCTGCAATCCGGTCGTAATCCCCTGAAACAAATAAAACATATGGATTTTTCAAGATAAACCCAATTTTCTCTCATTACTGTTAATCTCTCGCATACTTTATCTTATAGTTTTGATCCAGTGATTACATTTCGTATCGAAAGTTTCTTTTCTTTCTCTCTAACGTGGACGCGTCTCTCCGTCTCTACCCCCTAATGCGTGTCAGTGGGGCGCACTTGCCTCATTTTCTGAGATTTATTTTTTTACTCAAACGAATCTTCGATTTTCCTTTCGATAATTAACTTTCCAGCAAATTTTGTCTAAGAAATATATTGTCTATGTCGCAAATGAGCAGATTCAGTCAGTTGTCGGTCAGGGAAACAACCAGCGGTTTGAAAATTGCTTACTCACTGAACAAAATTTGATGGAGTAATTGTCGGAAAGAATGGCAAATCGTGACAGATAAATCGAGACAGATTTCAAAGAAGAAAAAGAGAGCTGGGGTATTGAACATTGGAAAAATAGAGTTGTCATGGTAGAAAAGAATATTGGAGGCTCTGCGTCGTTCATCGTCAATTGGGAGAGAACACAGAAAATCGGAGGCAGCTGCTGCTGTGGCGAAGTAGGTGAGAAGTATTATCAGTCGAGCATGTGCGCTATGCCTATTCTCTTGGCATTTGAACAAAGAGTGTACTTATTGGTCGAAAAATAATCAGAACTTAGCATGAAATCTTGAATAAGCGATGAGATAATTCGGAAATTTTCAAAAGTTGACAGAAAACAACCGATTCCGTGATATCGAGTGAATGAATATAATGTAGTTCAATTCGGAAAATTCAAGTCTAATAAAAATTTGGCTAAATCTGAAGCGGAGCATTATTGAACAATGAGGACTATCAAAAATTGTGTATTTTTATTGATTTTGGAATGCGTGTCACTAGCAATCTCATAATGAAGGGGTCAAATGTCCGTAAAGAAGAAGGGTGCAACACGGGAGGCCAGCAAATGTGTGTGGAAAGGTTCTTGATAGTCATTAGGTGAGGAGGATTGGATGGGAAGATGCGATGAATGAGATGTATGTATTGCTCAGACAATTTTAAATCCGACAAAACCAAGCTTGGACCAACTCGAATAACTTTTGGTTTATGTTTCTTGAACAGGATGAAGATCAGAAACGAGTAAGGGCCAGAAAAATCGAACATCATTTTGAATTAATATCCGGGAATTCACATGCTCGCCATCAGAACTTGAGTTTAGAGAGGAAATGTTTACCCTGCATTTCGTGAAAATCAAAATATTCTTGAGTCTGTTAGAACTAATTGAAGAACCTTTATATCATTCGCAGCTACCTGATGTGTGTAAGTTATAGCAAACCTCCTGAAAGTTCATGAAAAATATTTCAATAACGACGCAACATGTCTCCAAGAGTTAGTAATTACTGTAGTTTCATTCTGAAAAATAGGCGAATGAAATGGTGCACCACGCGATTTTTTTCATTCACGTCACCAGTAATCGATGATGAAGTATTCGTCGCGTACTCAGCTGCTACAGCTCCTGAGACTTGCGTTGCAGTCATTCAGTACGATTTTGTGTCGAACAAATATCATAAAGAATGGAAAACGGAGTGTTGACGGAATAAGTGAAAACCTGAGACACCTGAAAGCCTGTGTCTATTTCAGACAATGAGAAGTTTTGTTCACTCAAACCCAGATGATCAGAAGCATCCTTTTCCCCCCGTATCAACTATTTCAGCTCTAATGCTTCAGATGTTCGATTCTCTTTCCTAGATTTGCAGTTCCGTCGCCGTCTTCCCATTGTTTGTGGCAGTTTTTCCCATTTTCTTCCGTATTTTGATTTTCAGTATGTTTTCCGTTCCCATTTGCTCCCCTGCGTAGCCCTCTGATGTTTTCCGCCGTCGAAAACGTTCCCAGATCGTGAATGGGAAATTGTGTTGGTGGAGAAAAATGAGAGGAATGAGGTATGAGAATGTTGCTGGTTTGATGCTCTCTCTGTTGGGAAAGGAATGAAACTATTCTTTTCTGCAAAATCGTCAAGAAGTTCGGCAATTACTTTCAGGGACCATACAAAAATCCGATGGGACGCCCTTGGCTGCTCTGTCTCGTCAGACTTCAAAACATAATGAACGGATGACAAAATAAATACAGAAAAACATGAAACGGTGAATAAATCCAAAGCTATGAAGGTAACGGCTCGGTAGCTGTAAAAGTAAGGAGTTGGTATCAAGAATTGTGATTATACAATCTGTCTTGAACACCGTTTTTAAAGGATAAGTGGATGTTACGTCGGAGAGAGTCTTCCAATTAGTTTTGACCTAAAAAAGGGTGCATGAGTCAGTGATCTTATTTTGTACAATGTGCTTCTGTTTCCAGATATTGAAACAACAAGTTGGAATATAAATAATCGTCATTTAGTTTTGTATCTAGCAGTATTGAAGATACTTGGTACTTCCCATTTCAGCATTAGTACCTTAATTCTGGAAGAGAATCTTCTCCATTTTATTTAGAAATAAAAAATTGTCTGTAAAGGAAGCTTTCAAAATCCAGGGATCGTGAGATTTGTTATTCGATAGACAGCTCTAAAGTTTTCTGGCTGCTGAGGACTTATTCACATATAAACGATAGTCAAATTCTAGAATAGCGAAACGCGTTTAATGTAATTGAAGACCGTCACAGCACCAGTAACAGAAAGTTACTGTATTTTGCTGGAACGGTTCATAACAAGGTAACAGCAGCAGTTAAAACTACCAGATACCTTACAGAACTAAATACAAGTTATCGAAACAAATGAGCACATAAAACATCAATAACCACTGTTTGATACACCCAAAGTTACCAATACCTGCGTTTACTCGAACCCGAAACGATTAAAAAACCCCATTCAATTTTCATTCTTTGCCCTCTTCAATATTTCTCTGTTTTCCGATTTCCTACCGTGCTCTGTTTTCATTTTTCGGAACGTTCCACGTGGATTTTGAAAGACAGTAAAATATCATTGAAATCAGAGAGTAGGGGGCGTGGTCGCTAAAGGGGCGTGGTCGAAGGAAGGGGGCGTGGTCGCGGAAAAACCGCCCACTTTTCGAACCATCACCGCTATAAAAGGAGCGCCCTTCCCCTTCAAAAGCCAACATTAGAAATGTCCAAAACTATCTCTTTGATTCTCCTTCTCTTCTTCGTGGGAAATGCCCTCTCCTACATGAAGAACGCCAACAAGCCTGTTCAGCACAGATCCGATCCAATCGGAAATGGTGAGTTCTCTAATCATATACTTTTTTTCTCAGTTTTAAAGCTTTTAGAAGCCGAACATGGAGACCATCATAGCCACGCTGAGAAGATTGCCGAGCACCTTAACCGAATGACGCAGGAACTGCAACTCTTGGAAATGCAATTCGTGAAGTTCAATGAGGACTACATGAGTAAGAATAAACGTTTGTCATGCATTCTTGTATACTCTTATTTTCAGTGGCAAAAGGCAACAGCTCCAACAGCTCCAACAGCACCAACAGTCATTGAACTGAATATTATTGAGCTGTTTCTTGAATAAATGATTGTTCATCATTCTCGCGCCGTGAAAATTCGATCTTTTGATGTTTCAGGACAGAATCTTGAAGGCATTATTTTTTTGAAAATATAGGAAGAAATAGAAAGACTGGGAATCGGACATTAGTTATCAAGAAACTGAGAAAGAGTTGATTTCTTTCGAATTATTAAATAGTTCAGAGCCACAGAACTACTCTTCTAGTCTCGATGTTCCAGATGTTCGGCACTCTTTCCTAGATTTGCAGTTTAGTTGCCTTCTTCTTGTTGGCTCTGACAGTTTCTCGTTTTCTACCGTATCTCGTCTTTGATTTCCAGTGTGCTCCACCAGAGTTCATTTTCCCTTCGGCGTAGCCCTTCGACGTTTTCAGCCATCGATTATCCCAGGTCGTACCAGGGGGCAATGGCCTGACATCTTCCAGATGTTCGATACTTTTTTCCTTGATTTGCAGTCCAGTTGTCTTCTTCCTAATAGTTCTGATAGTTCTCTGTTTTTTACCTATTTCGATTTCCAGTATGCTTACCGTTCCCATTTCCTCCTCCGCGTTGCCATCTCATTTGTCGAAATCATTCCCAGGTCGTAAAATGAGAAATTGTGTTGGTAGAGAAGAATAAGAGGAATACGGTATGAGAATGTTGCTGGTTTGATGCTCACTCTGTTGGGAAACGAACGAAGTTATTCTTTTCTGCTAAATCTTCAAGAAGTTTGGCAACTACTTTCAGGAACCATACAAAAATCTGGTGGCTGCTCTGTCTTGTCAGATAAATATGTAGATTGCTACCGGATCTTTGAAAACAGTTCTAGCAAAATCCGTTTGAGAAAACCGCTGACTTGGATAGTGTTTGAAGTGTTGGGTCGGTTTTCCGGAGATTATATTTTTATTCGAACCCTGGCCCCAAGTGATGAAAAACCTCAAAAGGATTTTTTTACTCGGTCCTCCATTCTCGAGATATACCGATTTTTATATTTTCATACCATGAAATGCTCGAAAAACTTCAAAAACTCGTAACTGGCTTTAAACTAATCGTAATGAATGAGTAAAAAAACGAAAATGATGCAAATTTTGCATACTTTAACGTGGTTTTATTTTCATTTTTTGAAAACCTTAATTCCGTAGCATATTTCCAATATTACGTATGACCACTTTCTAGACACATAGGAAAGGAGAATTTGGCGTCGGGCATTAAAGGCTCAGAATATTAGTTGACACTAGTATAACATATACACAAAATATCAGAGTCGCCGCCCGACAAAATTTGAGGAAAAAATTTTTTTCAAAATTTTTCGAAAAAAAAAAAATTTTTTTTTTGAAAATTTTTTTTCAATTTTGGTTTTTTCTGTCTTCCACTATCATCATTCAACGTTTTTAGTGTGAAAGAATGATGTCATCATGGAATTAAACTCAAAAAATCCGGAATTAGTGGTGGTCCCTTTTAGGATCCTACATAAGGAAGAATTTGCCATCGGACATTAAAGGCTCAGAATATTAGTTGACACTAGTATAACATATGCACAAAATATCAGAGTCGTTGCCCGACAAAATTTGAGGAAAATTTTTTTTTCAAAATTTTTCGAAAAAAAAATTTTTTTTTTTTCAAAAATTTTTTTCAATTTTTATTTGTTTTGTCTTTTACTATCAACATTCAACGTTTTTGATGTGAAAAAAACGATCCTGGCATGAAATTAAACTCATAAAGTCCGAAATTTAGTGGTGGTCCTGTTAGGATCCTAGAAAAGAAGGATTTGGCACCGGTGGATATAGGCTCAAAATGTTTGTCGACAAGTGTATAATATATGTATAAAATATCAGAACCGGCGCCCGACAAAATTTGAGGAATTTTTTTCTCCGAATTCAAAAATCAGCTGAAAAATTTTTTTTCCTGGATTTATGACGTCATAACTTGGTTGGTGAGCAATCCACAAAAAAGTTTTCAACTAAAAAAATGTTCAACAGGATAAACGCTACACTTTGTCTGTTGACAACTTTTTTCTATCTACGATGGTTCATGAGATATACAAGATTTAACAAGGTAAGCGGATCGAATGGTACATACAGACAGTTTGGCATAGATTCCAGGTGGATGCTTTCAGTAAATGGCGTATAACTTCCGAACAGTAAGATTTCATGAGAAGTTGTCAACTAACAAAACATTACCAAGATCTTTTAACACATTTTTTATGTTGACAGTTTTTTGAAATTTTGCTCACCAACAATGTTGTGACGTCAGAAAGTCAAAAAAAACCAATTTTCTGCTGTATTTTTTTGCAATCCTGAAAATTTCCTCATTTTTTGCCGGGGGCCAAATCCGAAAAATATGGGTAGAGAAATGTATTACACATGCCCGAAACATCGCAGACGGCCCCCGACGAAATTTGATTAAATTTTTTTTTGCCAAAAAAAATCCAGTCGAAAAATGTTTTTTCTTGACTTTTCTGACGTCACAACATTGGTGGGGAGCAAAATTTCCAAAAACTGGCAACAAAAAAAATGGGGTAAAAGAACCTGGGAATGGTTTGGTAAGTGACCACTTCCCATGAAAACCTACCGGTCGGAAGTTATACGCCATTTACTGAAAGGATCCACCTGGAATCCATGCCAAACTGGTTGGTATACCATTCGATCCGCTTACCCTGGTAAATCTTGGATATCGCATGAACCCTCGGAGATAGAAAAAAGTTGGCAACCACCAGTGT
>GL379875.1:19600-30156 GCA_000143925.2 Caenorhabditis brenneri | reverse complement strand
ACTGAAAGTATCCACCTGGAATCTATGCCAAACTGTCTGTATGTACCATTCGATCCGCTTACGTTGTTAAATCTTGTATATCTCATGAACCATCGTAGATAGAAAAAAGTTGTCAACAGACAAAGTGTAGCGTTTATCCTGTTGAACATTTTTTTAGTTGAAAACTTTTTTGTGGATTGCTCACCAACCAAGTTATGACGTCATAAATCCAGGAAAAAAAATTTTTCAGCTGATTTTTGAATTCGGAGAAAAAAATTCCTCAAATTTTGTCGGGCGCCGGTTCTGATATTTTATACATATATTATACACTTGTCGACAAACATTTTGAGCCTATATCCACCGGTGCCAAATCCTTCTTTTCTAGGATCCTAACAGGACCACCACTAAATTTCGGACTTTATGAGTTTAATTTCATGCCAGGATCGTTTTTTTCACATCAAAAACGTTGAATGTTAATAGTAAAAGTCAAAACAAATAAAAATTGAAAAAAATTTTTGAAAAAAAAAAATTTTTTTTTCGAAAAATTTTGAAAAAAAAATTTTCCTCAAATTTTGTCGGGCAACGACTCTGATATTTTGTGCATATGTTATACTAATGTCAACTAATATTCTGAGCCTTTAATGTCCGATGGCAAATTCTTCCTTATGTAGGATCCTAAAAGGGACCACCACTAATTCCGGATTTTTTGAGTTTAATTCCATGATGACATCATTCTTTCACACTAAAAACGTTGAATGATGATAGTGGAAGACAGAAAAAACCAAAATTGAAAAAAAATTTTCAAAAAAAAAAATTTTTTTTTTCGAAAAATTTTGAAAAAAATTTTTTCCTCAAATTTTGTCGGGCGGCGACTCTGATATTTTGTGCATATGTTATACTAGTGTCAACTAATATTCTGAGCCTTTAATGCCCGACGCCAAATTCTCCTTTCCTATGTGTCTAGAAAGTGGTCATACGTAATATTGGAAATATGCTACGGAATTAAGGTTTTCAAAAAATGAAAATAAAACCACGTTAAAGTATGCAAAATTTGCATCATTTTCGTTTTTTTACTCATTCATTACGATTAGTTTAAAGCCAGTTACGAGTTTTTGAAGTTTTTCGAGCTTTTCATGGTATGAAAATATAAAAATCGGTATATCTCGAGAATGGAGGACCGAGTAAAAAAATCCTTTTGAGGTTTTTCATCACTTGGGGCCAGGGTTCGAATAAAAATATAATCTCCGGAAAACCGACCCAACACTTCAAACACTATCCAAGTGAGTACTCCTTTTGGAAATATGAATCCCATACCGAATTTCGAATAGAATTGGCCTATTTTTCCACACTTTCTCTCGTTTCCAGCTCTATTCACTCTAATTCCTATTTTCGAATCAAGAATAGATCATAACATCAGGACCGGATTAGTCGGATTACTACAATTTCAGAGAATTTTCTTGCATTTTCCAAAGAACAAAACTGACATTTTGAGAAGCGTGACTTCAGTATTGTGTAGAACTTGCTGTACCGCATGATGTATTGACAATGATCGAACAAATAGTAAAAAACAAGAGATCAGGAAGTTTTCGACATGATAAAACTACATATACTTGGAAACGTATTGTTGATTTGTCAAAAGTGGTGAAACAAAGGTGATGTTCATGAACATTTTCAGAGCAAAAATGTTCGTTTAATAATTGAGAAATGTTATGGGCTACAGACATACGTTGTGTTAATATTGTATTCTGTAAAGTTTTTTGAAAAAAAAAGACAAAACGTTCGTGGTTTTCACGTTTTTGTACTTGGATAATGATAAGCGCTGGAGCTTATAAAACCAATGAACACGTTTAATTCTCGAAACTTCTGATTTGGTATAATCTCTGAGTTTTCGAAATGAAAATATTAAGAGTTTTGTACAAAGTTCAAATCCAGATCATTTTTCCAATTCCAGCAACACCTCTAGCTCACATTCATTACAACTCAAAGTACACACCGTCTTTCCATTCCTCACGTTTTATTGGATATTCCAGAAAATGGATCATTTGTCAAACGTCTCCAACTAGAACAAACATAATGAGGAACAATTTCTCTGTCAGTCAGGAGGTATAATAAGACCTACATCTGCATTTTCATTCTTGCTAGGCCTAGATTAAAATGACGTGAGACACTAGACGTAAATCTTTTCTCAATCTTCCGAGTTATTTCCGAAGTCTTATGATCTGAAATGATTCATTTCATGACTTGGATTAAAATAGTTCTAAAAAAGAGGGCGAAGAGATTATTTTCAAGTCAACAGGTGTTATTTTTTTATAGAAGAGCTGTTCTCAAAGACACAATTAGCAACAACGAAAGAATTTATTACTTTGAGTGACGATGATGAAAAGCAGAGCATTAAATTATCAAATTGAGTCATTATTGATATTGAAGAACGGTCACTTTCTGGTTTACGGTTGTGTATGTGGGCTTCTTTTTGTTTACTTCCTTCCGAATGCTCCGGAGAAAAATCTGCAAAAAAACACCTGTGTTTCTGGTATTAAAATCCTGAAAAAAGTTACCTAGGGTCATCGATATCAGATCCGCGTTTGTCGTACATGGTGTACCTGTGCAAGTCAGCGAGGGAGGGGAGGATCATACGTTTTCCAAATGACATAGACATCAGTCTGAAAGAGCAAAGTTAAAAAAGCAAAAATCAAATGAAACGAGTTACCTTGGGTCGTCCATCTCATCAAAGTTTCTTCGTTGAATTCTAATTGCGCGGTAGCTCTTTGGGTTCAATTCTGGCTCAGGGTCAATCAGCTCGAGAGATCGTTTGCCGAATGAAGATGTGAACATTCTTGGGTCGTCAAACTCCGCTCGTTTGAGGTACCTAAATACCGTCGGAGTTTTTAAACATTTCCTTCTAATAAAATAGATTTGTAACCTACATTGGTGATGATAGTCCGGTGTGAATGCAGAAGAGAGCCACAATGAGAAGAACCGCTTTGATGTACATGATTACCACTGAAATCAGTTTCATTGTTGGATACTAGGTGGGTGTAGGTAATAAAATGTACGTAGGAAAAAAAGATTCGAGAAAGGAAAGAATTACATAGAAAAAGTTTATTGAAATAGAAAATTAGGAGAGGTAAGGAGCAAATTTGTGACAGGTGGATCAAAGTTTTGGAAGAGTATGTAGGAATTTGGAGGAGGCGGAAAAGTGAATGATTGATAGGCACCGAGCAACAACTACTCACTGATTGAAATAAAGTAAAGACAACCAAATGGGAAAAGGAGGCGGAGCCAACCACCTTGTAATCCAGCTATGAGATTAGTTTCGAAAATCGTCAAACCAATATTTTCTAGGTCTCTTCTTTTGGTGTCTTCGTTGGTGTATGTGTATGTAGAAGGGAGGGAGAAGCTCTCGCGTAAAAGGGAGGCGGAGTCTCGTGCCGTCGGTTGTATAGACGAGCACCGAGAGGATAGGAAAAGGAGAAGAACAATGAGTCAAAACCGATTGACATCATGTCGTAAATCTTGTACCAAAACAAACCGAGTCCAGAAAATAAGGTCGAGAAATTGAGATGGCACCACCAAAAAAAATAAATTGGACATGTTCACTTTGATTCATCAAACCTTCACACCAATTTTCGACATAAAACGAGATTGGTTCTTGAATTGAAATTGGTTTTTGGGATGAATCTTATTTCATTTTCTATTTTCCGGTTCACCAAGATTGAAAATTGGTTTATGGGAGGAGAACTGTCACTGACGTCAAACTTTGACAGTTTCAGAAACTGACCAACTTTTTTTTCAAACAAAATTCGAGCTCGGACCCGGAAAACAGAACACTTTTGCATACGAGTGGGAGTAAAGAGTAAAGAATTCTGTGAAGAGGAAGGAGTCTTATTAGATTTCCAGAAATTTTTGTTTAGATGTAACATTTTACACGCTTTTCTACTTACTCATCTTTTTGCTTTTTCGAGAAAGTTCAAGGAATACAAAAACAAGGCAATTTGCTTTTCACTAGATGAACATATTCAAGGAATAAATTTTAAATCTAAACAATTCTGAAAAATATGACATCTTTCATCTATCTTTAGCATATACACTCATTCCCACCCTCACACGGAAAAGAACCTAGAACTAATTGTGGATTCCAAGGATTAAATATTGATATAGAGGGACGAAGACCCGGGGATAGAAATGAATTGCTAAGTTCGTACACGTGACCACCAATGAGTAAGTGTACAAGTGGGGGTGTATAATCTACGTAGATTTTTTTTCATTGGGTGACTTCTGGGTGAAACACACAGCATTATTACGCACTTCATGTCATTTGCACTAATTCCCTCGTTTGCAAAATTGGAAATTGCTATTCCTCAGATTTTCCTTTTTTCTTCCCCTTTCCATTCACAAAGTGTAAAACGAACAACGAGTCTAGCAGAATAATGAGAATTCAATCCTTTGAAAAAAAAAGAGAGAAAATGTGAAGAAAAAAGGAAAGTACAAGCAATTCAGTTTGTGAAAATGAAGACTTGCATAGAAGAATGAAGAGGGAAAACATGGATTTTTGTATACTGATGCTTGATTTTCAAGATATCAAACAACTTCTAAAAAAGCCAAAGCAAAGTTTGGTCTAGAAAAAAATAATATAGATTTCTGTTTCCGTACAACTTCCTTTCTTTCACCTAGCGGAAAAAATAGGAAGTGTTCCTATGTGACAATTCGGAGTTGTGATACAAAACTGATGGATTAGGAAAACTATACAATTGAAGCCTTATGATACAGGAAGCCAGTTCTTATTGAAATTTGGAATTTAGAATTTGTAAATTTTAATTCCAAAGGCTCAGCAGGTTTTAGGAAGCAGTGAAACCAAAAGATTGGAACTGTTATAGTGAAACCCTGGAATATTTACTATAGGTGGTCCCATAGACCCCAGACATTATGATAAATAGGTCATGATGGGGGAGTGTTTATTGAAATCTGTCACGCTCGGGAAGTGGTGTCTAGTGTGGGATCTTTGTCTGATGTTGCCTGATTTTTCAAAGAACATTCCGAAAAAATCTACATGTAATATTTAATAGCCTCCTACGTTTTCCGGTTCAACGGGGAGTAATGACAAAGGAAGGAAATGACAAAATGGGAACGGGGATGATGATAACTTTGGGCAGGGCAAAAACGTGGGTGTTTTTAGGAAAGGCTGAATTTGAGGATAATCTGAAAATTTCAAAGAACCTGAAAAGCTAGAGAATAGTGTGATTTCATCTGGAATTTAGTAGGATTCAGAAAACTTCAAAACTGGAAGCAGTTGAATATAGCAACAAATTTTAAAACGATTTGGTAGGGCCAGTTCTAGTTTTCAATTCAAAACCAGTCAGGGTCGATGTATTTTGCAAAACTGATTGAAAAAAGTAATTCTTGAAAAATCCCACGGCTAGGTTCACCGAATTGTTTTTCTGGTTATTCAAAACTTCAGGGCTTTTGTGAAATTCTCAAATCGCTTTCTTACAAGTAGTTCTAACACCATATCCTTCCAAAATATGGAAGTAGACTTTTTGCTACTTTTTTTGCTGAATGAGCACTTTTAGTAGACATTCTAAGAGTGTTTCACATTTTTCATTCATGATATGGGTCCGGTCAATAACCTATTCTTTCACATTTTCTGCAAAAACCGAAAACCAAAAAGTTATGAGTAGACAGAAGGAAAAAAAATGCTGAACATTTAAAAAAATTACTTTGTTGACTTGGCGGCAACATTTGTGCACTTCCCACTCTTTGTTTTGAACAGAAATTATTGTTTTGGTCTGTTCCTGCTGGCGAGAAGGAAGCTCGGGATCAATTATTCAATTTTTAGTGACCAATTCCAATAACAAAACGGACATAACTATAGAAGCGCTGACAAACGCCAAAAAATGCAAACATAAGAAAAAACAAGAGGTTGAATTGAGCGAATGAGGTTCAAGTTGCAGTATAGGAAGACTGACTACAGAAAAATTGAAGCTATAGCACAGAGGTGATAAGAAGAAGTAGAAGTCAGAGAAAATATGTACACCCGAAATCGGAAAAATGAAGAATTATATATATTCAAATCTGATGATACTAATCAGAATCCTTATACACTTATACTCCTCAATCCTAGGGCTCGACACGCGTAGATGAAGCCTGTCGCACATCCGTGTTCGTCTCTTCCAGCCACCTGAATTTCAGGGAAATTTCGAAATTGGAAAAGAAATTGGAAATGGCATAGACGTCATGCTTTATTCAAGGGAAATCGCCGAAAATCATGTGAGGATTCCTCCTCCTTATCTTCTGATTCCTCCTTATCTTCTGATTTTTTTATTCCTTTTCTCACAACAAACCTTATAAAAACAGCGACAAGTTCCGTCAAGAGATAATCCTGGATAGAGCATCTTACAGGATGAGTCGTGCTCTGATGATGCATGTCCGTCAGTGAACGGATTCAGCACACGACAATTGTATGTTGGTCCTGCATATCTTCCAGAATGAATGACAACTGGTTTCGGTTGGGATCTGTTGATGGGGTCCACGTTTCTGCAGAACATATAAATGAATAATGAAGAAAAAGGAGAAAAACTTACGATGGAGCAACAGTTTGTCCAACAGTCTCTTGAAGTTTTTTAATCGGATGTTGCCAGTTTTGATTCTGATTGAATCTTGGTGGATGACGAGGTCTTGAAAAAATAACAATACATCAAAAAGCTCTATGATGATGCTCCAATTGTTTATGTATTTCTTTTTTTATAAGTAGCCAATGCCAGTAACTGCTTCTGTTTATCCC
Source organism: Caenorhabditis brenneri (assembly GCA_000143925.2). Lineage (NCBI taxonomy): Eukaryota > Metazoa > Nematoda > Chromadorea > Rhabditida > Rhabditidae > Caenorhabditis > Caenorhabditis brenneri. Next base: position 23,399 of record GL379875.1, on the reverse strand, counting down.
TCTCTACTGAACGTTAGTCCTACTATTCTCATGAAAATGATGTGAGAATTGGAAAAAAGGGATATGATGGTTTGAAAATTTTAGTAGGAAAAACTGACCCCTATGATATCATGAAGAACTCTAAAAATCTAAAAATACAAGGGAAGATTGTGGAGTTTTTTTTTTGGAAAACTAGTATTGATGATCCGGTATATATTAAGGGCACAGAGGAGAAAAAATGTTGGAAACTGATACGAATAATTAAAACAAAATTTCCCTTTGGATGTTTGTTACCTAGCTTTACGTTTACATTCCAAACCCCCAAAACTAACCCAGCCACCCATCGGTTTGCCGCTGTTGTCTTCCACCATGGAGCCTGTGTAGTATGTGTTTGAGTTGTTGGTGCCTCTGTAGTTGTAGTCTTTGTAGTCTTCCACCATGGCACACGTGTCGTTGGGGCCTGAGTTGTCGTAGTTGTAGAAGTCTTCCACCATGGTACCCTTGTAGTTGGCCGTTCGGTTGTGAATACTCTTCTTGTGGTAGTTGGAGCCTCAGTAGTTGTAGTTGTCGATGACACTCTGACCCTGAAGCCTCTAACAGTCCATTGTCTCGGTGTTGTCAAAGGACGTGGGGAAGTTGTCGTATCAATGATAACACCACCCTTGCGCCAGATTGGTCCTCGGTTTATGGCAGGCTGTAAAAAACGTTGTTTTGATAGCTTTTCCCTTCTTTTTTTTTCTCTTTTTTTTCATATTCTTCATACCGTTGTTTCAGGGGCAGCTGTAGTGGTAGTTGTTGTAGTATGAAGCTTGAAAACTGGCGCTGGCTGCTTTGGCAAAGGACGACGAATACGACTTAAAACAGAAGAATTAAATAATAAGTTCCGAAATAATCCAATTACGTGATGATGCTAGCAGTGGCTGGCGCTTCTGTTGTGGTGGTGGTCGTAGATCTTGTTGTAGTTGTCCTAAGCCTAGTAGTACTAAGCTTAGTGGTACTTTCAGTTGTAGTAGTGCTTTCAGTAGTGCTTTCAGTGGTACTTTCAGTAGTCGGGATTGGTGTAGTAGTAGTTGTACTTTGTCTCCGGGTAGTTGGAGCAGTTGTTGTCGTAGTTGTCTGCAAAAAAGTTGAATTGAACTTCAGACAAAGAACATGAATTGGATTAAACTGATGATCACAATAGTAATCCGTTAAAACCTTTTTAGGCGTCATTGGTGTCGTCAAGTAGAATGTAAACTTTTGTTCACGGTTGCTGATGGTGGATGGGGTGAACCAAGTATCTCCAGCACGTGTGACAATTGGGACCTGGAAAGTTTTGTAAGAGAGAAAAGGAAGATAACTGAATTTGAATGCATCTAGAAGCTAAGTCAGAATACATTTGACAAAAATGAAAATTTTTGAAAGTATCTTTTTTAGTTTTCCAGAAAAAGGTGCCCCTAAACTTTAGCTCTCCATTTCTTCTTGGTTTTTTTTCGGTTTCATTCAATCCTCTCGAAAATGGTTCCAAGTCCAGCTTCGAGAATAATGCCGTGTTCCAAGAACGAAAAAAAAACAAAAAAGACAAAATTAAGTGCAAAATTTGCGTCTTTTTTGTGTGGATTTTTCACTGAAAAACATTTTCGAAAAATTTCAAAACAAAATTTAAAAAATGTAAACCACGTTTTCAAGAAATTACCACTCAAAAATCACACAAAAAATATACAAATTTTGATTGTGCTTTCCCCCATTCTTAACCTCCATTGACCTTTTCTTTTAGGTTTTCCCGAATAATTTCTCATAATAACCTGTGTAACTCCTCTATCCGTTCCCAGCTTATAAATATGGAACATCGGTAGTTGATCGATGAACTGGTCATATAAATCTTGTTTGTCAGCAGGCTTATTCAAGTCGTCCGAGAAATCGTAATCAAAAGAATTGGGATTTGTCAACGCCGTCTCATCAACTATCACGATTGCTGGAAATAAAAGCTTTGATAAAAAAAATTTCACTTCCTTTTTCCACATTTTCAGAAAGGATTAAAAACACAAAGAAAACTTACGTCCTCTTTTGAATTTCGGGATTTCATGGACGACTTGCTCCTGCCGCTTGACCTTCTCACCTAATACCACAGCCAGTATAGAAAAGAAAAACAATTCTAGCACAATCATTGTACTCGAAGGTTCAGCAGGGGGTCCAACTGTTCTACAAAACAAGAAAATAGAATGAGGAGGTAGATTGAGATGACTGTCTGAAAACAAAATGAATAGAATTGTGGGGTCATTGTACGAAGAAGATAGAAAAAGGGCGGGGTCATAGGACAAGAACGTTTAAAGGGGTAAGGTAAAAGGGGCCAAAATAAATGGCCGTTTAAATTGAATGTGAGGAGTGGCGGGGTTGAAAAATATGTTCAATGTCAAATGATCTCGTGTTGCTTATCTGGGGTAAAAGATAGGGAAAACGGGGAATAAGAAGGGGAATAGAAGACAAATGTTCAAATTCTGATAAAGTTTGATAAGTCAATCATAAGACCGTTTTGAAAATGTTGCTAAATTTTTTGGGTATGATCTATTTCTGATCAAGGTTTAGGTGTGAAAAATGCGAAAAAGAGAAAATCTGTGGAGAATTTTGAAAATAGCTAACTGAAGTGATAGTTGTAAAATATACAAGGCTAATAAAGGCGGCTTACATTTTTTTGTTGGATGGATGCATTTGGGAGAAAATAACATGAAGAGTAGTGGAAGAATTTCGACGAAATTTGTGATTTTTTATCTCAAGAATTGTTTGTACTGATTGTTCTCAAAATATTGTTTCTGAAAAAAACGCTCGAATTTATTCCCAGGTCCAAATTGGTGCAAGATAGGGTTTCTAGGTTTTGGATATCTCGCGGTTCAACGATATGTTTTGGTTTCATTTGAAAACTACAAAGAATCGTTAATTAAAAAACGTTGAACACTAAATGTTGACTATTTTCCAATTGAAACCTTTCAGATATCTCCCAATACAACCTACTCGAATATGTCGTGCCGCACCTCTATTGCAGGTTTTAGCGTAGATTTATGGAAAGTTAGATTTCGGTTTTAACGATTTGAAAACACGAAATCTCGAACAGAGAAAAAAAGATAAAATCTTAAATTTGAACAAAAATAAAATCTCAAATTTGAATATTTGAACATTCTCAGAGGTATATCATTACACTAGTACAGACATTTTTTGGTGTTCATTGCTGAATATATACTCCTTCTCTCATCCACTTTCACATTGGGCAACCCGCTAAATTTTAGTTTTTGATTTTTCAGTGAAAGTTTTTCCCCCATTTCACTTTTTCCTTATCTCATGCTAAGATATTTCCTTTTCAAAACTTTCACAGTTGTTTTTTCGATAACTAGTTCTTTCTAAACTATAAACTCTATTCCGCATACCTCAATTGAGGAACTAAAAAAAAGTTTTTCTCGCGTAGTATTGCTATACATTTTTTACGTTTTCCCTTTTATGTGAAAAATAACGTTGAAAATGAAATAGCGGGAGGCTACTACTACTAGAATCTGATGATTTGATAACAGAATCAGAGAATTTGGGAGGTCGATCTTGAAATAGTTTATCGAAATGGAATGTTATTTTTATTTGAAAGGCGCCATAAGTGTATTAGTACCCGAATACCGTCGTTTAACCTTGAATTCCAAGTTTTCAGTCTCAGTGACAGGGGGTCACTGACACGCTTCTCGAATAACTTTGGCACTTTGCGCAAGGGAAATCTCTAAATCTCCGATTTTTAGCTAGTTCAGTAACGGTTTCTCGGTGACCTTTTGTGAACTTTTCACGGACAATCGATACAAACAAATCA
>GL379874.1:647490-661636 GCA_000143925.2 Caenorhabditis brenneri | reverse complement strand
TCCAACGAGTGCCTCTGAAGCATTTTCCCACAGAGTGACCTCTAAGCATTATCCCCACAAGTGCCTCTGGGCATTTTCCCACGGGTGCCTCTGGGCATATTCCCACGGGTGCCTCTGGGCATTTTCCCACGGGTGCCTCTGGGCATATTCCCACGGGTGCCTCTGGGCATATTCCCACGGGTGCCTCTGGGCATATTCCCACGGCTGCCTCTGGGCATTTTCCCACGGGTGCCTCTGGGCATTTTCCCACGGGTGCCTCTGGGCATATTCCCACGGGTGCCTCTGGGCATATTCCCACGGGTGCCTCTGGGCATATTCCCACGGGTGCCTATGGGCATTTTCCCACGGGTGCCTCTGGGCATATTCCCACGGGTGCCTCTGGGCATATTTCCCACGGGTGCCTCTGGGCATATTCCCACGGGTGCCTCTGGGCATATTCCCACGGGTGCCTCTGGGCATTTTCCCACGGGTGCCTCTGGGCATTTTCCCACGGGTGCCTCTGGGCATTTTCCCACGGGTGCCTCTGGGCATATTCCCACGGGTGCCTCTGGGCATATTCCCACGGGTGCCTATGGGCATATTCCCACGGGTGCCTCTGGGCATATTCCCACGGCTGCCTCTGGGCATTTTCCCACGGGTGCCTCTGGGCATTTTCCCACGGGTGCCTCTGGGCATATTCCCACGGGTGCCTCTGGGCATATTCCCACGGGTGCCTCTGGGCATTTTCCCACGGGTGCCTCTGGGCATATTCCCACGGGTGCCTCTGGGCATATTCCCACGGGTGCCTCTGGGCATTTTCCCACGGGTGCCTCTGGGCATATTCCCACGGGTGCCTCTGGGCATATTTCCCACGGGATCATTGGAAAGTGAAGGAATAATACTTTGTTTATGTTTATGAGTTTATGTTTACTTTGTTTTCAATAAAGAAGTGTTCTGGACGAAAAAAAACTGAAGTTCTTTTTTTTATAATGATCAGATCAAAGAAATTTTGCACATTTATTTACAACCACTCAAAGCTAACAAAGCAGAAATACTCTTTTCATTATCACTGATCACCGCAGATCCACAGAAATCTTCCAGAACTGTCTTCGTGCAATCCTTCATTGTCCCAAACAATAAACAAGTATTTTGTAACACTGCTCCATACAGTTCTGTTCCATTCAAACAAGAATATTTCGTCAAATCAGTCTTCTCTGAGTTCAATTTTCTGAGACATTCTCCCAGTTTGTTGGATGAGATTTTGAGGCTAGCACACAAATTATTGATCGTTTCCCGATCACGTTCATTATACTGGCAGCAATCATCTATGCAGTCCTGGGAATAATAAATATTATGAATCCCGAATTTCTCAAAGAACTCACTTGAGCTTTCTGACATACATCTTCAATCTGTGACCATTTTTCATTGAAAATACTCGGGGTTTCATTTCCAAACGATTCCTTCATTTTTGATTTGGCACTGTCCACAGCTGCCTGACACTGCTGTGATTGGAATTCATGAAATGGTTCTGCACATGTTTCACCAACAGGTTTCACAGTCAACATATCGACCACCTTTTCATAATTGTTATTAATAAATTCACTTGATTCAGACGAACATTTATTTGTCACCATTTGCAAGAAACAGAACTTTCCGGAATCGAATGACTCTTTTTTGAGGTTTAAATCTGTCTGTAAAACTATTTTTAAAGTGTTGATCGAAACATTTCAAAACAATCTTACCGACAGAAAGTTATATTTCCCAATGCATTCGTAAAACCCATTATAAATCAATGAATAAACTATTGTCAAACATTCATGCAAATCCACTTTTTGAAATTCCAAATTCTGACATTTTGCTTCATAAAACAATTTGTAATCATGACTTGTCGGGCAATCAGATGAACTGAAGCATGTCTGGAAATCGTTTTTCTTGAGGGAAGTAAAGTTTCACCATACCGTAACGTTCCTACACATCTCTGACATGTTTTGGAAAATTTCTTCCGGAATTTTTGTTTTATCATATTCAATGAACAATTCTATCAAGTCATTGCTAGTATTACCACACGGTAACAGAACCAAATAATCTTCCGAAATATTGCATTTCGAGGAATACATTGAGGAATCAGTTGTGTTCTCAACAGCTTTTACTGAGAGCCAAAATGAGAAAAGAAACAGGGAATAAAATAGAATATTGATTATTCGTGCCATATTTTCATAAGTTTGTGTTGAAAAACGTATGGCGGCCGAAATGCACGTTCAAAATGTTTATGGGTTAGACGGATTAACAGTTCGGAGACAAAACGTTTTGCAGTAGTACAAAGATTGGTGAAGTGTCGCTACAAGGTCACAGTTTCAGATGCTGCTGTTGGTTCCTTACGCTCCACAAAATTAGTCTCATTTTACCCAATCCGAATGAAAATATTTTATTTATCAACGAAAAAAAATTGAAAAAGGGCAACATTTATAAATTCATCGAATCGGTCTCATCAATTGAAATATTGCAGTTGGTTATCCATGCATTTCTTATCAAAGTCTCTCAAGATCTCTAGTGCGGGTGAACATGACTTTTGGAAGCACATCTGAAATTCAAGGGGGAGAATTATTTAATTTCCTTCGAAAAAATTTATTTCCATAAATAATTTTAAAAGTTTCTTCCAAATTTACCTTTGTTGCAGTGCACAACTTCTCTGTGGAATCTCTTAATGAATCATCCAGTTGAACGTTATTATTACTGTACAAGGTTCGTCGATAAGGGAGTTCATCAATCAATGCACGACAATAGATTCCATTTGAATGATAGAAAGAATGGAAACAATCTCTTCCAGCTAGCTCTGCTGACATCACATTTGATAGAAGTTGGTATTTCTCGACGAAGTATTTGGATGCAGCTGGTGTACAATTATCGCTCATGAAATCGATTAAGCATGACTTTCCATTATTGTACCCTTCACGTCGTTTTGTTGAATTGTACTGAAATATAGGTTAGTTTTGATCAAAGTTTTATTGCAGTCGGAACTTGAAAATTTGAGAACTTACATCCAGAAAATCATAGTCACGTAGGCAATGATGAACATTCGACTCGTGGGAGTTATAGGCGCTTCAAAAGAATGCTTTCAGACACAATAATTGATCCGTATTTGGATTTTGATGTGGATCCAGTTTCTCTTGAATTGATAGTTTCAGAGCAGAAGCTTCTCTACAGTTTCTTTCATTTAAACAATTCTGAATTAATTCTATTTTTTGAAATTTTTTTAAAGATTTAACTCACAATTGCATGTTCAGCCAATGTTTCTCTTCCTTGATGGGATTCCGTCGGCAATATATTTGTAAATCGAAGCAAAGCATTTATGCTTCATAAGAAGGAACTCGTCAAACTCACAATCTCTTAGCTCGGCGGATTCCAGTACAGATGATGAGACAACATAGAGAAAGGCAACGAAAAGGGAGACTTTGGTAATTAGTCTCATACCTGAAAATATAAAAACAGAATACAAAAATCAAACGATTTGACTATCTTCTAAACAAGAGTTTTCACAAGATCTAAAGAAAAAAGAGGCAATCGTTAGCCTCAACGTTTCATTTGGTTCTATTGGCTTGAGAATCGGACAAGAATGATTCATCATTCAGAAACTTATTCTTTTAATACCACTCTCTTTTCCTTTGCCCACTGCTTTCCTTTTATCCTGCTTTCTCTCTTCATTTTCAACCATTGTCTTTTGTCCATTCCTTCCCTCTTTTTCCCCTAGCCTCTTTCAATTTACAGTAACAAGTTTAACAAATGGAAGGTCTTTCATCTCCGCCTCTGCGTTTTTCCTGATTGTATCGTTATATTTCTCTGTGATTGAGAAACTTTTCTTTCGAAATGAGAATATACAATGAGAAGAATGAATTAACTATGGAACAAGCACAACACTACCCCTGTTTTCATCACATTTCATTCAACATCATAAAGTTCTTTCGAACTTCATCAATATGAGACAACTAAATTCAGGTTTGATATATTTTCATCAGGCAGCTGTCATCGTGTAAAGGGATGACCATTTATCAATTGGGTGTACTACTCTCCAATTGATACGATGAAGAGCACACAAATACTCCTCGAGAGCGGACATAAGATCCGATTTTTTTTACGATTCCATCATTTCTCGCTTCAAAAAAACTCAACAAAAGAAATTTCAGAAATGCCCAACTTATTCCGACTCCTCTTGATCTTATCTTTTTTATGCTTGACTTCATCAGCTCCATCGTACTTGCCGGCCGAGACTAGCGTGACCAAATGTGGTTTTTGGACTATGACAAAGTTCATGTACACTTGCAGACCTATGATGTATGATTATTTCTTCACCGATAAAACAAAGATCGATTTAAAATATGTACACGAAAGATGTCAGAAGTATGATGTGAGTTCTAATCTGATTTGAACGAACAATATGTTTTCTATTAAGGAGTGTCTTTCTTCTTTTGATTGTGAAGAAATAAACAAATTGAAAGATACAATTAACGGTCCCTGCTCAGCAGTCGCCTATATTGATCCAGATAACGAGTTGTGTCTTCGTGGATTCTTCAGAAAAGCATACGCTGCTCAATTTTCGGATGAAGATTCGTGTTTCAAAGATTACTATTTTTTAGATGTAAGCTCTCCAATTTTTCTATTTCTTCCAAGTTATTCAATAATTTATTACAGAATGATTTGAAAAAGAGACGTTCTGCATTCATAAATGGAAAACTGTGCTTTGTGAAATATGCAAGAGAGTACTGTACTACAGCTACAATCGACTACTTCAATCCCAAAAAATACCAGGAATTAGCGGAATCCATCTCTTTAGAAGAAGACGGCACTGACTGTAAAAGTCCTCAAGCAGCTTTGAAATATCCAATCTGTAAAGCACTGAGTGTTGAGTTCTTTTCTAAAGACGACAAACTAAATACACCTGGGTTTCAACCAAATCAGACTTTTATGGAACAATATGCAAAGATATGCAAGGATACAGAGGTTGCCGTTCTTTAATTTCTATCGCTCTCCATTTATATCAAGTAGCTTTCAGGCATGCATGTCAAAATCGTGCTACTGGAGGAATGAACAAAAGGATCTTATCAAGGGATACACTGAAACCTGTCAGAATATAAGAGTAGACTCCAGAGAATAAACTCCGAAAAAGAGACAAAGGCATCATTGAAACCAAAACAATTATATTTTGAAATAGCTTATATGCTCATAAACATATTGAACATTCACTCATTTTTTGTTGTATGCTTCACCCTAATTTTCAAGTTGGTTTTCTATCATCATTTTTCATTTAGTCAAATGAGTCCTTCAAAATATATCAAAACACACATCTTCTCAAAGAAGAAACACAACTCTGTAACTGTTTTTCCTTTTTATTATTTTTTCTCAAAACCTTCAGATAAAAACTTTGTATCAAATGTGTCTATCAAATCACACAGCTGTCGTTGTGCAAGATGTGACCCCATTAATCAAGTGTTTTTTTGCTTCAAATACTGCGACATAAGATCCATTAATCTATTAGAAGCATCAAGAGAAGACTCGGAATCCCAAAACCAATTCATCAATATTTTCTTGCTTTCAAAATTCAGTTTCTCACTCTTTTCAATTAATTTCTACTCAATAATTCTAGCTTCATCGACTAGAGTCTTGTGAAGCCGGCTTGAGTGTCATCCTATTCCGTGACACATTTATGTTTTCATTTTGTTGTTTTATATTTTCAAAAAAAAAAGATAAACTGTCAAAGAATAGTCAATTATTCATTCATACAATACGTGTTTTATCACATGATGTCCTGCCCTCCAGTTTATCTTTTTCAAAACTGTCAACCAAAACAGATAGTTTTAACTCTTCGAAACTTTTTTTCAGGTTCTTTGATTTCAAATTTGTTTTTTTTTTTCTCCGATCCATTAATTTTTTTTTCTCGAGTCTTTTCTTCATGCTTTTTTATTGCTCATCTCAACATCAGTCTCTGCTCCTTTCTCTCAGAATAACATTTTATGATACACCCCACCCAATTTTATTTCTCTTCACTTTTCAGTCAAATTTCATCCATGAAAATAATTTTAATCTGAGCCAAATACCACCATTTGAAACTTTGAATGCTAACAGTTTAAAACCAGCTTTTTTCAGGTATGTTGTACCTTTCGAAGTTCTTCCTTTTCGCCTGTTTTGTGCAACTGTCATCCACAGCCCCACAGCCTTCCACAGATCTAGCTGCTGCTTGTGGCTTCTGGACTGCTACAAAGTTTGCATTCAAATGCCGTGCATTGGCTTACGATGCATTGTTCATCGAGAAAACGGACAGAACTTATGAGGACTTCAAGAGTTTGAATGAAATCTGCAAGGATGCGCAAGTAAGTTTGAACTTTATTTGAATGAATAATTTGTAACTTTTTAGGGTTGTATGGATTCTTTCGAGTGTGAAGAAATCAAGAAAATGAAAAACGGATTTGATAATCAATGCGAGATCATTGGCTACGCTTATCCTGATAACGAGCTTTGCCTCAAACAATTCTTCCGAACAGTTTACATGTCTCAGTTCTCAAACGAAGAGTCTTGCTTCAAAGAATACTCCTTCTTGGATGTATGTTTATTCTGTTCGAAAAAATAACATTTTTGTTTTTCAGAGCGACAAGGCCAAACGATCCCAAGCATTCGCTGATGGGAAGTTGTGCTTCATAAAGTACGCTCGTGAGCATTGTACTTCCACAACACTCGAATACTTCAACACGGATAAATACAATCAACTTGCCAAATCCATGTCAGTTGACAACACTTTCGACATGGAATGCAACATGCCATCTACCATCGTTCAATCAATTCATTGCACTGCCATGAACAAAGAATTTGAATACAGAGTCAAACAGTTGGAAAGACCAGAGTTCGCTTCGAATAACGACTTCGTTGTCCAGACTAGAAAGATCTGCAGAGACACACAAGTTAGTTGCTATAAGCGAGTTCTCAGGAGCATTCCATGTTATTTTTCAGTCTTGTTTCAAAAGAAACTGTCTTCTTCTCAAGGACTCTGCTTACTACAGACAACTTGTTAATAATTGCGACATCCTGGAGAACAGCTACCCAAAATAAACGACCAATAATATGTGTTCAATGTTTCACATTTCATATAAAGCATTTCAATTCATCGATTGCTAGTGTTCGTTTCGTAACTTGTTCCGTATTTCTTGAAGATATTCTCTCACACTAAGATAGTATTCATTCCAAACGCGTAGAATCGATTATTTTATGCAAATGCGCTCTATTATGAAGGGGGAGGGTAAAAGATTAACCTGTTTCTTTCTAGAAGGCTCTGTATTGCGTATATGGTCCTGCAAAGGGAGGGAGTTGTGTCTCCCAAATCAGTCTCATCTACATTCACTCTCTTTGTTCTCCAATAGCGTTCATTGTATGGAGTGAACGTCCGTCTCGTCTGCCCACTGTGATCGATTTTTTTTTCATCCATATAATCCTTGTTCTAATTGTTTTATTTAGAGATTTACATTGTCTAACAGGTCAAATTTCAGATATGCTGAATATCCAATCGCTACTCAAACTTTTTCTACTAGTTCAACTAGCTACCCTCGTCCAATCTGAAAAATGTGGATTCTGGATCAATCTGAAGAGTTCATATGAGTGCAAAGAATACATGTATGAAGAGTCTCGTTACAAACTACCAGAAAATGCAACAGAGAAAGACTTCAATCATCTTGACGGTCTTTGTCAAGATGCAATCGTAAGTTTATAACTTTTCATCTCTGAAAACATGCATACCTCATTCAGACTTGTTTCTCACAATACGATTGTGATGAGGTACAACGAGAGAAAAATCGGATCAATGCTGCTTGTGATCTTGTATACTATCAACAATCGCCTCAACGGGAATGTCTCATTGACTTTTTCAAAGAGGCTTATATAGCAGAGTTAGATAGTATGGACACTTCTTGTTTCTGGAGATACTCTGTCCTTGATGTAAGTTATTTTGATTCTATTAGCTAGAAACTCGTTAAAATTTTCAGAATAGACCAGCTCGGAGTTCCAAAGAGTTTAAAAGCCGAAAGTATTGTTTTATGAAACACGTCGAAACATGCCATTTGGAAGCTCAAGACTACTTTAACACCTACCCCGAAAGTTACAAGAGATTTTCAAGATACATGGCAAACAGAGTCGCAAAGAAAAATTGTACTGATCCTCAAAGCTTGTTGAACAGTTTCCATTGCTCGGCCCTGGTTGAATTGTTCCAATCATGGTCTCCGGAAGTAGATAGTTTCCCAGAACCAGACAGAAATAATGTTTTATCCAGGAAGATCTGCAGAGACATAGAGGTAAAACCCTCTTTATGATACATAATTATAGTGTTCTTTGATTTCAGAAATGTGTGGCCACCTCATGCGTGGAGAATGAGAATGAGAAAAAGGCTGCTATGGTTTGCAAAGAGATTTGGAAGCCGAAACAAAAAAAGACTCAGCCGAAACGAAAGTGAAGATCTGGAGCTGCAAACGTTAATAATTCTGTTTATATTCGAGAGTAGCACAGCCGCTCTCTTCAAAATTTATTTTCTGTTTTTAAACAAATTTTCTTGTTCAGAAAAATTTGCATTGATACTGAGGTATTTGAAGTTTTAATATCTGAAGTGTTGCTTTCAATTCTTCCATCCAGTTCACCTTTTCTGATTTCTCCCTCTCTTTTCTTATTTTCAAACCCCATTCTTTGGGAACTTGCTTTCAAAGCTCAAATAAATCTTTCCACTTTTCTATCTTCAGTCCCACAGAATGAAAGTGTATTGCAGTTGAGAAGAAAGGGTAATAAATAAAGAAAATGTGCTCGTGCAGCTGCGCCGTAAGGGAATGGAATCCGGAATAATGGGGTAGTTGAGGGTTTTTGGTGGTTTGATTCCTGCCGATGACTTCTTCAAAAAAACACGTTGAAGAAAGGAAAATGAACTTGATTGGAAGCGTGTTTTAAAAAACGAAGTTTGCAATTGGAAGGAATGATTGATAAAACCCATTATATGAATCAATTTTTCATTGATAACACTATTGTCTGATGATTGAAAAGTGAAGAGAACCGTCTTGCGCGTCATCGGCTCCAGTTCACCTTTTCTTTCTGAGTGCTGGCGTACTCTGCGAGGTGCAACTCTAATTCAGTTCTCTTCCGCTTCCGGCAGGTTCAGCGGTTTTTGACATTGGTTTTTTCCGTTTCTTGTAGAAAACGTGTCCTATTTTATTCAGGCAACTATCGAATTCCTTCAAAAATGTTCCGCTTTCGAAAACTATTCCTTCTGTTCATCCCTGTGGCATTTTGTGGATCTTCACCACCTTCCTTCATTCATCTTATCAGGAAGTGTGGATTATTGCCAGCAACCAGTTTTACGTTGCAATGCAAATCATTGGTTTACGACACTTTGCAGGAAAATTCATTTCCTTATCCTTCCCGACAGGACTTTGAGTTGAATTCTGAGAATTGTGAAAAATCACAGGCTGGTTGTTTCTTTTTATTCAAACAATCAAGAAAAAGTTTTTCAGAAATGTCTTTCTTCGTTTGACTGTGAGGAGATGAGAAATATGGAGAATCAAATAAACTCTACATGTGAAATCTTTCGTTATAGTGATAAGGATGTCATCTCTTGCCTCAAAGTTTTCTTCAGCAGTGTGTTTATCTCCAAGTTTTCAGACAAGAAGTCATGTTTGTCTGACTTTTATTTGGATGTTAGTGCCATATTTTTTGTTTTCCAAATCATTTATATTTCATCAGAACGATATGAACAAAAGATTGAACGCTTTCACCAATGGGAAATCTTGTTTCGATGAATTCATCACTATGCATTGCTCTTCTAGAGTATCCAAATATTTCACTGATGCATATAAAACATTCACTAAATCCATATCAACCAGCCCCATTGGAAAGGATTGTACCAATTCACAAAATGTCCTAAATGATATTCATTGCAAAGCATTGGTAGAAGAACTGAATTCTCAATTGGATAAGAAAACTGGTAATAAGACTGCGGAGACTATCTTCAATGCACTATGTGAACAAACTGTGGTACGTGATTAAGAGTCTGCCGGAAACGGTTTAATTTTATTGCAGAAATGTGCCGAGAGCTCCTGTTCCATGCATAAAGACTGGCGACTCCGAAATGATCTTGCTTACATTTGCAATACTCCATTGCCTTTAATTGAAGAATAATTCTTATAAAATCTGATATATTTTTTTCGAATATCTTGGAACCTCTCAAAAACCAGATAAAACTTCCTAAAACTTCGGCCGAATTTTTTTTTGCATGTGACGTCAAACACTTCCTGCACCATCTGTCATCTCATAAAATAACCCATTTTTAAGATTTTAGTTTGCAGATAAAGAACGAAAGTTAGATCGGTTGAAAACGGCGAAATGGGCAAAAAAATAAAACCTAAAAACATCATCATTCACGTTTAGTCCAGTTTTTTGTTAGTTCTCCAGGATATCTGGATCTCGATTTTCTTAATTGTTCTCTTTTCCGTGATATCCCTATCTTTCCCGGCACTTCTTACAGACAGAATGAATCTCCATTGGATACTTTTAATTGGTCTGTTTGTGTCCCCGATTGAACCCATGGAATATACCAATGGGTGTAGTTTCTGGCAAAAGTACCTTCTGACAATGAGTTGTGGAACAGGATTAGAGAACTTCACAGATGGGATCAATTCGAATATGTTCAGAAGAGATTATCAATACATGATTCGTCTTTGTAAAAGTGTGCTAGTAAGTTTACTTACTGAATTGAACTGCCTTGGTTTGTCTGTTTCAGGAGTGCTTAAACTCTCATGACTGTGCAAAGTTTGATAGAATGAAAATTGAGGAGACTTGTGAATTCATAAACTACTTGGAAACGGAAAATCAGAGTTGTCTGAAAGGTTTCTTCAAAACTATCTATAACTTGCCGCTCACTGGAAATGTCTCTTGCTATGGGGACTACCCGTTCGTGGATGTAAGCCTAGTTAACGTTTTTCTAATCTCGAAAAGAATTTTTCAGAAGGACTTGAAGAACAGAGAGAAAGCTTATAAAGATGGAGAGAAATGCTTCATGGGATACATACAAAACAATTGTAACAACACAACTCTACAGTACTTCAATTCTGAGAACTACAAGAAATTTATCCGATCAGCATCGTCTGATCCGTCTGAATTTGATTGTGAAGATCCCGTTCATGGAGTGGAAATGATCCGTTGCTCCACCGCTTCTGCTGAGCTTGATAGATTCAAGACAATGAGTGATGATATTGAAAACCGTCTCAATCGCACATTCGTGACTACTATTCTCAGAACTTGTCGTGATGTTGTGGTTAGTTTATATTTCGGTGAAGTTTGTATTATTATTTCATTTCAGAGTTGTGGAACCAACCGATGCCTGTTTTATAAATCCGACTGTGAACGAATCGAACTTTCTAAGAAATGCGATATGATTGAGAAGGAATATTTGTAATGTGTTTTGGATCAAGACGACGAACGACTAGAGTAATTTAGAGTAGAATTCTTTTTGACGATTTTTGCATAGTAACTGAGAACGAACATTGTAATTAGAACAATTCTTGGTCAAATAAGACAAGCTGTTCAAGAATTCTGCTGAATAGAAATAATTGAAATTTTGTGTACTTGTTGTGTGTGTCTGTGTAATTTCATAAGTGTTTTGATGAAACACAAGTTTGTGGAAAAATGTTATTTGATGAAACAAACAAATCATGCTGGATCGAAAAGCTTCACATGGGGTTCTCAATTGTATGCAATTCGGGAAGTAGTTTTTCTTTTATCGGAATGGAATCAAAAGAGAAAATTAAAAAAGAGAGAACTCACTTCGGATTGAAAAAAAAGTCTCTGAAGTTACGACATTTCATCTATAAAGCAAGGAAATTGGCGGCATTCTTCCAGGGAAGTGAGTGATTTTCTGGCTTCTGATACTTTTCAGATTGGTTTTTCCGCATTTCCGAGAAATCGAGAAATAGAGACCGAGAAAGTATTTTATAAGATTGTTGTAATATTCAAGTGAACAACATCGTATTTCTTCTGTCTGAATGTCTTCCTTCCTCAAATAGCAGCTCAGATAAACTGCTGTATACGCGAGTGTTCCTGTCATTCGTTTGGGTGATTTATGATTCGTTTGAATTGGGAGCGAATTTGTTGTTCTATCACGAAAGGTGACGTTTTTGCGAAGTCAAATAGTAAACCCCAGATGTTGATGGCATTTTGAATTTACACCTCTTTGTTCTGCTAGTTTCTTAGTTCGGAAATTCGATTCATTGTTTGATTCGTCCCTTTTTTCGAAATTCAATTAACAATTCTTTGTTCAACTCCTCAAAATCGAAGTGTGTGATTCACAAAAAACCAAATTTCAAACTCCAGAAACACGTTTTAAAAATGAGTTATCTCATTTCAAAACCCATCCATCAACCCGTTACATTTTACCTTAAAATCAAGGTTTCATTGGGAACGAAAATGAATGGGTGGTCATTTATCAACCGCTTACTCATTGTGAAAAACCAATAAACGTCAAGTTGATCCAGAT
Source organism: Caenorhabditis brenneri (assembly GCA_000143925.2). NCBI lineage: Eukaryota > Metazoa > Nematoda > Chromadorea > Rhabditida > Rhabditidae > Caenorhabditis > Caenorhabditis brenneri. The sequence continues at coordinate 649,113 of GL379874.1, read as the reverse complement.
GGGATAAATGGATAGGATGCTTTTGACTGCAAGGAGTTTGCATCATCATCGGTTATTAGTTTTTTGCATGTTTATTTTCTCCTAACTTTTATTTCTTGAATACATGTGAATTTTGAGTTATGTTTTCCTTTAGCTTTTCAATTTTGCATAGTATCTTACTTCCATTAAAAATGTTTTTACTTATAGGGTATGATGTATCTGTTGCGTTTGTGTTGTTTCGTTCTGCTCCTCTGCTGTCAGCTGGAAGCGGAAGGGCAATGTGATCAGTTCTCCGAACTAGTTCTAACCGCTTCTTGCAAACCGATCGTCAATGAGTATAAGGAATTCCAACGGAATCAGAGAAACCAACCAGTCAAAGATTTCCAAAAAATGTCCGTTTTAAACAAAAGAATAGACGTACGTTTATCTTTTTTTACCATTATTAATTGAATCTATAAGTTTTTTTTTGAAGGAATGCTTGGACTCTCATCCGTGTGCTGACTCGAATCGGGATAAATTGAGGGCGGAACATGAGCTTGTCAACTACCACGTTCCAAACATTATGCTCTGTTTGAAAGGATTCTTCCGGAAGAGTTATCAGAGTCAGTACTCGAGAGACGGAACCTGTTATGAGAACTTCCTATTTCTGGATGTGAGTTTTTTTTTGTTTTGAAATTGTGAAGAAACTGGAAGCTTATGATTCATTCATATTCGAATTTCGAGTTTCAATCAATTGATAGTTAAAGACGTGGTTCATTCCCAGTGAACAGTTTCAAACATTAGTTTTATTTCTTTGGTCAAAAAAAATCAGAAACCAAACGCTTTTTCAAAACGTTAGTTTAGTGAATAATTCTATTATTCTGTGTAACGCTGAAGTAGAAAAATTGAAGAAAAGCCAAAAAATATCAGGTCACTCCAATCGACTTTCTGTGTGCTTTTGAGATTTTCATTAGCTTTGTTTCAGACAAACTTGATCAGAAGAAAAAATGCTTTCATCGATGGACATTCCTGTTTCATGCAGCATGTGAAAGAGCAATGTTTTCCTCCTTCTCGAGAATTCTTCTCTCGAGAGAACTACAAGAGTCTGACTAAATCCTTCACTACAGTTCCCGATGCGTCGAAATGCGAGGCCCCACATTACTACCTTGAAGCTATTGCTTGCTCCGCAATATTCGAAGAGTTCTCTTATCGTCTCCACGTTCTGAACAAAATCACAAATCGAGCAAAGAATCCATTTGTGTTGGAAGCCATGTCAATATGCAAAGATCTGCAAGTAAGAGGAAATTCAAACGGCGTCTTCAGAAATAAAGTGTTTTTAATTCCAGCGTTGTAATTCAAACCCTTGTCTATCAAACAACATCGGATGGGATACAAACTCCCTGGGCGTGAACTGTCATCGCATCGAAACTGAATATTGGAACTAAACAGGAACAAATGGATACTATCGAAATTGAAATTCTCGATTTTTAACTTCTCTAAAAACTTTCACCAAATCACTTCATTTACGAAACGAATTTTTCATTTTTTCTTGATTTTGACTGATTCTCTCCCCTCAATATTTCCCAGTGAATAAATAATCATTTTTAAAGGAATTTAACTGTTTTTTTTGTTGAAAAATCTTCCTTTGAAAAAAAGTAAATTTTG
>GL379874.1:619156-646484 GCA_000143925.2 Caenorhabditis brenneri | reverse complement strand
ATCCAAAGTTGCTCTTGCTCTCGTCGCATCCCTTGCTTTCGCCTCCGCAGCTCCAGGTCTCCTTGGTGGTCTAGACTTGGGAGATACAATTGGAGAAGGACAAGGAGGTCTGGGAGGTGTTATAGGACAACAAGGTGGACTTGGAGGAATTCTTGGAGGAAATAATGGAAATGGTGGAGTAGTTGGAGGTGTAACCGGAGGACAAGGAGAAGTCGGAGGAATTACTGGAGTAGATGGTGATCTTCTTGGTGGACTTATAGGAGGAATTCTTGGAAATGGTGGTCTTGGAAACCTTCTTGATCTTCTTGATAATCCAGCTCTTTCAGTTTGTTTATTTTTGGTTTTCTAAAATTGATTCTCTCATTCCAGAGCCTCCTTCAACCTCTTCTTGAACAAATCCTCCGATTGGTTGAAGATCTTCTTCAAGACATTCAAACAGTTCTTGCCAATCTCAGTACAACTCTTGAAGGAATCATCAACATCATTACAAACGGTGGTCCAATTGAACAACAGTCTCAAGCCTTGACCCAATTGAGAAACAAAAACCCAGTAGTAAGTTTATTTTATCTCCGGAAATCAATTCAATTATTTCATTTTCAGTCATTCGATACCATTTTCTACATTGTCTCTCAACTTGACAAGACCAATCAAGGTGGAAGTGGGGGAGTCGTTCCAACTCTTCCAGTCTCTCTTCCAACTCCTGCGACACCACAACTCTAAGTTTGCATTCAAATCAAATACGACACATCATTTATTTTGTACCTATTTTTCTGTAAATAAACTTGTGAACATTCCGAATTTCTGGGTATTTTTTGTCGAAAAAATGATCCAGAAAACAGATGAGAACAAAACAAAAGTTGACATTTTGTTGTCCAGGATCTTTGAAAAAAGCTTCCTCAAGGTACAACCGATAAATGATCGAGATCATCGATAAAACATCAGAAAATCAGCATAAACATTCTGAAGAATCAGATGGTAAGCTCTGATCCACTAGCTCTTTTTTCCATTAGTTCTTGTTTTCTTTTAACTGACCTTCAAACATCAGTTGTTCAAATTGATCATCAGGAATCGAAGAGAAACAAAAAGAAACAACAACAGTTGGTCCGAAGAATAGACACGGGACATCCCTCTCTATATAAATAGGTCCCTCTTGCACCATCTGTTCTATTTTCATTTTTTGAAGTCCTTCTCTTTTTGCAGAATTTGTTCTTTCTCGTTAAAGCCAGGCATCTGAAACTACGTTTTTCTAGAAAAATGCAAAATCTCAATCACATTCTGTTTGTCCTGATACTTTCTCTATTGTCTGCTGAATGTTCAATTCTATCTTTCCATCGAAACTTGTTGGGTGACGGATCAGAAGAATGTTTTGAGAAGTTCTTCATGGCAGTTATAAATGAGAAACATGAATGTTCGAATGACTTTGAATTCTTGACAGTGAGTTCCCTCATGTTAACTGTCTCCAATATTTCCCGATGTTCGCAGAAAAACGTTGAGAAGAAGCATGATGCTTACACATCTGGCAAGTCTTGTGTGCTAGACATCATGAGCAGTGAATGCTCAAAAGAACGTTCCACTTTCCTTGAAGAGAATTACAATTTATTGATAAACTTGCTGACTGAAAGACCAAAGGATAACATCACGTGTTCTGCTCCATTCTTTGAGTTAGAGGCAATTGAATGCAAGGCTCAGAAGCATGCCCTTCAATTAGAGATGCAGGAACAGACGGGAGAAAAAGAGACACATGATGGAGCAGTCAAAGTGTTGGCAATGTGTAAAGAAACACAGGTGAGCGAGGTCTTGGAATATCAAGGTTTTGTCGAAAATTTAAATAAAATTTAGCTGCTACTGTTCAAAAGTTTATAAATCGGTGTTTTTCGGTATCTTCTCGATCTTCACATTTCATTTTTTATTTGTCTATTTTCCAGGCGTGCATGCGAGACTCTTGCAAGTTCACCGACGTCGAACGAGACGAAATCGAGAACAGCTGCGACGTTTTGGAGCTCACCACATCAGACTTCACGGTTTGTATGAACAAAATCAACAAGGAGAAACCGGATTTATCAAAATACGAATGCCTCAATGATCATGATTTTTATAGCAAAGATTCCACTGTGATTTGTGAAAGATGGAAGAATAAGAGGGATTGTATGAGAAGAGTGACGGAGGATATTTGTGGAGAGGATGTGATGAAGCATGATGAAAAGTCATTGAACGCTTTTTTGAATAATTTGAAATGTGAGGAATGATTATTTGTTCAATTGTTATGTATATATGATGATTGTATATAGTTGTGAATTCTGAAATTGTAAATAATAATTGTAAATATTCGGGAATAAATTCTGAAACTGGCAAATATGTTTTGACTACTTTCAAGAAAAAAAACAACTTCGTGCCGAAGTTGAGCTTCTGATTATATATTGACTCAAAAAGCAAAGCTGACACGAAAAACTTAGACATTTTTTCTACTGGTGCTATTGTTTTAACAGTAAAATGAATAGCGAAAGTCTCCAAATTCTTCCATTAGAATTTCCCCATAACATTCTGATTCTTGAACATCTTTCCGAGATATTTTTAATTCTCTCAATTCTTCTTCTCTTCTCCCACATCAAAATGACCTTTAGGCTCTCAACCCCCATTGTTTTCTGTCTAGTCAGCTGTTCACCTTCTCCAACTCAAATATTTTTTTCGATCAAAAAAATGAAAAAATCATTTTACCATGATTCGATTTCTTCTTTTATTTCTACTCTCAACCCCATTAACTTATGTGAATAGTGAGGAAATACCATTTTATTTGGAGCTGCTGAGTACTAAAACTAAAAACTGTTTCCTGAAATTTTTTGAAGCAGTTGTGGTGGAGGAGTTTGCATGTACGAGAAACTTTGAATTCTTAACGGTAAGTTGTACATGAGCTTCTAGAAACTAGGAACATCTGGGTTTTCAGACGGATAACATTGATAAGCGGAGAGCATTCATTGATGGAAAAGAGTGTTTTTTCAAAATCATAAAAACAAAATGTCATCCTGATAGAGTTGATCTTTTTTATGCTTATTTTGATGAGTTGGTGGATACTTTGACATTTATTCCGGCTCATTCTGGATGCTCTGAGACATATTATCGATTGAATGCTCAGAGATGTTATGCACAGAAAAATATCATGGAATTGGAAATTGAGCAGCAATTGGAGAGACTTCCAAGATACAAGAATGATACGGAGGTGATGGTGATGTGCAAAAACATCCAGGTAAGAGAACGTTCATGTTAGAGAAAAGGAAACTGATTTCCAGAATTGTATGGATGGTCTCTGTTTCACTGAAGACGATCATTATGAAATCGAGTTCAGTCTTGCTGTTCCTGAACTGACTGTATCTCATTTCACAGTTTGCATTCAAACAATTGATAAAGAACTCCCGGATCTCTCAAAATACAATTGTCTTGAGAATCGGAGTTTCTATCGGAAGATTCCGGAATTCATTTGTAAAAGATATCAAAAAAAGAAGAGAGAATGTTTGAGAGCAGTTACCAAGGATTACTGTGGAAGAGATGTGGTGAAGCCAGTAGAAGGATATTTAGATGAATTCATTGAATTGAAGTGCCAAGGTTTCATCGATAATTGATTTTTAGATTTGGAATGAACTTTTAAATCTGAAAGCAAACTCTTTGAACATCCCCTCCACCCATAAAACCAAATTTTTAAAAATTTGAAAATAAGCATGATTACGTCACCTTCCACTGATTTTGGTAGAATGCTATCTATTTTCAAAACGGGCAACAACGTGCTTGCACTATTACAAATACGAGAATTTCTGCAAAAAGCCTCAATTTTTGTCATTTTCTGAAGGACACCACACCATTTGAAGTACTAGTTTCCGCGAATTCATAATTATGGAATACTTTTACTTCTTTGGTTTCTGACACAAACTCCTTCCTTCTTCGTTTCCACTTTTTTGTTTTCTCTCAAAACTTGAACTCATGAATAACGAGACAATAAATGGAGATATTCGTTATATAAACTATACGTTTGATCCATGGACATTCCCCGTTCTGACTGCTTGTGTTCCATTCTTTTATATCCTACCAACTATTTGGATTATAATCAAGATCATACGAGTTTACATTCATAATGTGATGGTTAAAAAGAGTGATACAATCAGTCCACATGTATTTTTTGTAATAGTTCTTCAATTAATATTGGCGAGTTCTTTGCTTTCTGCTTTTCCGAAATCATAAAATAACTTTTCAGAGTTTCTTCTATATGATGGCTGACTACTCCACTATCAGAATTCCAGCAACTGGGCTCATCACTTCCTGGTGTGCATCTCTGAAACCAAATCATGGTCTGAAAGTTTTGTATTTTCTATCAGTCTATTTCAACTATACAGCCATGTTAATCCCATTTCTGTTATCTGTTTTGAGACTGTTGCCAGTTTATATAACAGTCGGACTGGATCAGGTGAGCATTTACAAAAATTATATTTAAGACATATTTATTGTATATATTTAACTTCAATTGTAAATAAACAACTTTCGAATAGATGATTCATCACTACATAATTGATATTCAAAATTAGTCATGTTCGATTCTTGGAGAGTTCGTAATGATCAAAAGTCTAATTCATTCAGATTGAACTTTTCGCAAAACTCAACAGCAAACTCGTTTCCAAATGTCTTTTTTTGATTCAACAATTAGGGTCAAGCAGTTTTAGAGTCCAATTTTTTGCAAATAACGTACTCTGATGTTTCCTCAATTTGTATCTTTTGTTTCCTTGGTTTCGGTCGACATTCCAAATTTCAGCTTTCCGTGAGAATTGTACGAATCTCAATTCCTCTTATCTTCATCTATCCGTTGTTCTTTTGCTTTCCTCTTCTCCCAGCTCTTGGTGACTGTCGACAACTTTTGGGGACTTATCAGTTCGGAGAAATCTATTTTTATTGGAGTGGATCATGGTTTCAGGTGAGAATGATTTAATGAATGAGAATGAATGCAAATTCCAGATGCGGCCTGCTGAAATGCTCGTTGTCAATTCTATTTTTTGGCTGTGTGGTTGTGTTATTGCAAATTTGAATTTATATTGGAAACTGAAACGTTTGAGGAGGAAAAGTAGAACCTTCAAATTTCAAAAAGGAGAACAATCGTTACTTTTGATCACTTGTTCCATGCTACCAGCTTATATGACTAATTTGGCTCTTGTGGTCAGTTGCAATCTCTCATTAAAGCCACTCTTTATTTCTGTTCAATTCAGGTTGCATTCCTCATCAATCCAGCAGCATCTGCATACTTTCTAGCTATCAGACCGTATGGAAGTGACTGTGATTTCGTTTTCGTTCCGTGGATATTCTATCTGACTCATCCATTATTCAAGGCAGCACAAGTTGCTCCGAGGGTCAATTCAAATACTATTATCTGATGAGAAGTTTTTTATGAGCAAACTGCTATTTGTTATTTCGGAATAAACTCGAGTCTTTGTTATTTGCTTCCTTCTCTCTATTTACAATTAACAAAAAAGCCACTAATTCCAGTTCCTTCTCTCTGAATCCCATGACAAATTTCTAATTGTTTAGAATTTGATGCTGATGAGTGACTCTAATAATCATCTTGTCGCTGCGATTACGGTGGATGATCAGGCCCATATCATTTCAAATGTATTCACTTTGCTCTATAAGTTAGCTTCTTTCTCATACATTTTTGAAATGATATATAGAAAAGTCGAGATTGAGATTTTCTAAATTCCGAACTGAAATTGGAATTAAAGTGGAAACTCTGCGCCTTTCATCAAATAATTGGGAGGCTCGAGTAATGCGAATAATCTATGAGGTTTTCATCGAACCACTCGGAATTTTTGAATTTTCAAATTCAATCCTCCTAATAGCTTCTACTCTCATAACATTTCAATCCTATAAATTATACCCTTTTTCTCTTTTACTACTTGAGAATCATGCATACTAACATATCAATCATCATGTTTTTGAGCAAAGTATGAATTTAGAATCGTTTACAGAAGTGTCAGTCTTGCTTTTTTTTCCACCACCAAACTCGAAGCTGAGTTTTCTTCAAATCATCATGAACAACGTTTCGATTCATGGTGATGAACGCTACATCCACTACAAGTTCAACTCATTTACTATACCAGTTTATGCTGCATTCTTTCCATTTTTCTACCTGTTCCCAACGATTTGTATTATGATTAAGATCATCCGGGTTTATATTGAGCATGTTATGTGGAAGAAGGATGATATTATGAATCCACACGTCTTCACAGTCATTGTTCTTCAGTTGATTTCGGTGAGGGTTAGATATAAGTCAATTTGGAATCATATCGAAAAGTGATGTAATAGCTTCTTTATATTTCTTTGTTTTTAGTTTCTTTATTTTCTTCTGATCGCATTAAATTCCAGAGTTTTCTATACATGCTAGCAGACTATTCGACTATCCGCCTTCCATCAACTGGTCTTCTGACAAGTTGGTGTGCTAACCAACAGCCCAATCATGGTCTGAAAATCATGTTCTTTTCATCTGTATACTTCAATTATACCACAATTCTATTCCCATTTTTGTTATCCGTGTTGAGATTGATTCCCATTTATTGGCCTATCAAACTGGATGAGGTGATTATTTTTTGATATTTCTTCCAATCCTTATAGATTCTTTCAGTTATGTGCCAAACTTGTACGGATCTGCACACCAATCATTCTAATTTACCCATTCTTCTTTTGCTTCCCAATATTTCCTGCTCTCGGAGAGTGTCGACAACTTCTTGGTGCTTATCCATTCGGCTCAATTTACGTTTACTGGAGAGATTCTTGGTTTGATGTGGGTTCCGAAAAATGTGAAGATAATTTGACAACTCATCAAACTTTCAGTTGAAATTAGCTGGATTCTTATTGGGAAATTTGGTATTTTGGTTGATTGCATGCACCATAACAAATGTGGTTTTATATGTGAAACTTGTGAAATTGAGACATCAAAGAGAGAGCCCAAAGTATAGAAGAGCGGAGATTTCTCTCACTTTGACAACTATTTCAATGCTCTCTGCTTACTTCACTAATTTGGCTCTAGTGGTATGTTGACTTTTGAGAATATTTTGATTCATTTTTAAGAATGAACAATCTTTTGTATATAATTAATTCTAATTGTTTTCAGATGGTCTCAATCTTCTGGCCGTTCCTGGCTGTATACCTAGTGGCTATCAGACCATACGGAAGTGATTGTGACTTTGTTCTTGTTCCATGGATGTTTTATTTGACTCATCCAATTTTCAAAGAGAAGAAGATAGTTCCAGTTTTGATGCGACCAGTTGTGTCTGATAACATTACTTTATAAACATTGTTTTGTTATGAAATGAAGGAGAAAATGTACATTTTTAGAAATTTAATTATGCGGAAATGAGGTAGAATTCGGACTCACACTGGAATTCATAAGTGGTTGAATTTGATTGATTAGGAAAGAAAACGTTGAGAGAGGTGGTCTAGGTTCTCTTGGGTGATCTGTGGAAGAGCAAACTATAATAATTCAGCACAAACGATAAAAGTGTTTCGAAAGTTTCGAAAATATATTCTGATGACGCAACATCTCGAGTTCAAGAGAAGGCATCTAAATGCTTTCATCGTCTCAGATGTGATGTAAATAATGAAGGATAGATATTATTTTTATTATTGCCAAAAATTGTAAGGCAAATAAATCATTTTAAAAGGTCAATAAACGTGCCGAAGAGCCTAGAAACTGTAATAAAAAAATTTTTACGACAGATCACATGTTAATAGAAAACTTGAAAAAAGTGCAGTTCTGACAGAAGCATTTTCGAGAAATTCCTCGCATGTTGTTCTTGGTGCAAAGTTTACATTCTCCGTAAAATCAATTACTCCCTCAATAGTGACCCACCACCTTGACACGAAGATTATAATTTGAAAAGCGAGCATGAGTGAATGATAAACTCAATCTGCATAATTCGAACATAAACTTTGGCCGAAAGACGCGACACATACTATAGTTAGTTAGTCTAGGCGCTTTGAGCTCAATTTTTTCTGTTTTACTCTGAAAGTAGTTGTTTTTTGGTTTTATTTGAGTGTTGAATCAGGCAACACGAGAATGAATAATGTATCAATACAAGGAGATATTCATTATATTAATTTTAAATTTGATCCATTCACTGTTCCAGTTTTCACTGCATTTTTTCCAATCGTCTATGTGATTCCAACAATTGTAGTTGTGATTAGAATTATGAATGTCTATTTCAAATGTTTGATGAGGAAAGGGAAAATGGATGAAACAATGAATCTTCATGTCTTCTCTATTATTGTTTTGTCGCAAATACAGGTAGAGCTTTGAGATCTAAAGAGTGTTGTTATATCATAATGGAGAACAGAAAGGAATTCCGGCACCTGAACATTCATTACAGAGCTTCTGCTACATGCTGGCTGATTATTCAACTATCCGTCTTCCTGCCACAGGAATCATGACTGCCTGGTGTGCAGCTCAGCCGCCGAATCACTTATTGAAAGTGTTCTTCGTGTTTTCTGTCTACTTTAATTACACCGCAATGTTATTTCCATTTCTGTTATCAATGCTGCGAATGATTCCTCTATTCTATCCATTCACACATGATAAGGTATGAGTGTTTAGAGTTCTCGGTGACATAACGCTGTTTCAGATATGCTCTAGGTTAGTCCGTATTGCGATTCCTGTCATCTTCCTTTATCCTTTCCTGTTCTGCTTCCCTCTATTCCTGGCTCTTGGGGAATGTCGACAGTTGAAAGGTACTTATCCATTCGGTTCAATTTTTATTTATTACGACGCTTCTCTATTTGGGGTATGATTTCTGTATAAAGATTGCCCATAGACAGATGCATTTCAGCTGAAGCAAGCCAATACTCTATTCTTGAATGTTATTTTCTGGTTTCTTGTATGTACAGTAACCAATGGTGTCCTCTACAGAAAACTAACATCGTTAAGAAAGAGGACCAGTGCAAAGCTACAAAGAGCTGAGCTATCACTGACATGGCTTACTGTCTCCATGCTCACTGCATATATCACAAATCTGGGGTTCGTGGTGAGTTTTTTGATGGAGAGATTCCAAAACGTTTTGTTTTGGTATGATATCCCGATATAATCAATAACAGCAACGTCTTCCCATGAAGCTTTTCAGGTACTCTTCATATTCTATCCAGGCTATTCTGCGTATTTAGTGGCATTGAGACCATACGGAAATGACTGTGATTTTGTTGTTGTTCCATGGGTATTTTATCTGACTCATCCTATTTTCAAAAAGAAAACTACTCCTCGAATAATGCTATCGCCAGCCACTTTTTGATTTATTTTCAGTTTTGGTTACCTGACTTAATCATACAAAAATGAACTGTTTCTCGTTTTTTTCTGGCTATACCCTTTACATCTCAGGGTACAACTCGAAAAGGTTTTTAAAAGCCATTTGTCTCAGTGAAAGGGTAAAGTAGTAGTTTAGTAAACTGATTGTGAACTCTCTGGTTTATGAGAGCTTTCCTTACTTTTCGTCATTTTCAAACTCTCAGGTTTTGTTCAATTTTACTTTGAAAATGCATAATGAAACAATTCATGGGAAATTAGATTATTTGAACTACCAGTTTGATTTCTGGACTTTGCCTGTTGTGATAGCTGCAGTACCAATTGTATACATTTTACCAACTATTTTTGTTGTCATCAAGATAATTCGGGTTTACATAGTAAGTGTACTTGTGAAGAAAGATGATGTGATTAATCCACATGTATTTTCGATGATTGTACTTCAGCTAGTTTTGGTGAGCATTTCTTACAAAACTTCACAAAATAGAAATACGTTCAAAGTTCAGAGTTTCATCTACGTGCTAGCAGACTATTCCACCATCCGCCTCCCATCAACTGGCTTATTGACTGCTTGGTGTGCTTCCCAAGCACCTAATCATGGTCTCAAGATGTTGTACTTTTTATCGGCATACTTCAATTATACTGCACTGTTGTTTCCATGTCTTTTGTCGCTGTTGAGATCATTCCCTATTTTTTATCCAATGCGTGTTTCCGAAGTATGATTTTTTTCATAAGAAAAATACACAATTAGTTTTTTTAGCTATGCGCCCGAACCGTTCGTATATGCACACCAATATTATTCATTTATCCATTATTTTTCTGTTTCCCTCTATTTTAAAGCTCTTGGTGATTGTAGACAACTTTTAGGTACTTATCCCTTTGGATCCATTTATATTTATTGGAATCATTCTTGGTTTGATGTCAGTTGTTTTAGTAGAATTTCAGTCCAACTAGGTTTAAGATTTCAGTTAAAAATTTCTGGTTTTCTTCTTGCCAACTTAGTTTTCTGAATATCTGCATGCACTATTGGTAACATAATACTTTACCGAAAACTGAAAAGGCTGAAGAAGAACAGAGAGAGTAAAAAGATTCAAAAGGCGGAACTCTCTTTGGCACTCACAACTATTTCAATGTTATTTGCTCACATCACTAATTTGGCGCTCGTGGTAAGAATGATTTTTAGAAGAGCTATTAATACATAGAGTTTTAGGCCGTCGTGATATTTTACCCGTCATTCTCCGTATATTTTTTGGCTATCAGGCCTTTTGGAAGTGACTGTGACTTTGTTTTTGTTCCATGGATATTTTATTTGACTCATCCGAGTTTTAAATCTCAAAAAATAGAAGCGAAAGTTAGTTCAAAAGAGGAGCACAGAGTCACAAGAGTTCCTATTGTCATATGAAATTTTATCCATCAATTTATCTGTTTTCTTTTTTTTTTCAAATATTTTTCAGTGTTTATTTTGTCAATTTTGATAAAGATACAGATGGAATTGTCAAAGAAAACTACTCCTCGAATAATGCTATCGCCAGAGACGTTTTGATTTGTTTTTCAGTCTTTGTTACCGGAAAGCTATCTTCGAAGCGTAATTTTCGGGAACTCAATGAAGTCATTTTTGAATTTATTGTTTCTCGTTTTGTCCTGATTTCACATTTTACAACTCCGGATACTAGATTTAGTGCAACCATTCTCCAATAGTTTTCAATTATTCAGCTGAAATTACATTATGCACAAGTAAAGGTTGCTCGGAGCCCTTTTGTCTTAGTAGGGAAAGGACAAAGTAGTAGTAAAGTAATCTTATGAACTCTCTGGTTTATGGAAGCTTTTCTTCCTTTTCCTCAGTTTCAAACTTTTAGGTTTTTTCACTTTGAAAAATGAATAATGAAACGATTCATGGAAAACCGGATTATCTGAACTATCAGTTTGATCTCTGGACCTTTCCTGTTTTGATAGCTGCAGTACCAATTGTTTATATTTTACCAACGACTCTTATTGTGCTCAAAATTATTCGAGTTTACATAGAACATGTACTTGTGAAGAAAGATGATGTGATTAATCCACATGTGTTTTCAATTATTGTACTTCAGCTAGTTTTGGTAAGCTGTTATTTTAAGTTTGGTTGTTATTTCAAATTTTTAAGGTTTGATTTTCAGAGTTTCTTTTACGTGCTCGCCGACTATTTCACAATCCGTCTTCCATCAACTGGCTTATTGACTAACTGGTGTGCTTCCCAAGCACCGAATCATGGTCTCAAGATGATTTACTTTTTGTCGGTCTACTTCAATTATACTGCAATGTTGCTTCCATGTCTTTTATCTCTGTTGAGATCATTCGCTATTTTTCATCCAATGCGTGTTTCTGAAGTATAGTTGTTTAGGAGGAAACTAAAAAAAATATTTTTATAGCTATGCGCCCGAACCGTCCGTATATGCACACCGATACTATTTATCTATCCATTGTTTTTCTGTTTCCCTCTATTTCCAGCTCTCGGTGATTGTCGACAACTACGGGGAACTTATCCATTTGGGTCTTTATTCATTTACTGGAATCATTCTTGGTTTGATGTCGGTTTTTTAAAAATAAGATTTCAGTACAACCAGTTTTAAGATTTCAGATAAAAATATCTAGTTTTTTTCTTCCCAATTTAGTGTTTTGGATATCTGCATGCACTATTGCCAACATAATATTTTACCGAAAACTGAAAAAGCTGAGGAAGAACAGTGAGAGTAAATGGATTCAAAAGGCTGAACACTCTTTGACACTCACCACTCTATCAATGTTATTTGCTCACATCACTAATTTGGTGCATGTGGTAAGAACGATTTTTAGAAGAGCCATCAATACATAGAGTTTCAGATCGTCGTAATATTTTATCAGTCGTTCTCTGTTTATTTATTGGCTATCAGACCATATGGAAGCGACTGTGACTTCGTCATTGTTCCATGGGTATTCTATCTGACTCATCCAATGTTCAAGACAAGAAAAATTGCACCAGCAGATGCGCAGATTGCTAATAACACACATACTACTCCTTAGTTTTGTTCTAATATATATAATAATTAAATACGAATTTCTAATATCAACAAATTGCAGTGTTCATTTTGTTTTTTTTTATTATGATAAAGATGAAACTGTCTTGCGAAAAACATTCTTAGTCAGTGAAAAACAGATCAGTCACCTAGTTTTAAAACCAGTTTATCTGGCAAAATGTTGATTCTGGGAGATAAGATAAGAAGCAGGTAATCAGCAATGATCAAACTATAATTAAGAATGTGGTTTCAAGAATAGAAGAGTTTGAAAATTGAATAAGCATTCAATATTTGAACCAATAAATCCACTATATTGAAAACTTCCAACTTACAAACGTTCAACAGAATGGAGCTTACCTCTTATTCATTTCAACATTCCTACGTTTTTTGATTTTTTAATTCATTCCTAATCATTCATCCGATCTCTGAAGAAGTTTGATAGGTCGAAACGTTTTGTTTTCGATGAATCAACTGTTTTCGTAGCTATTTGACCTTGTGTCTTAAACTGAACATATCACATGGCATGTTCCCAAACAGTTTTGTTGACTAAATATTCCTAATTGTTTTTCACAAAACTTCGTAAAGAAATCAGTATAAAAGGCAGATGGGTTTCACCTTCACAACATCCCCGTTTTCAAATGTATTCCAAAACATACAAATTTCATATTTTGATCCCAATTTTTCACTTTCCAGAATGAAGATTTTCGTTGTCACTCTACTTGCTTTCTTCAAGACTGTCAATGGATAAATGTCGGATGGAGGAGAAGCCAATAAATTTATTCCACTTTATGAGTGTGTAATCAAGATTAATAAATATATTCATGCATGAATCATTTTCATTTTTTTTCTAATTAGAGCAAGTCTTAAAATTCTCAAAAATGGAGAAAGTGCTAAGAAGTTTCAGACAGCTCAGTGGATTATCAAAGGTTTAACTCTGTTTATTGAAAATAAGTACTCAAAGTATTTTCAATTAGTCGCACAAGATTCTTCAAATCAGAATAACAAGATTAATGTGTCTGTTTATAACTTTTACTTCCTCGTTTACGGTATCTCTCTCGTCAACCCAGTCCTCAATCTCCTTGGACTTCTATGCTCAAGATGTATTTTTTCGTAACTACTAATTTGAACTCCTTGAAGGTTATTCTGATATTTCATCACCGTTTGAAATTCTGCTCTTGCTTTTTCTTTACTAAAGACATTTTCATATTTTTCTTTCCACAAAAATGGATGACACAATGATAAACGGCGATCCTAGATATTTGAACTACAAGTTCGACTTCTTCACTATTCCAGTTCTAACGGCATGTCTTCCAGCAATCTGGTTGAGTCCAACTATAGTTATTGTTATAAAAATAATCAAAGTCTATATACACCATCTAGTCAAAAAACGGGAAGAAAGGATTAATCATCATGTATTTACTGTAATTGTGCTTCATTTGATATTGGTGAGTTTTAATTTGAATGTTTTGTAGGATCTTGTTTCTTTAATTCAGAGTTTCTGCTACTTGCTCGCAGACTTCATCAGTATCCGAATGCCAGCAACAGGACTCATCACAGCATGGTGTGCATCATTACAACCGAATCATGGATTGAAACTTCTTTTCATGATGTCTGCTTATTTTAACTACACAGCTATGTTATTTCCATTCATGTTATCCATTCTCAGATTGATTCCTGTCTATTATCCATTCAAGTTGGAAGAGGTACATTCACTACACTAAGCCTCACGATAACACATTTCTCGTTTTTAGTTATGCGCCAGAATCGTCCGTTTTGGTGTTCCCATCATCTTCCTCTATCCATTTTGTTTCTGTTTTGCTCTTTTTCCTGCTCTTGGAGATTGTCGTCAACTGCTGGGAACTTATCAGTTTCGGAGGAATATATTTCTATTACACTGGGTGCTTGGGTTTGGGGTAAGCAAAACGTTTGACTAAAGCAGAACTGAGAAAATCACAAAGACTGCAACGTTTGCGAAACATGATACTTCTTTTCCTGCTCTGTCATAATTCTAGTTTACCAATAGTGCAAATGAGCCATTTCAAAGTTCACGTTCTACAAACGGTTTCTGCAGATCCATCAATCCAGAGGACTGCTATCCAACTCTATATTCTGGCTTTGTGCATGTACAATTGCCAATTTTCTACTCTATCGAAAGTTCAGAAAAATGCGAAGAGAAAGGGAAAGTGCTCAAATTCGAAAAGCTGAACTATGCCTTACTCTCATCACCATTTCAATGTTTCCATCATATTTCACGAATATTGGTTTTCTGGTAATTTCCCAACTCGTGTATTATTTTTTTAAACTCTTTTTTCAGATTGCTTATCTCATTGATCGATCTTATTCAGCCTATGCCATTGCATTGAGACCGTTTGGAAGTGATTGTGAATTTTGTTTCGTCGCTTGGATTTTCTATCTAACTCATCCAATTTTCTTCAAGAAACGAACTAGCGGTGTGCCAAAAGAGGAAACAAGGGCAACAACTTTGTAGTTTGTAGTTAGAGTGATTATGGGTAAATGATTCATTCACTGTTTATTCGTTATTCCCATAAATGCCGTTTAAAATGAATTTTTAATGTGAAGTTGTAAAGAAATTACTCCGAATTTCTTTGAAATGGTAAATAAGGTTTTCAAAAAATGTTTTGTCTGTTCTTTTTTTCAACAAATTGATCATAAAGTTACTTTTTAGTATTTAGAGTTACACTACAAAGTTGTCTGAAATTAGCAGATTTTCCAGAAAACAACTAAAAGCGCAGAATGAACTAAGACATTTAGGTTTAAATGGGCACTCCCATTCTCTTATTTGAACATCCTTTTTTTGAGGCGATATGAACTCTTCTTATTTCTGACCTGTTTCTTGTCGTTCCAAGGGTCATTCCCGTTTATATTTTGGAAAGTGTTCACGCATTTGTTTCGATGAGCTTCAGTTGTTTTACCCATGGTTGAGTGAGATTTTAACGTCAAACAAAATATCATAAGAACAGTGATGGGATGGTCTCCTACTATTCCTCATTTACTCTTCAACTAATTGTTTTTTTGTCAACCGTATCCCACTACAGGTGCATAAAGATGTGTATTGATCTCCCTGCACCCGGGTGCCGCTACCAGTAGAATAGCGAGCAGCACCTCGGCCTTTCCGCGCGGCACACAACATCGAATTATTTTCTCCCGATTCATGCAGACTACTACTACAAAGTTCTTTCAATCTGAGTTTAGAGGTAAACTCATTCTCCTCCTTCTCCACTTTCTCTCTGTTTTCTAATATTAAATTGTTTATAGTGACTCAACCCATTTGCCACCTTATCGAAAATGAATGATATTTCTATAAATGGAGATCCTGCTTACTTGAATTATAAGTTTGACTTCTTGACTGTTCCAGTGTTAGCCGCTTGTGTTCCAATTGTTTATTTATTCCCGACAATAATCATCGTCCTTAAAATCATACAAAAATATGTGCATCATTTGGTCAAAAAGAGGGATGAACGAATAAATCATCATGTGTTCACTGTTATCGTAACTCATTTGGTTTTGGTGAGTTCATAGAAAAATGAATTTGAGTATTTTCAAACATTCCAGGGTTTCTGTTACATGCTGGCGGATTACACTAGTATCCGAATACCAGCTACCGGACTGTTGACCACATGGTGTGCCTCCCAAGAACCAAATCACGGATTGAAGCTCCTCTTTCTGTTGTCTGTATATTTCAATTACACAGCGATGCTGTTTCCGTTTCTACTGTCAGTTCTAAGACTGGTCCCTATCTATTACCCATTGCAACTTGATGAGGTAAAGTTTCTCTATTCACCCAAAAACCTGAAGATTCAATTTTTGTAGATTTGCTCAAAGATAGTCCGGATATCAATTCCAGTGATCCTTGTCTACCCGATTTTCTTTTGTTTTCCACTTATACCAGCGGTTGGTGACTGCCGACAGTTATTAGGAACATATCAATTTGGAGGAATTTACTTTTATTACAGAGGTGCTTGGTTTGAGGTGAGTCAGATTAATTGATCCCGAGTAGCCGGAATAGAGCAGGAAAACTTTTAAAAATGATAGCGTTGAACAGCTTATTGAACTCTTGATCATTTAGAGTCATTGGAAGCTTGGCAACAATAAGGAACGATTTTTAATTAGATAAACTTTGGGTTAAGACTTGTTATAAACACAAAGACTAAAAAAAACTGCAGGCTCAGGATCAGAAATGACTTTTGTAAGTTGATATTTCTTCAATATAAGGTCCGTTGCATTATCTGACTAGACAATCACAAACTACTCTATTTGTATTCATTCTAAAACTGGCATTCATAATCATGACCATAAGTTTCCATTTCCAGGTAAAACAAGCCGTGGCTTTGGTCTTGAACTCTGCATTCTGGCTCTCTGCTTGTTTGATTGCTAATGCCATGCTATCCAAAAAACTGAAGAAAATGCGGAACAGACATGAAAGTTCCAAACTTCAGAGAGCAGAGCTATCTCTCACCCTTATCACTATATCAATGTTCCCATCCTATATTACCAATTTTGCATTTCTGGTAACGTTCTTTGGCTATTCAAAGGAACTTAACCAAAACAATTGCAGATTGGTTTCCTCATCAATCCCGTTTCCTCTGCGTACTTGATGGGTTTGAGACCGTTTGGAAGTGATTGTGAATTCGTTTTTGTCGCCTGGATATTTTATTTGACTCATCCTATTTTCAAAGTTCACAAGGTCGATGGGAAGATTTCATCGAAGATTCCATCGAAAGAAGATACAAAAACAAAACGATTTCCCACAACTTTCTAGTTTTTTGTCAAACTTGATCAACTTTATCTTCATTAATTTTGCCTGTCTTTACGCCAATTGCCGTCTCTTATCTTATTTTTAGCATTTTAAAATTTTGTTTCATACATCAAACATATTTTCCCTTCTGTTATTTGTAAACCTTTTCAAATTTGCATCCAAATATTCACAAATTCATAGTATTCTCATGTTTACAACTACAAACCACAAAACTCTCCAAAATGAGATGTTTCTTTCACAACTCTCTCGATAACACAGAAATCAGTCGAATGCTACGATGCCCTTTGTTATTTGAAAGCATGCACCAATTTCCGTTTCGAAAATTTCGAGAATTCGTAGGAAAATAATTATTGGTTGTTCTTTTGTACTCCGGTTTTTTATTTCGAAAAAAAAATTTCTGATCACATTTTTCATTTTTCTTCCATCAGACATCAAAAGATGGATAACATTTCGATAAATGGAAATCCGGATTATATTAATTTCAAGTTCAATCCATACACTGTTCCATGCGCAGCTGCTGTTATTCCTTTGTTTTACATTCTTCCAACAAGTTTTGTTTTGATTGAAATAATTAAAGTTTACTTTCAAAGTATATTGGGGAAAAGAGAAGAAACTATCAATCCGCATGTCTTCTCGGTCATTGTGCTTCAATTAGTCATGGTATGTTCAGGAGTTCATTTCAAGAATGGCCCCAATAAAACAATAATAAAAGAATTAGTTAAATGTTTTGGTCATCAACAATAGTTATGTAGAACGCATTTGGCACGTTGTAAACTTGTTTAAAGTGTTGAGATCACACTATGATTCTAAGTGATTTGAGTTTTGATTATCAAGTAAAATGAGTAGTTTCAGAAGCAGAGGAGTTCAAAAGTATTTGAGATGATTCACTATACTTTCCTCTGAATAAAAAATGCTTGACAGAACTAAACTGTGTAACCTCCATTGAATGAGAACCTTGAAGAATCGATACTACTGTAGAATCGATGAAATCACATAGTTCACTTAGATTCAGTAAAAAAGCGGTGTTCATGCTTTTCATTCACCTTTTCCATTATAATCTTCCAGAGTTTCTTCTACATGTCAACAGACTACACTACTATCCGTATCCCAGCAACTGGTATTATCACTGCTTGGTGTGCCTCTGTTCAGCCTAATCATCTTCTCAAATCTCTTTTCCTCTTATCCGGCTACTTCAATTATACAGCAATGCTGTTCCCATTCCTCTTATCCGTTCTGAGACTAATTCCTGTCTATTATCCAACCAATCTTGAATCGGTTTGTCATTCCTTCCTATGATTCACAAAAATGAGAAAAATTACAGTTGTGTGCCAGAATAGTGCGAGTCTCCATTCCACTAATCTATCTATACCCGTTGATTTTCTGCTTCCCTCTTTTCCCAGCACTGGGTGATTGCCGACAACTTCTGGGGACTTATCCATTCGGTGCAATTTATTTCCATTGGAGAGGATCTTGGTTCAATGTGAGAAAGAAACCAGATTGTTTTATCAGTACATTAATGAAATTTTTCAGTTCCGGCTCGCTGAATCTCTTGTGGTAAACTCGATTTTCTGGCTCTCATCATGCTCCATCGCCAATATTCTTCTCTACAGAAAACTGAAAGAATTGCAAGTCACAAGAGAAAGTATCAAGATAAAGAAAGCGGAACGATCTCTTACATTAATAACTCTCTCAATGTTCCCAGCGTACATGACAAATCTGGCAATGCTGGTAACTTTCAATTTGAGACATTTCTCGAATTCAAGACAACTGCTTTCAGATAGTGTTCATTATTTCACCAACATCATCTGCTTATTTATTAGCGTTGAGACCATACGGAAGCGACTGTGACTTTGTCATTGTTCCATGGGTTTTCTACCTGACTCATCCAATGTTCAAGAGGAGAAAAATCGTACCAGCAGATGTGCAGATTGCTAATAATACAAATACTACACTTTAGTTTTTGTTTTGATTTATGTAAAAACTAGATTTGATTTTCTAATGTCAACAAATCTCAAAAAGTTTCCTATTAAACTCTTCTCGTGATTTCCGAAAAAAACACAGTAATATAAACACAGAAATCTTTATTCAAAACTATTCAAATTTAGCAGTTTTCACTATTCTTTTTGTGCATTCAATATGATCTAGCGATTACAGTGATCAGATGTCGTCCAGTCAGCTATATGCCACTCTATTCTTTTTGAATTTAGATAGGGTACAATAGTTTCCAGACAACAAACCCCGTCGTACTTTAACGATTTATTTCCGTAGTAATTAGTTTCAATCCTAATTGATAACCAATAACAATCAAACTTTGACTTTGCTGATTTCACGTAGATGCACATAAACACGAGAAAAACGGCAAGTTTAGTCGAAGCTCGCCACATTTTTGTGAAGGTATGAATGAAGTGAAAACGGAGAAGAGGATAGAAGAATCGTGGATTTTGCGATGGTACTGATGCGGTTGCTAGGCAATCAAGGGTCAAGAATATGAGGGGTGCGGTGCGGCAAATCAAAAAGAAATTAGGTGTTACGAAATACATTATCTATCACTTTAAAAAAACTGACAGAATCGCTGGGGGATTTGCGGGCACTACTTTCTTATTAGGAAACAGTCAAATGACATCATTCATAGCACCAAATACTCCTTTTGATTCCTTCTTTTTCTTCTAGGCTCTGTATTAAACATTCAAAGTTGATTCCCCTTACTTTCAACCGAACCACCAAGCTCCATCGCCCAAGATCCATTCACAACCAACTCCAAAAGAAGTAAAATCAAAAGAGAGCTACATCTTTTCAAATGCGTTCTGAATTCGAAAGAAGCTTCTGTGGTGAATCGAAAGGCGAGCGTCGTCTTTTCACCAGGCAACATAGTACTTCAAAAGAAACTACTCCACTGTGATTTACTACTATACTTTTTCTATTGAGACGAGAGACCTAAAACTGGAAAACGGGATATCCTAGGATACAGGCGGTACTTAAAAGAGACACCTCTTTTCTTTGTCTTTTTTTGTTTCTCTCTTTTTTCGTATTTTGTATGGTTTTTATTTATTTGTTTTGTATCATAATAAAGCACAGTTTAGAGCCGATATAGGAGAGAAGTGGTGAAGCGAAGCATAAGAAAATTGAGTTTAGCAACGTATTGTTTAAAAAATTAGTCTTGAAAATCGATCGTCATGTTTTCTGGCATTTTGTCCTTCCGGCGTCGAAGCCAATTCAATACAAACTTGGTAGACATTTTGATTGATTTTGTTGTCTCTGGCACTTTCTCATTGAGTTTTCGAGCAATGTTTCTTGCATGAATTTTCAATGATCCTTCTTTAATTTTCAAGAATTCCTTTTCCATAACTTCAACTTGTTCATTAGAGAATGCCTGATGTCGTCTTAATGTTCTCTTTGCAGAAGACATGTAT
The DNA here is from genome assembly GCA_000143925.2 of Caenorhabditis brenneri. Lineage (NCBI taxonomy): Eukaryota > Metazoa > Nematoda > Chromadorea > Rhabditida > Rhabditidae > Caenorhabditis > Caenorhabditis brenneri. Next base: position 625,955 of record GL379874.1, on the reverse strand, counting down.
TCTTTCAATATATCAGGGTTCCGAATACAATTCAAGTACCAAAGAGCAAAGTTTCTCTTGCAATCCGGAAGAACTCTCTGATAATTTCCAGCGAGAAAACGTGTGATATAGTGATGATGGGTTTCTGAAAATTACCGTTTCTAGAAGAACCAAATAAGTCAACTAACCTGACATCTCACCAACTTGCGCTCTGCTAATATGATTCTCTACCATGAATTTTGAAATTTTTGCTTTCAATTGATCGGGATCTTTTCCAAGAATTTCAGACAGTGCTTCTGTCAATCCAGTCGGGTCCAAAAAGTTTAGATTCAATTTCTTTCTCGATGTTTCTTTCTGGTGCTTAGGCTCTGGATTATATTTTTCATACACTTCTTGATGATGCATGAAATCTGGGAATGCAGGTGTGTAACATCTCACCAAGTCTAAAATTTGTACTAATAATATTTTTCATAATTAGTTCTTGAAATTTACACTGTTGCTCACTGATTGTTTGATGTATTGCGTTTGATGACGATTGAGCCAATGATGCAATTTTTTCAAGTGGGTTGCCGAGTACCGGCTCCGCTTCTTCTGAAAATAGAACTATTTTTTTACTTTCCACTAGTTCTTTTCAACTAGGACTGTACCTTGTTGGTATACTTCAGCATAAATATTCCGAACTGAATAATCGACGACTGGTTCTATTCGTTTTGCTGCAGTTGGTGGAAAGGAAGATATTATTTGCTGGAAACGGGATGGCAAATCAATTTCTTTAGTATCTGAAAATGGTGAATCAACTAGGGAATATGTTTTTTTTTCGTACTCTTTCGACGACGTCGTCTGCCAGAATCATCAAAGAAATAGGTAAATTCGGGAAAGATCACGGAAGCAGTGCTCACTTCCGGAGTCATTGAGGCGATTTTTTCAAGTGGCGACGCTGTAAATTCTGAATTGGAAAAGAACGAATTCCGTGCTTACGTCCTATTTGGATCGATGGGTTTCTATCCAAAGGAAGATACACCAGTGGCTCGCGTTGAGTCATTAATAGCGGTGGAGGCATTGAAATGATACGGCTTAATGAGTGGTCAAGTGGATACGAGTTGAGGAAATCTGGAAGTCGTAGATTGAAATCATGGTTCTAATGATGATTGTTGTGCTTTTATGAGAACTGTAATATCAACTCACTTCCAAATGCCATACCCGAATAGTTTATCGTCGGTGTTCCCAAATTGTAATTCGGAGCACATAATCCAAACTGGTTGCTCAGATCTTCCTTTATAGTATTCAAACGAGTCAACAGTTCTTTTTTATCTATTCCATCTGTTACTAGGTTGGCCGTCAGATACTGTTGAACAACTGGATCCATTATCGCTACCTCTAAGAAGGTACGGATGCCAGAATTTGAAAAATTCAAATATCGAGTAATTCGAATCAGATTCAAAATTATCTCATCAAATTTCACAATTCAGTACTTCAAAAAAGGACGAGGTGAAATAAAACGTCATGTTAGGAAGAACAAAAGAAGTGAAATGACTAGGAGGCTAAAATTTCGAATCGTAAGAAAGAAATAAATGAGTGGATGTCACCAGGAAACCGATTTTTTATAAGCTTCTTCCCATCCTTGCCCACTTTCTTCGCTTGCTCATTCATTTTTTCATTTTCTTAGTTTTGTAGGCAAGAGACAAATGAGCAGAGATAGACTTGAAGGAGTGCACATCATCTATAATACTGTCCCGTTAGCCAACCTAACAAGAGAAGAGTTGAGTGAACTGGGTTAATGACGTTTGAATGAGTGTCACTTTTGATGTAAGGGGAACACTTTGAAATAATTTGATGACCTACGGCGGTGTCGCCACATGAAGTCAAAACGACACATGTGTTTTGATCTTATAATGAAGTAGAGATGATGTTTATACACCATTTCCAATAATTTTTGTGATTTCTGTGGATTACGACTTCCTTCTGGAATGTCGGCTGGGTTAAAAAAAATCCAAAACCTCTTGACAGGGCTTTCACAATCATCTTGAATTTTTTGAGCTATTGAGTTTAGATTCGTATGAGTTAGGTCATCCGCGTGGACTTGGATAATTATACTTCTTGGGCCTACGCCACCCACTCAACCAGTTGTCAATTCGAGTTTTCGGAATACTTGACATGACCGCATAATGACTCTGTTTCAGCCTTAAGAATACCTTTTACGGAGCTCTTTGTCAGTCCCTACACTTCTAACAGACCAGAAACTGCAATGAGAATCTCCTTTTCTGTTCGAAAGTTCTTTTACGAGCACCTCTCTCCCTTTCCATCCTGATCCTGTCTTTCTCTTCTGCTCCACCGTTTTCGCACCCGTCACTTATCCCAATAAAATGCAGTTGAGCGCATTAGCTAGCCGTGAAAAATGACTCTCTCTTCCTTCTTCTTCCATTCCTTTTTTTAAGAAAAGAGGAAATTAGCATTTGGTCATTTTTCTTCTTCAAACCTTTTCTTTTTTGGAGGAAAAAAGAAGTGCATCCATCTGGTCCCGTTCCTCCTCGTCCTCCTTTTTCTTGCACTCCTCGGATTCATTTATTTTTTCTTGCCCAGAAAGGGAGAAAAAATAGGATTGACTTCTTATTTCTTCTTTTGTTTTCTCTCTAGTTCTATCCTTTCATTTTTGGAGAAACTATTCTTCAAGTGCTAGAAAGTTCATTATGGTTGTTGCTCAGAAAAGTTAGTTTTACAAAAAAAAACCAAACCAAACGTTTCATATTTTCCCATTTGATTCTTTCCAGAACCACCATCCAAAATGTGGCAATTCTGCAAGATTCTAATGTACATCATCCTCACATTCTTGGGACTTCTTGGCCTTACCTTCGCTTTGTGTGTCGCCTATGTCACTTGTGTCGTGTTCCTTCCAACCTATTTCCCCACTCCAATTCATAAATTCTCTCGTACCTGGGATATTGAAACTGCAATGGATTTGAATGATCCAAACATCAAATTATCCAAATGGGGACTACGGTATGACGGTGAATGTGGAAAGGTTCGAATGATATTTCTGGATATGGACTGCATGGGACCGGCGGAAAAATGTCAGAAGAAAATTGGAGAGTTCCAGAAGGGATACAAAAAAATGAAGCAAAATGAGAAAGAAGAGAAATTCGCAAATGTTTCTCATTACTGTTTTGAAGCAGCGGTGATTCTCACTCATCGAGAGTTCTCAAAACAAAAACAAAACTTTTCAGGCGTGCATGCGTGGAATGGCTTGTAAGGAAGCAACCTACCAATACAAGTTGTTTTACAAGATCCCTCACAATTTCTACATGAATTATAGCAAACTCCCGAGTTGCATGATTAAATTTTATGATGCTGTTCGAGATGGTTCTTTGGAGAACTGCACATCCAGTTACGACTTTTTATCGGTCGGTTCTTGATTACTAGTTATTGAAAACTTTTCATTTCAGAAAGATCCATTCACAAAAAACCGAGCCTACTCCAGCGGAAAGTTCTGTTTGTTATCATTTGCTCGTCAGTATTGTCATCCTCTCGTTTTTGGGTATCTTGGAAACTATTATGATGTCTTCTTGGAGCTTGCAACCATTCCTTCCCAAGAAAACTGTGGGATTTTTGAGACATTTGAATCTCTGGAATGCCAAAGATCAATTGAAATTTTTGAGAAGTCAGTAAAGTTTTTGAAAAACGGCAATCAAACTCAAACCGATTATGCCGATGTTGGACAAGCTTGTGATCAAATGCAGGTAAGGAATAATAACTTTATATTTTTTCAACTTGTAAGACTTGTTCTTTTTACAGTACTGCTTTGGAAACCTGACCAATTCATGTGCAATCTCTTCCGAATTGCAAGTTAAAACTAAAGAGTACTGTGAGAAAATGCACTTCTTTGCGTCTCCATTTTGGCAATGCTTGGAACAACTGAAACATGAAAACTTCCAACCAGACTTTCTGAAATATCCCTGCTTCATCAGCCATCAATTCAATGATGATTCTCAAGCTTGTCGAAGAATGACGGATTCAGCAGACTGTGTAAAAGAGATTATGGTAGAACAATGTGGAAGAGATATTTTGGATGGGTATGAGGACTCTAGAAAGTATTTATTGGAGATGTGGGATTGTTGAAACTCTTGTCAAATACATCAACATTCATTGTAGTCATTAATTTTTAATGTGTACTTTTATTGAATTGTGTAAAATAAATATTAGATTCAACAGCATGATCATTATAAATCATTTGTTCTCCGAATGTCGATTTGGGCTCCTCTTCCACATGAGGCTTTCCAAAGCACGAATAAATCAACCTTCTAGTTTCCTTCTGCCATTCTGGCAATGCAGAATAAAGTATCACAGGTACAGTAATCCCATAGATCAAAGCGAAGAAGTTGAAACCCACATACGACCAGTAGATTATCATCATATTAACATTGAAGTGATCCATCAGTAGAATTGAACAACATCCAATATTGAAGAAGAGAATTGAGATTTGCACTTTCTTCAGGACCTGAATTTTAGAAATGTTGAAATGTGATGTGAGATATTTCTAACTGCTTACCTTACACATTTTGATATTCTCCGCCAATTGAAACCGTTCACTTAAACCGTATGCAACTTTCGAAAAACACTGGTTACTGTAGAACTTTCTAAAAATATTTTTCTAAATTTTGTTTTTTTTTTCCTCTAATCTTACTGATGCTTATTGATATTATGAGAATAACACATATCAATCCCAATATACCCGATAATATTGACTATAAAAAAGGAGATGACGTGGAAGACCACAGGAAACCAGCCTACGAAATCATTGAATAAAGAAACGTGGATTTTTTGAGAAAACTTACAATGAATATAAGCAATTGCTGATGTAAAAACTAACGGGTGAAATATGCAAAGAATCAAAAGAGACACCCAAATCTTCCGTGATTTCTCATAGTTTCTCACAAAGAAAGTTGCCAAACAACGTTCAATCGTAAATATGGGAAGGATGTACATTGCAATGAAAAGGCCGATTGTTCGAACGTAGTTTGCTATTAGAATCACTTGGTGTAGTTCATCTGAATAACAGAGTTTTGAAAGTTTCTATTGATGCTCTCGAAGACTCACTGTTCGGATCATTCCCTAGCTGTTGATAGACAATTATACACCTTGAAAGCATTGACCAAAAGTACTGTCCGCCATAATTCATGAATAGAAAAGTGAGGTTGAAATGCATTGCTCGGATAAAAACAAACAAATAGAAGAGGTAGATGAACTCGATCCAACTGAAAAATGTTACTTCGATTTTGAGTCAGCTTTTGAATCGCACTCTATACTTCTATTTCTCAAAATAAAAAAAATGTATGGGATTTTGTTTACTTGCTTGAAGGAAAAACAAAGAAGCTATTGTAATAATATGTATTATCTTGTCTAGCGATGAATCGACAGAAGAAAACAAATTGAGTGTTCCATGCTTTAGCTTCATAAATGATGGTTTGAGTGGCAGCATAGATCGTAGGAAAAATCTTTTTTGACGTCAAAAATAATATTCTGATGTTCTTTGCAAAATATTCAGTACAACTTCAATTGACATATGGAACCTTTTGAATTGAAGGCTGACTTCTATACTTTAAAATTCAGCATATTGAAGCATGTTAATTCCGCTCACTACAGTAACCTTCGCCACATCATTTTCAAAATATAAACTAACCTAAAAATCAAAAATCCAACTTCAACTTTCAATAAAATATCGAATACTGTTTCCAACTTCTCTGCTTCAATATAACTTGTGTTCACAAAAGTGATGAAACGGACATCGGAGGTGCTCGGGGAACACATATCGGCTTAAAGTGAAGAATGATAAAGACGTGAGGGAAATGAAATCTCAAGAAAAGAGGCGGAGTCAAATGGAGAATTATAGTCAAAGATGATATAAATGATAAGTTTGAGATGTACAAGAGCCTACGCAAGTGAAGAGAATCTCGTGGGAAATACAATTATTGGCAAGGAAAAGGGAAGAATGAAGATAATGGGTTCTGACTATATATTTTTGTGAATGAGAAAAGAAAGACTGGAAAAACAAAACAAAGGAGATGGAGAAATATACAAAACACTGCCCCTCGAAGCAGGATTCGCGCCACGTTTTGGTTTGAAAAGTCCAGTGGGGCGCACATGCATTAATTGGCTTTTTTACGCCTTTTTTTCAGCTTTTCAGTACTCGAAGCGATTTTTCTACCGATTTTTAGAATTTTTTGAAGAAACTCCCTCAGTGGATTTTAGAAAAGTGGTTATTTTACTGGATTTCACAAGTTTTTTCGAAAAATATTCATCCATTCTTTCAATTTTTTCGCTGTTGTCGAAGTCGCCGCTGAGTTTGTCAGAATCTATCTGTTTTTTTCGTAGTAATTCGCCTTTTTTCATTCGTTTTCGAAAGTATTCATTTATTCGAAACATTTCGTTCCGTGGTTTGGAGTTTTCCTCGATAACAAAAGAAAAGCAGGACTGCAATGAAAAATCTTGATATCGTGGCTCTCTGAATTAAAATCGTGTATTTCATTACCAAAACTATACAGAAAAATTTGTTTATGTTACAGACTTGGTGTTATTAGTTGCCGCGAAAATCGTGAATCTCAGTTCCTCGACGTAAAGTTTAACTTTACAGGTGAGAACTGATAGGTTGAAAAGTAGATTTCTTTGATTGACAAAAAATAGTTCTGACAATGCAGTGATTAGATAAAAATTGATGAAAAAATTTTAGAAAATGGGACGAGACACAAATAAACGCAAAACCGCCAAAGAAAATTTAAAGCGTTTCAAGCAAGCAAAAACAAGTGACGAACATAGTGATGACAGTACC
>GL379874.1:569084-619146 GCA_000143925.2 Caenorhabditis brenneri | reverse complement strand
TTATATTTTCATGAAACTAGAGACTTACCAGTCTCTGTTCTTTTGCACTCTGGAAGCAGAAAGTGACAATTATTGGAATTGTGATACCATAGACCGAAGCGAGAGTTAAAAGCAACATATGAAGAGTATGTTATAATTATATCACTTGAAAATAATCCATTAAAAGAATGGACGAGCATCCGATATTGAAGAATAAAATTGATATTTGTACTTTCTTCAGTACTTTACACATTTTGATATTCTCAGCTAACTGGAACCTCTCACTGAGACCATATCCTAAGTGAGAAGCTCCCAGAGAGAATTTTCTGAAAAGTGAACTTGTTGTTTGGTATTTTGATATCAAGAATGAACTAACCGGTATCGTTTTGAGTTATACAAAAAACAAATCTCAACTCCAATATAACCAATGATATTTACAATAAAGAAAGAAATCACATGAAATAGTACTGGAATCCAACCTGGAATCAAATAAAAACTTGTTCAAGAATTCAGAAAATTCAGAACTTACATTGAATATACGCTATGGCTGATGCAAAAACTAACGGATGAAATATAGAAAGGATCATTAGTGACACCCAAATCTTCCGTGATTTCTCATAGTTTTTCACAAAAAAAGAAGCTAAACATCTCTCAACCATGAATATCGGAAGAATGTACATTGCAATGAACAGACACACTGTTCTGACATAGTTCGCAAGTGGAATTATGTATTCGAGGTTTTCTGAAACTTTTCAATGCTATCAGATAAATTTGTAGGTACTTACTATCTGGATATAGTTGTATGTATATGATAATGCATCTAGAAAGCATTGATCCGAAATATTGACCACCGTAATTTATGAAAAGGAAAGTGAGGTTGAAATGCATTGCCCGAACAAAGATGAGGAGGTAGAAGATGTATAGAAACTCGAGCCAACTAAAATAGAAACACATTTTTTCTGGAGCCTTTTTTCAAACCCTTACCTAAAAACTAAAACACCCACTTCGATTTTCAATAATAGATCAAAAACATTTTCTAAATTCTCTGCTTCAATGTAGCTTGTGTTAATAAATGTAATAAATCTTGTATGTGAAGTGCTTGCCGAGCACATTTTTGTGGGGGAGTCTGAAAACTGAAAAATAGAAGGAACCACAAAAAAAAGAGAAAAGCGTATGGGAGGATTCTCAGAATATATGTACAACTCCAATACGTGCGAATCTATACAAATTTTTCTAGCTGTTAATGAATTAAAGAATATGAAAACACAAAGAGGGAAGGAAGGTGTTGTGGCGAGACGGAATATTCTCGACGGGATCAAAAACTTGGTTAATTTATGAAAACATAATGAGGAACTCGTTGGGGTGGATGACGTTTTTATTGATTGGCTGGAGATAGAAGATGTACTATGCATTCTGGGGGGTTGTGAGTCAAGGAAGTTTCGAGAAGAATTGATGTGATGTCAGTTATGGTTTTAAGGAATGGGTTATCATAACTGAGGAATATGGAAACGGGAAGTCTCACTGTTGAGTTGATGTATTCACCGAGTTCCTTGTTTGCCTTGTGTTTTATATTTTGATAAGATGACTGAAAAAAAATAGTTGTATTCCTTATTGTGAAATCCAAAATCTCCTAATAATATTTTTAGAATCAAGATCAGTGATAAATTATAAATATTCGTTCAATTTTACGCCCGCATCTTAGCCCTCTCAAAAACAATAGTCCAATTTCAATATTCGAATGCAGGTGAAGTGAAAAAGAAAGATCAATGAGCGAGTTTCATTGGTCACTTATGAGCTACTATCTAGAATAATCTATCACCAAAATTAAGTTTGATTAGAATGTGTCGCGGAATTCGGTTACTCATTGGAGGGAGGAAAGCAAAAAAACGTAAATGTTCTTCGGTCATTTTTCACTTGTGAAAGTTTTCACACATTCCAAATTTTTTGGGAATAAGAAAAACAAGGTTAATGAGTTTTTCTCGAGTTTTCGGGTGGGGATTTCGGAAATGAATTATTCATAAGGAATTAGGAAGAGTAAAGTATAAAGAAAGTTCAAAAATAGGTTAGTCATGAAGCCTGGATTCAGGAGAAACTATGAAAAGTCACGTTTAAAAAGCTCCATAACAGTAAAGCAATGACACATTGTGCTTCTACTCAAATCAGAAATATTCAGTTTCAGGACACCTGAATCAGACAATCTAGCTGATTCTATTTTAAATGTGTTATTGTTCTAATATTAGACTACTTCGTTTCGTCACAGCCTGAAGTTACGAGTTCGATCTCTGGTTTGGAACTTTGAGCGTTTTAGGAATTGTTCTCAAAGTAAGTGTTCATGTCTACAATTTGATGTGTTCTGATGTCTTCAACAGCTCTACGAAAAACATAAACTACAGAACAGAAACAATAAATACAAAGTAAAATTTGTCAGGATCTCCACGTTTTCAAAAAATCTTGCAGAAAATAAATCAACGTTCCAGGTGAAAAATAAACTTTGTGCAAACTATTCCATGCCGTGCATCTAACCAAATTCCAAGGAAAAAAGAAAGAGTTTCTAGTTTGAAACCCCATATAGTAATCTAATTTCGGCGGACATTTCGCACCTAAAAGTTTGTATGTTTCTGCTTGTTCTCAGTTTCAAAAAAGGAAGAGAATATGAGGTTGAACTTCTGAACTTTTGTGTTGAAAATATATTTTTTAAAAATAGGTTTTGGAAATCAAAACACTCAACATATCAGATGAGGGAGTCTTTACGCTTCAATGCAAGACGAAAATATAATTAATGATGTGTTATTTGAGCTGTGAAAAGAGTTGATATCTGTAACTAGATTGTATTTGATGGTGGAGAGCTCCATGGTTCTTTGAAAGTGACACTTTCTGACTTTTTATTAATTCCTTTCCGTTTAGTGTTCTTCGTTTTCTTTTACTGTTCCAGAAATATTCTCCAACGTCAACTTCTTCATGTTCTGGAACCGGTTGATACAGATTCTATCCTGTCAAATTTGGATGGCATTATTGTGTTGCATGTGAATTCATTGTCGTCATCCTCCTCCTCCAATTTCTCAATGCATTGCGAAAAAAGAAGAAGTACATTTGTTGAAATGATCACTATCCTTTTCTTTCTCTTCTCTCCGTACGGATTATCCAATGGCGCGTAATATCTAGGAGGCAGGAGGAGAGACGGATATCTACCGAGTTTTCCTTCAATGTTTTTTCTCTTTCGCTTGGATATTGCGCCATCCGAAATGATAAGGGAAAGAAGAAGGGGCTAAGAATGTGATAAGATGAATTAGAAAAACGAATATGAAGACAGGTTGAAAAGGAGAAGGAGAGAGAACGTTGTCAAATTGAAATGAGATAATTGGAAATGTTATGATTATGATAATGAGTCTGGAGGAGGAAGTGTTTATTGCAGAAACATTTTGCAGAAAACATTGGAAAGTAGCTGAAAATATGTGATTGGACAGCAGGGAAAGAGCATGCTTTCAACATTATGAAGATTCAAAGTTACCCAAAGGAAATTAAAATGAAACAGATTTCAAAGTTCGCGTTTGTTGTATCAAGATCATGAAACCCAGCGTGTCAGAGCTTCCGGATTTCTTTACATTTTACTTGGTTCGAACAAAACGGTAAATGAGCCAATCATTGGCAAAGAATCGTATAGAGTCTTTGAGGACTGCCTGGATTTTTGTCTGCTACAGAATTTTTTAGAACTCAATCCGTTTGTTCTATTGGCCAAGTTTTTCTGGCCCCATTTTATCCTCTGGACCTGAACTTTTTTTTTCAAAAAAAAATTTAAGCTTCCATCCTGATCACATAAACATCGAAACCTATTTTTCTTCGATTGCTTTTATTTTTTTAGCATTTCAACGACAAAATAAACCTCCTCCTCCATGTCTGAAACCTGATTTATCTTCTGTTCATCTCCAAAATTCTTTCTTTCTTCATAATTTTGAGGTATTGCGTCAGATATTCTTCGATTGAAAATCTAAAAAAACCTGAAACTTCTCAGAAGATAGACAAATTCAAAGTTCAAAAAGATGAACAGATTGAAAGGAGACAGGCCCCGCCCACTTATCCACGGAACAGGTTGTAAAGAAGGCAGGTATAAAAGGAGAAGCTTAGAAAGAGGTTGAGGTATAAACGCAACATTTCTCATATTTATATTTTGAAAATTCACTTTATTTTATTGAATTTTGAAATTTCTTTTAATGAAGTCTCTAATTTTTCAGATGAAATCCTTCGTTATCCTTGCTTGCCTTGTCTCCATTTCTTCCGCATTCTTGTTCAACCTTCTCGGAGGAGGAGGTGGTGGAGGAGCCTGTTGTGGAGCCCCTGCTCCAGCTCCAGCTCCAGCACCAGCTGCCGGAGGATACGTGACTGCTCCATCTGCTCCAGCTCCACTTTACCCATCAGCTCCAGCTCCAGCTATCCCATCCGGAGGATATGCTTCAGCCCCACAAGGATTCGGAGGACTCGGAGGAGCCGGAGGATCTTACGCCGCTCCAGCTCTCGGAGGTGGATTCGGAGGATTCGGAGGAGCTCCAGCTCAAGGACATGCTCTTGGAGGAGGATATCAAGCTGCTCCAGCTCTTGGAGGAGGACTCGGAGGACTCGGAGGAGGATACCAGGCTGCTCCAGCTCTTCAACTTCCAGGACTCGGAGCTCCAGCTCCAGCTCTCGGAGGTGGACTCGGAGGACTTGGAGGACTTGGAGGAGGATATCAAGCTGCCCCAGCTCTTGGAGGAGCCCAAGGAGGATACCAATCAGGACCAGCTCAAGGAGGAGCCCAAGGAGGATTCGCCGCTCAAGGAGCTCAAGGAGGATACCAATCCGGACCAGCCCAAGGAGGATTCGCAGCACAACAACAACAAGCTCCAGCTCAACAAGGAGGATATCAATCTGGACCAGCTCAAGGAGGATTCGCCGCTCAAGCTCCAGTCCAACAAGGAGGTTATCAAGCCCCAGCTGCTCAAGGAGGTCAAGGAGCCGGATACCAAGCTCAAGCCCCAGTTCAACAAGTCCAACAACAAGTTCAACAACAATCCGCTGGATACCAAGCTTCAGCTCCAGTCGGAGGAGCCGTTCCAGTCTCCCAAGGAGGATACCAATCTGAGGCTCCAGCTGCTGCCGCTCAAGTCGCTGCTCCATCTCAAGGATACGAGGCTCCAGCCGCTGCTCAACAACCAGCTCAAGTGAGTGCTCCAGTTGAATCTGTTCAATCTTCTGGATACCAATCCGCCGGAGCCGCTGTTGCTCAACCAGCTGGAGGAGCTTACACTCAGGGAAAACACTAGATGATTTGAGAATTCTAGGAATTTAATTAATTTATTTTTGTTTTCTTTTCGCAATATTTCCCTTTCCAGTCACTTGTTCTTTGCTTTATTGATTTTCTTGTTTCTTTTCTCTACTGCAATAAAGTACGCCGATTTACAGCCGGCGATCACCAATGGTGGTTCTAAATCTTTGTATTTTGTACTGAACAGATTTTTCTAAAGTTAGACAACCCTTTAAAAAAAGGAATTACAACTATTGGCAAGCTCAACGCGTTGACTAACGATTTTTAATTTATCAACAAAAACAACAAATAAACAGAAAATATAACGATATTGAGATTTCAAAAAGAACGTTAGGGTAATAGTAACAATAACAACAAACATAATAAATTAGTTCTTCTTTTCTTCCTCTGGATTCGTTGTCAATTGGAATCCGGCTTTTGTCGAGTTCACCGATCCTTTTGCCTTCTGCCGTGGTCCCCAATTCTTTCCTTTGTTGCATTGAAACCGAACCAAATTCTCTTTTTTGGCCTGTTCAACTGCTCCAGGATGAAGTGAAAAATTGATGGTGTTGGTGATTGGTTTCCCAAGAATATGAAATCCGGCCGACTCTTCAGAGAGACGTTTCACACGGTCTACATTGGTGTCGACGGCCTAAAAGTGAGATATAGATACTTTTAACTTCAAATTTTTTAAAACAAACCACTTGTCTATAAATATCCCAGATCAACGACATTGGTGCATTCGTCTTGATTGCTCTCGGATTACAATGAGATCCAGAAACTTTATATCCAGCATGAAGAATTGCTGAGCGAACACTTTGTGCTTTTGGTACTGATACTTTGACAGTGTTTGCCATTTGATCATGCTCATAATATAGAATATCATCTAATTCCTCATTAACCATAGTCAGAACACCCATAAGACGTCCATGAGTTCCGAGTCTTTCTTCTTGTGGAGTAGATTTGAGACGATCGAGAAGAGACGTAACAAATGGTTTGCTATGGATTGGAGCTAGATATATTGGACCGATTTGATGAAGACGATGGGAGCAGTGAACACAGAGACTATCAGGACCAGTTAGAGAGTGACGGATTGTTGGAAGAGAGTACTTATTCTCTTGATTTCCTTCTCCTCTCTTCAACATGACCAGTGGTTCCATTGCATGACATCCAGAACAAACGAGAACAGTTCCTACTTTTCTAAAAATATAGACATATTTTATTTCAGTGCTATGAATAACTTACGTTCCACTCTGTTTTGCGTGAAAAGCACCAGTATGAACTCTGACAAAGACTCGAACATAGAAATCCACAGAGATCGAAACTAATGGTTCGATGTATCGAGTGTAACGGTTTGCAGCAGAATCAATGGCGCGGAGAAGGATACGGAGACCGACTTCATGACAACATTTCATTCTGGTTGTCACTGCATCATACTTGTTATAACATGCTTCCGGCGTGTTTCCACATAAAACAGCCATGTCTGTACAGGTAACCATTAGGATTCCACGATCAGCGACACATTGAACAGCAGAGTCGAGGAATGTGGATGCAGTTCCATAAGGATCCAAATCGACTGCATGGAAACGTTTGTCGATTCCACGATGTTCCATCATAGTCATTCTTAAAACGAAAGTTGAAAGATTTCTAAACATACAGAAGCATCAGATAGACTTACACCGCATCTCCAAAATGAGCCTCTACTAAATCTTCTACTCCATTCAATTTTACATTCTCTTGAATGGAAGCTACAGCATTATCCGAGAAATCGTTGGCCATAATGTATCCGACATTTGGAACTTCTTTTGAAAAACGAAGTGCCCGCAGTCCTGAAGCGGAAAGAGCATCCAAAATTCTAATTTTTCCATCTTCGTTTATAGCCAATTTATTCTTCTTTCTTGGAGGTTCTGCATCGCTTTTCACTGATTCCGATTGCTCTTTTTGAAATTTTTGATGATCATCTGAGAATTGTCGGAGCACTGTTACGCTGTAAAAAAAATTGAGTCCATAATTCTTCCTTTCAATCTGATGAACTTACGTCAAGTCTCGATTGAACTCTTGCACTGGATTGTAGAATACTGGTCCATGGAATCCGACTTTTGCCTGACCTGAACGATATAATTATTTAATGACTATATATTTTCGTTACCTTCTTGAATAATAGTCACCTCGGCTTTCTGTTGAGCATCTCCGCCAGCAACTTCTGACATTTTCTGAGAAAAATTCTGAAAATGTAATAGTTTGAATAATATTGTTGGCTATAATGTATGTGGAACATACTTTAAAACAAGGATTCTCAAAAATTAGTAGCAAATTTTTACGAAGAATGCTGATAAACGTCGTTTTTGTCACTAATAAGATGGAGAAAATAGGAAAAATGTCAAATAATGGTTGTTCGAGAGGAGTACACAGTGAAAATTCAATGGGGCGCGCATGCTACTTTTCAACTTTTTCGAAAAAAAATATCCTGTCGCATTCTGAAACATTCCGCCGCACGCAAATTTTAGGCGTTTCAGCGTCAAAAGCGTTGAAATGAACGCTGAAAAACCTGAAAAATGTTTAGATCCTAAAGTTAAAGTAAGTTGCCCGCTGAAATTTAGCCTCTCACTTTTGAAAACATACCCTAATGCTTCAGAACTCATGGGATCGGAAGAAGACATTTTTCGAGGGGGCGGCGGCGCAATCAAGTCTGAAAAGGACAAATCCTGACCTGCCGGTAGTTTAACTTTTGAATTCGAAACAATTATTCCTAAAAGTCAAAGTTATCAACAATGAAATACCAGTGAAACTTCGGAAAAACGCGAATAAATATTGCCTTGGAGTTCGGTTTTAGATAGTTATCTTTTTTGCAAGGAATAGATGAACTAGACAGCCAATTTATCATGAAATGCTGAATGTCAAATAAAAATAGAAAACCGAAAATATTAGAATAGCGAGTTTCTGAATGGAGGGACGTGATCCATTTTTATTGACATGATAGTTTCATCCCTAGTTTCACAATGGATTTTGTTTTGTTAACCTAGATATTTTGGAATAATAACATCTGCTCTAAGAATCAATCATAACTACTTTCCTTTAGGATTCTCTACTCTCCCCACTGATCTCAGTTCTCGATCCATCTACAATACACTCTGCAATTCACGCGCGAGTAGATTGGAGTATAGTTGAAGCTCGACTGAAAAGATCAACACTTTTCGGTCAGCAATCACGGTCTGCTCCAAGAAGAAATCGGCTAGATGTACCTGCGGCAGATGTTGAAGGATCATCGGACGGTGGAGCATCTAACTGTTCATCTCCTTCCTATTCCGGAGGTAGAACAGGAGGAGGCGAACCAATGGATATCACTATTGAGGCATCTGAAGAGAATGCACAGCGAAAAGAAAAAGACGCTTTTATGGATGAAATCGTGGATTTAGTTAGAAATATCAAGAAACGTACGTGAAGGATTTGTGAAGACCGAGATGTCGGAACGAGCTGAAAACGAGCCGAGATTGAGAAAAAGTGAAAATCAAAATTAGTGTATAATTGACTTGAAACGAACATTGAAGTGCTTCCCCTGTGGAATTCGACTGTTTATGTTTCACGGAGGTTTTTCAGTCATAGACTTCTCATCCCTTTTTTTCTTTAAAAAAACATTTTCTTCTCATAAATTTTAGTTTTTATATTTCAGATAATGACGCCTCCCTCTCCTCGAGTCCGACGTGGATCGACAAATTACTTGTGGATAAAATATCAAAACAATTGATAATGGTTCAAAATTATCTCCCAGAACTTTTGAAAATCGAGGAGATTGTTAATGCGCTTCTTTTCGAAAATGGACCTGTGGTGATGGAAAATGTATGAGAACAGACAAAAAACAAAGTGTCGTTAAACTCCGAAAAGAACCATAAAAGCGTTCAGCGGGGGAAAAACCATAATGTAACATTAGTATTTGTTCGGAGGAAACTGACTAGGAGAATCGTTTACCACTATTTTGAAAAGTCTAGACTTGTGCAAAGCAAGGAAAAAATACACTTTCGGGGAAATAGGGATAGCTAGGCGAGTTGACTACTTCGAATCCAGTAGTGTTATTCAAGCTTGGTGTTATAATATAATCCAACTGAAGTTGACTTTCAGACAAGTATCCTTCGAGAAACTTTGCCAAACCTAATATATGTGTCCATTTCTGAAAGTGGTTACAAAATTAGATTCTTTTTGGTTGAATTATTTTTTATACCCCTATTCTTGTTCAAAATATTGTTGACCATGGTACCTAGTTTGAGAAAAATTCTACAGTAACCCAAAATTTATAGTCTCTTTATCTTTCAGAAACTGACTATATTAATCCAATACTTTGCATACATTCATTACCATTCATAAGAAACTAGTGAACATTTTCAGCTGCTCATCGAAATGCCTGAAAATTTGGTGACAATTGTCAATATTCTCATAAATAACCCGACACCTGGAAACCGGACGAGATATAGAAATGTGATTATTGGAAAGGTTCTAAACGTGATTTACTTTCTAAATACACCTTTATTCTCTTTAAGATAATCAACTTGTATCCATATTTCGCACAACGAATAATCAGCAAGTTCTCAGACAGAAGATCAGACTGTGTTTTTGCATGTCGATTGGCTGTTGATCATCTGAACGACAAGCAGTTTTTACAGTTCATGGAACCAATGCTGACAGAAAAAGGTAATATAAAACTATTTTTCTAGGTCATTTGAAGTTTTTTATCCAAATCTATTATAAATACAACAGAGAAGTTATATCTAACGATTCTTAATTTCAGAAACA
Source organism: Caenorhabditis brenneri (assembly GCA_000143925.2). NCBI lineage: Eukaryota > Metazoa > Nematoda > Chromadorea > Rhabditida > Rhabditidae > Caenorhabditis > Caenorhabditis brenneri. The sequence continues at coordinate 609,107 of GL379874.1, read as the reverse complement.
ATAATATACAAAATAGTGGTACGAGCAGCAAATCGACAAATACTTCCTCTCATCGTTGGACGTCTTCTATCAATGGCTGATGCAGTTGTCTCTCCAAATCGGTTAACTTCTTCTTCCACACCATCTGAGATGGGCGTATCTCCCTGGTGTACTAGTCTAGCATATTGCCTTGTTGAACTTCTAATTTCTTCAATGGAACCATGGCAAGAAAGCGAAATCAAATCAGTTACCAAATTCGTTTTTCGGACGACTGTAGATGCACAATCACCATTGAGCCGTTTAGATTCGGAGCCTGACGCTATGGAAATAAGTTTTGGAGAAGATTTACCGAGTTCACAAGATTCAATTGTTCCTGACTCCGAACCTGAGATATCTCTTCCCAAAAGGCCTCCGCCAATTCGACCAGGGACTACTGTAGAACCTTCTCCATTTGGTGAAGCTCATGAGTGTTTTGTGCTTGCTGCACTAGTGGCTGTACCATATTTCACACAGTAATTTTCAACATCCGAACAAAATAATTTTAATCGAATAAGATTTATTCCCAGGTACCCCTCGAATCAAACTGCGGCTGTTTCACCACCGGATCGAGCTGTCGACGATTGGTTGGAATTATCAAGGAGGAGGGTTTTGATTGGGGAGAAGGTTAGACATTTGGAAAATGTTGTGAATAAAATACATATCTTGAATATCTCAAAATACTGTTTCTTTTCTAGGTAACCACAACATTCGGATCTCAGTTCATATACGTGCACGCATGTATCTTCTCTTCCCGAACCGATTATCTTACGGATTTCGCCAGTGCTGGAGTCAAACAGCAAATTGATTTTGCTCAGAAACAAAATCATGCCGCAGTGCTCAAGGCCGCGTTTAACACGAGATCTCTGTCTGATATTGAAGTCACCCAGAGGCAATGCCGAAACATCAAAAACATCTAAATCATATTGTTTTCAGAAGCATATGCCAGAAAGTGGCACATTGTTCGGCAAACGGGAATGCTCTGCCGCTTCGATCAGTTCATATTTTACAAGAAGGAAATGCGTACAGTGCTTTCCAAATCAATATCGAACCATGGCTTGAAGAACAATTAGAATACGTTACATTACCAGTTTCAAAGGATTTAGAAAGTATTGTTGATGCATTCGCACAATTCGCTGGTGTTGCACTGGATCGAAGAGGAATCTCTGAGGCCTTTATTAGGGTTTACATTCAACTTTCAGCGATTCAAAAACTATATTTATTGTTTTCCAGAAAACTTTCTCCGGTGACATGTTCGATTCAAAAACTCTGCCCAAACGTCTTCTCGTCTTTTTATACTTATGTTCTTATCGAGAATCTGCTCACCGTCTAGACGCTTCCCTCCGACATGTTCCTTATAATCTTTCAATTTTCCGCCAAATTCCTGTCAGATTACTTCTCTCAATTATGGATCATCGTTACAATGATTTCGTTGACATACGATACAAAATTGTTCGTATTCATCGTCTAAATTCCCAATAACGTGTGCGCTTTTTCAGATGACCCGTATTACAATGATATATCCGTATTGTTTGACAACTCCAGGATCGATGAGGATAGTCTCTGAAATTGGAAAGTCATCAATGACTGAATACGAAAAGTTTGAGAATTCGAAAGATCACTTTTTATGGCATTTGAGAGGGCTTGGAAACGTTCAAAAAGTGCTGGAGACTATTAGTAGAAGTGATGCTAGAAGCCAGGTATGACTCTTTTTTTTCAGTGGAAAATGAAAACGGATTCCATTTCAGCTGGCAGCACTTCCAGTCTTCATTGAAGTCTTTATGGATACCCTAAACCCATCAACACACCCTGGATTCGAACTCTCTCTAATGTCACTTTTCGATCGCTACGAACAACTTGATCCATTTCCATTGTTCTACCAATCAACATCTAAATGGATTCAAAATGATCCTAATATCGATATTGATGATGTTGGAAAAATCCCTTCGCTTCTTTTCCGATGTGACAGGTTAGTGACTCAAGAAATGTTTCCTAAAATATTTATCTTCTTTTCAGCCGGATTCTCTCTTCGCCTCCACATTTTCATTGCTTTGTTCGGGTACTCAATTTCTTCAGCAAAAAATGTCGAACTAGTAACCGTCTGAAAATATTGGAATGTCAAGCGAAAGCAGAATTAATAAGAGAAGAACAAAGACGGAATCCGTAAGTGTATTGATTGAAAACAGATGATATTCTAATCCTTTAAGTCAAATATCTTTCAGTCTTGACTACGATGGAGATAAAAAGGAGAAGGAACTACTGACAGCATCTTTTTTGGATTCACATTACGTCGGTCTAATACATGCTCTCATCGAAGTTTGTGATTCAAAAAGAATGAAAGATGGTAAGGAGAATATTTATATTTTAGAAAAACTGATTTCATGTTTTTTCAGATCCATCTGATTTCGTGCTTCGTGAAAAACGTCAGCAGATTCAGAAAATCGCCTTCAAGTACATTCATCGAACATTTCTGGATCATGAAGGTCTCATTCGAGTCGTTCTTTTCTCAAAACTTCCTCTTCGTCAAGTACGAGATCTCGTTGAAGGAATACCATCACTCTATAATGGAGTCTATCAAATCAATGAATTACTCGGAATGGCAGATCAACAGAGACGATTCTTTGCCATCGTTCTTGCAGCTGAAATTTGTAGAAAAGTAAGATTAGTCACAGTTGGCTCTGTGATAAACTGTTTCATTTCAGTATCGTGTTCACGAGACTCTCACTGCAACTCGCAGTGTACTTGACTTCGTGCATACTCTGCACAAATACGGTGAACTGCCGTCATCGTTCAAGATATGGAAACACTTGGCACCCGCTTTGATGCTACTGGCAACGGTTAGTACTTTGTTTTTGTTGATTGAAATCTTGAATTTGTTCCAGGAGTTCCCTTCTCTGGCGGACAGTATCAATCGGCTACTGATGCGTGTCATGACGACCGCTAAAAATCGTTTGGCAGTGAAATGTGGAATGTTTACTGCAGATCCAAGACACGAGGAATACAAACTTATCGCCCGAATCTCTTCATTTTTAGACCGAAATTCAACACGGCTTTAACCTGTATTATTATTCATAATATTATTTGTTCTTTAGTTTTTATTTCGAAAATCAATTTTATTTAGGCCTCAAAAAATATTTATTTCTTCGTTCCTGTTCTTAGATGCTCAGTTTCCCTTTTCTAGTATTTCCAATTTTAAATTTGTATTAACCGAACATTTTCCTTTTCTTTTCTTTTTAATTTTTTTTCATTTCGAAAATTCAGCACAAGTGTACAAGTTGTGTTCTTGCGGGTTTTTAATCTCGTTCCCACCTCTTTTTCTCCCCAAAAATATCTTTCAATTCCCACTTTTCTTTTTGCTCGTATCAAAAAATTAATCTCAAAATTTCTGTCGTTTTAAATGAAGTAACATTTGAATGCTCTTTGATTTTCGAATCTTGCTCGGAGTTTCAGTTTTAGTTTTGAGAAGCTCAAGAAGCTCGGCGAGTTCGACGCAGTGTGTGCAACCACAATCACGCAAAATCTCTATTTTTAATACTTTTTTATTAACTCAAATTTCCTTTTTTTTCTATTCAGTTTTAACTTTCCGAAACGTAAAAAAATATTCCACAAATCAGTAACCAGAGAATACGAAAACATTCATTTGTTGTTCTGTTCAGTTCGAGTGTTCGACAATCTTTGAACGGCTTCGTGGTAGACAAGTATTTTATTTATGAACTTTTTAGGATTTCCAATTTTGTTTCTCTTCATTTTTGATTGAATTCAAAAACTTTCGACTCTTTGATTTGTTTCTCGAAAACCCAAATTTGAATATTTTCCGAAAAACATCAGGGAGTTTTCGCAGAAGTGTAGAAACTTTCTCTAACAAAAAGAGAAAGTAGAGTTGTAAGTCCGAAAAATTGAACCAAGAAAAAACTTCACGTAAACCAATATTTACATTTTGGCTTGCTCAATTGAACCTCCGTACTTTTTCGCACAGAAGGAGGCAATTTTCTTCTCAAGCTTTCTAACTCTTCCTTCTTTTTTCTTCAATTTCAAACAATTGCCATCGGAGAAAATTGAAAGGCCAGAGCATTTTTTATTTATGTCAGAAGAATGGCAGTCATGGTATTTCCTAGCAATACAGCCAGGTTATTCGAAAGAAAAGTTGAGATCCTTCTTTCTTTCACACACTTTTTGCACGTTTTTGAACTAATTCTAATAAGGTTAGAATGGCAATTCTTTCTAATAGTTTCTAGGATAGCACCTGAAACATTGAATCTGAGAAAAACTATAAAAACCAAATATTTAGAGTGAACCCATCTTCTCTCTGCAGTATTTTTCACTTCCTGCTGCAAACCCATTGAAACGTTTTTCTCCTTCTGCTCCTGACTCGAGTCATGACTCTTCTTGATTTTTTCTACTACGACGACCGCCCGTTAGACTCCTCCCCAATTCTTCATGTTCTCTAACCGATTCTCTGTACTTTCCCTTCTATTTTTCCATCTCACCGTCTGTTTCTCTTTTCTTTACTCTTCCTCCGACACAGACGTACTTTCTCTCTCTCAATTGTTCTTATCAAATAGTTTTTCTGTGGGAGAGCGATTGGTTCGACGGTCAATTGTCTCTCTCTTGAGAGAAAGTGTTTTAGGTATCGATTATTATCTTTTCGACTAATTAATTTTCAAATATTCCCAACAATGGTGGTTTGAAATTCAAACGGCCAATGTGAGTCATGATGCAATTGCATGAGAGAAGCTTCGCGAAGGTTTCGATGCGCTTTGCATTTTTTTTTGAGTTATTTTAGGTTTCTTTTTTTAAAGTGTTTTTTTCCGAACAGTTGGCAAACATTTCTGCAACTTAAAAATAAAATTTAAACGGAATTCTACAAAAGTTAGCTTGTGATTTTTTAAAAATAGATTTCAACTATATAACTTATATTCTTTTAGCCTGAATTAAAAAACTAAAAATGTTGAACTGTCTGAAAAAAACTTTTTCTAATATTTTGCAAAAAAAAAACTTTTTTTAATAAGAAAATTCCTCGTCTGTATTGATTCCGCCATTTTGTTCAAGTTTTCGAAGCAGAATTCAATTTTGAAACAGATTTCTCGTTATATGACGTAGTCTAGATCACGATTTCAGTCTTTGAAACCCGTCGCCTTATCAGTTATATTTTATCAGAATCGATTTGAATTCCAAAGTTCAGAAAACGTTTTTTTTTTTTGCAGAGTTTTACGATTTTTGGCTTTGATTTTATTTTTCAATTTAGCTTCCAGTGAAAGGCTTATTAGTAAAACTATACACTAGTACCGATAAAGCCAGTTAGCAGTAAACATGTGACGTTGTTTTTATTTCGAAATCGCGTAAAGAATAAATAAATATAGACTCCATGCTCTCCTCCGCCTCTGCTTCCATGTCATTGAGAATCGGAAATATGAAACGATTTCTCAGATGACTCCTTTCCATTCTTTTCTTCTTCATACCTTTTCATAACTTTCTCCACTTTTCAGACCCTCTAAACTCCATCTGAAACCCGCCACACCATCAAAATGTTTTCCCGCGTGGGACGTCTCACAACATTTGGTGCCCAGGCGGTTTCCAATTGTCCTTTGCGCAGAGATAACATCTATCAGCAACCATTGAAGGTTTGTTTTTACAATTATTTAGAAAATAAGATAAGTTTTTCTTTGCAGATCACCGCACCGATCAACGATCAGCTGGTCAATTTCGCGCACAATTTCTCCGATTCTGTTCGGCAGAGAACGTAAGGATCAAATTTTGATAGTATGTGAAATGCACTCATAGGGAATGCTTGCTACAGTTTTCGAATTCTGAAATTTTTAGGCGAGCGCATTCAAATTAGCAAAACGTATTCAGAAACAGTAAACAATTCCAACTTCTTTCCAGCTCCAGCTTCAATGACCCATTCCTGGGTGTGCCGATGGGCGAAGACGATGTCGTCAAAGAGTTAGAGCTCTTAGACCTCGAATCATGGGATCAGAAGCCACGTCAACCATGCGCCGCGCCTTCAGACGAACTAGAACTCGATCAGTTCTGGGATGGAAAGAATATCACGGTTTGCGGAAGAGATCCACGTAGATATGCAGAATCAACTGATTGTTTTGAGCTGGAAGCATGGCGACCGACTGACACGTGGCAGAGCGGCGGAATGGGACATCAGCAACACTCGCATCAACAACAGCAGCAGCCACAGAATCATTCAGTTGGCCATTCAAGTACAACTGAAATGATGCACGATTTCTCCAATTTTGGAGATAATATGGTACGGGAAAAAACCAAAGAATTAAAAATGTCTCGGGATTTAAAAGATTTCACAAAAAAGCGTGAAATGAACAAAAAAAACTGAAAAAAATTCAGATTATGCATGCTCCCTTGCACATTCCAGGATGATTTTATTTAATTCTTCAAATTAAAAAAAAATTGCTAACAGTTGACTGTCTTTATAGTCGCTGTTACATGCTAGATATCTTGAAACAATAGTAATAAAAACCGAATTTTCGATCACCGTGATCGAGATTTTCTGATGTCTGTGAAGGTCGTTGAACTGCTTAAGAAAACATGTCAGTGAAATTGTTAGCAGAATTATTTTCTTCATTTTCAATTTTGTTTATCAGAAACTGATCATCATTCACTCTAGTTATCTAAACTTCAGCAAACTTAGTTTTTGTATCATCCAATCTCTTTTTACTTCTGCTGCTCTCCAAAAAACTAATCCTATATCACATAAAAGAAGCTTCCGATCTGGTGCTTCTGACCTCTCCTAGCCACACCCCTCTCCTCCTTTCATATGCAAATGACCTCAGTTTACTCTGTTTGCAGTGCTCTTCCCCACTCTTCCGTTCACCATCCAAATCTTCCATCGACCAGTTGATTGGTGGTTCTTCCACTTCACGAATAGATGAGGTATTTGGATATTTTTGAATCTGAAATTCAAACTGTATTATTGGAGAAATTTCAGTTCGGCATGCCTCCACACCAGGAGCGTAAATTGTCGAAATTCGAATTGGACGTTGAGACAGAGTCGAAGGCTGTCGATTGGGAGGTAAATAACACTTTTTGGTGACTAACATGGTTTTAAAACCTACTTATTCTTTTCACAAATCGATTCACAGTTCAATTTTTGCAGGCCTGGAACCACTACTTGGAATCCGACGATGACGTCTTTAAACGTCCAGAAGCATTCTTCAAAGAAGAGCCAATGTTTGTGATGTCTTCTGACTTGACGACGTCCACATCATCTCCAGATTCTGGAATAGGTCTCTTCGATTCGTATCCATCTTCTCAACAATCAAATCATCATCAACCACACTTTTTCAATTTATCCTCCTCTTCATCGTCTGCAAATCTCTTCAGAATCGCCACACCGGCTGCTCCACAATTGCCGGTTCAACTCACGAATCCAGCAAGAATCTCTCTGAATCCGCATCATGATGAAGATCTCTTCTCATCTGGACCACTTCTCTGTGTTCCAAAAGAAGAGGAAGTCTATGATGACTACGTTCCAAAAGAGGATAGTGATGAGGATTACATTCCTTCTTTTGAATCCAGAAGAACAAGTTCACGTATTCAAAGGAAGTCAACAACTCCTACATATCTTAAACGTCGTGATTCGGAGAGATCATGGACTCCAGCTTCTGATGATTTCTATCCATCTGAGGAGAAACAAAAGTATAAGAAAAGAGGAGTGGTGCTGAAGCCATCGGTGGATGAGGAAACCGATAGAAGACGTGCTTTGAATAGAATCGCCGCTGTCAGATATCGTGAGAAGAAGCGTGCAGAGAAGATGGGAAGAAAGAAGTGAGTTAAATCCAGTTGTTTGTGCTTCTAACAATTCTTCTCTTCCAGAGAATTCCAAGAAGTTGCCGACCGAAATCGCGTTCTTCTCCAAAAAGAGCGTCAATTGAAACGTGAAATCAATTCGATGAAGAAGGAGCTCCGTAAAATGGGCGCCATTATTCAGTAATCCCTAATCTACTTTCAAAAAAATCTCCATATCATTTCTTTTTTCCTTTCACTCACTTTTTTTTTGCGTTTCCCCGTTTTCCTATCGTAGTTACTGTAGATCCTCTCCTTGTTTTTTGTTTGAATTTTCAGTTTTTAGTTTCAACCTCCAAAACACAATCTGCCCATTTCTTGTATCTCTATTACGGGTTTTTATCCCAAAATTTCCGAAAAGCTCCTTCCAATCACCCTCATCTAAACTGCTCACACATCTCAACTTTTCGTTGTCATTCAAACTCATTTTTTAATGAAATAAAAAATGATTTTTTCTTTTCTTTCACTCAAATCTTCTCTTTCTCTTTTCACCGCCACTGTTCTCAAATTACTCATTTTTCTTTGTAAATCTATTACACTCTAGGTGAGGTTATCAGAAAATGACACCGATCATACGGTGTAATATCATCGTTGTCAATGAGAAATCTAACCTTTAGAGTAGCGGAGAAAAACGAAAAACGTGGTTTGATCGTGTTCGGAAACTACAGGTTTTTGATTTTTGGGAAATTTCCTGGAAAGTAAGATAACGTCATTGAAACATTAAGGAGCGAATTTCAAAGGTCACAGATAGAAAACTGATGTTTTTGGGAAAAAACGAGGGACTGCTGAAAACTAAACTGAAAGTTTTCCATCGTCGGAAATTCAAAACCAAATGTTTTATTTTTGTAAAACAAGATCTTTGAATTTACTGTTTTTCGGAAAATTAAATGTGGCTATAGTCACGTAGCAACGAATGATCATCGATACAATCGTCGTTGGTTTTAACGGAGTTCAATGAAATTTCCGTGTTCACAGTCAGCTTAAAGTCTATAATCAGTAGCCTGGTGGATTGGATTAGACCCTCTAATAGAGCGGCAGGCCTGGTTTTCAAATTATTCCATAGGAAAAGTCTTGGAAAATCAGGCTTGAAAAAACTGCTTCGTTGCTGTTATGCTTGATGGTTTATCATAATAACGCTATGAGAAAAGTAATCACTTTCTCGTGAACACATCTTAGGTTACTGTAGGCAGTGTGTAATATCGACACCGTTTCGAGAAAATTATCGATAAAATTGTCGATAATTTTATCGAAATCTAATCGACAAAATATCGATAAAATTTTTTCGATAATTGTCGATAAGTGTCGACAAATATTTATTGACAAATTTATCGATAAAATGTCGAAAGAACTTCGACAAAATTTCGACAATTATCGAAAAACTTTTATCGATAAATTATCGATAATTTATCGATAATTGTCGAAATTTATCGATAATTTATCGATAATTTGTCGAAAATTTATCGAAACTTTCGACATTTTATCGATAATTTATCGACAATTTGCGTAAATTGTCGACCATTCGTTCGTCGGACCTGATAGACCGAAATTACTCAAACGGCCCTAACCGGCCTAAATTGGCCTAAAACGGCCCAAAACGGCCCAAACGGCCTAAATCGGTCCAGACAGCCCAAACCGGCCTGAAACGGCCCAAGCCGGCCTTAGTCGGCCCAAACTGCCCAAAACAGCCTAAATCGGTCTGAACGGCCTGAATCGGCCCAAACGGCACAAAACAGCCTAAAACGGCCCAAACGGCCTAAATCGGTCCAGACAGCCCAAACCAGCCTGAAACGGCCCAAGCGGGCCTGAGTCGGCCCAAACGGCCCAAAACAGCCTAAAACGGCCCAAATAGGCCTAAGACAGCCCAAACGGATTAGGTCGGCCCAGACGGCCTACATCAAGTCAAACGGCCTGATTCGGCCTCTTTCGGGCCGATTTGGGCCATTCAGGTCGATTCAGGCCGATTTGAGTCGGTTAGGCCCGTTCAGGCCACTTAGTCCGATTTAGGCTGATTTCATCCGTCTGGACCCATTAGGGTTGTTTCGGGCCGGTTTAGGCCGGTCTGGGCCGTTTGGGTGATTTTGGTCTTTTAAATCTGATAGAAAAAATTTTCGACAATTTTCGATAATTTATCGATAAATTATCGATAATTTGTCGATAAATGTCGATAATTGTCGAAAAATTATCGATAATTGTCGACATTTATCGATAAATTATCGATAAACTATCGATAAAAGTCGATAATTATCGATAATTTGTCGATAATTTATCGATAATTTTCGACATTTATCGATAAATTATCGATAATTTATCGATAAATTATTGTCGATTTTTATCGAAAAATTTGTCGAAACGGGAATTATCGACAAAGGATTGTCGATAGTTACACACTGACTGTAGGTAACTAATTCTTTGAAAACAATAAATAATATTTATCATTATCATTTGGAATAACTACTGTCGAGTAATCGCTACAAAAAAACTCAATATACAAACCTAGCCCAGTCTTGTTTTACTCCTGAACACCGTTCAGTGATCTTCGGAATAATTACTCTTCTTCCAAAAAAAAAGATCTCATTTCTCACGTAGGACCTTTCGTTTTTGTCTCTTTTCCAACTACTTCTCAAGTTATCAGTCTCAATTCAAAAGATCAATATTTGAGCTTTTTCCTCTATCTCTCTCGTCATTTCCCATCATCTCTTCATCTTCGTTTTCTACAAATTTCGCAACAGACACAGACTCCAAAATTCAGCATTTCGCAATTTGTCCCCCCATCTCTACTACACCACACTTTACCCCCTTCTCTGTGTCTCTTATTCTTGAATACTCTCTCAACACTCCACGAGGGGCTGTTTGCTGTTTGAACCGGGCGCCACGAAAAAGAAGAAGAAGAGAAGGGCGCACAGGCCAAAATGACGTGAAGAGAGGATGATAATAATGGAAAGGGAGAGAGAGAGACCATGTGGTTGGGATGCAAGAGGCATCCGACCGGTGGTTCTGTGATCTATCGTGAAGGTTCTTTTTTTTTGAAAGACAAGGAGAAGAAGAGGGGATAATGGAGGAACAACCGACGGGTTGATGGGGTTTCGAATTGGAATTGGATGGGCTTTTTGCATAGAGGATGAAAGTGACTGGGAGGTAATAGAGCAGAGTGGCTCTGGGGGTATTTGGAGGGGGGAAGAATACGGATTTCGTTTTTGAAGGATTCTGGTAGAACTTATTCTTGTTGTAGGATGCTTGATTACGGTATTCCACGTAGGATCAGGCATAAAAATGTTTGACGAGGAATCCTAAATCAGAATGAACACAACACAGTCTGAATAAATTAATGAATTTTTTGGCAAAAAATTATTCCAGAACAGCAATTGGAAATTCATTACAGAACCAAAAAACTGCTACAGAGTAGACTCCGTGCTTCTTCCGTGTTACTGTTCAAATACCCTGCCTTGTGAATTTTGAAATTGTTCTATTCCAATTGATCTGATCCTTCATCACTTCTGTAACATTCACTGATTTTTGAGAAATGCATTCCCTTCTGGCTGGCGAGTTCCAACCATTCACTATCACAGAATGCTGATTCCAACCTCTGATCGTTCACCGTTTACACCCTAGACATACCGTGGTGTCCTAGACTATCATTCATTTGAATATCAACCTATAGTCTACCCATACACATTTTTCCCACACACAACAATGATCTCTTCTTTCCTCTCTTTACAAAAACTATTCATATCAATAGATATGGTGATCACGAGGGGAAGTGAGTATTGAATAGGACACAGTACCAAAGTCCATTGAAGAGAAGAACAGTGAAAAGGGAGAAGAATGATATGAAGAATCATATTGGATGAACAAGAAAAAGGAAATCAAAAATGGGAAAGATCACAAGATAAAGTTGAACTTTTTGATTTGGATGAGATGCAAGTTTAGAGATCAACGTAACCAAAAGAGCACAGTTCTCAAAGCGTAGTTAATAGGTTGATGACTACCTTCAAATACGAAGTACCCATTTAGGACAATGAACGACGGACGAACCTGTCTCGCCGGAGATATGAACCCTTGTACATACACTGTACATACCTCATCACCACATCCCCTTCTTCTGGGATTTATTGACTTTTGTTCTTATAACAACGTTTGTTTCGTGTATGTTGTTTCATTTTTTATATTTCTTAACTGAACAGTTTCTTTCTGCTTTCATTGCACAATTTAAAAATCAGATATTAATGGTCCATTAGAAATGACGTTCCCTCTGCTTCACACTCCACTATTATGCATCGAAAGGATTCTTCTCCACTTCACAACTCCAGAACAGTAAGTATTTGAACTGGTCGACTAATTCTCCCGTTTCATTCATTTTTCAGAATCGTGTTTTCTTTCATTTCCAAACGAAGCTACAAAATGATTCAAAAACTGAAAACCACTCTAATGGGTATCGATATTCACAGAGCGAATGGGTGGTTCTTAGTTAGATTCAGACCTGGTGATAATGGAAATAATTATACTTATTGGTCTGTAAATCGTAAACACAAAGTGCAACTAAGGTTTTCATTTACTTCAAAAATCGAGGAACAGAGATTAGAGTCATGGTAAGTAATAAAAATGTGCTGAAGCTGTAGTTCTAACAAGGGAATGACCCAAGGTGTCCGACGCGGATTTCTTAAATATTTTGGATATAAGTAGGGTATGGTTGGCCTACATTATACCCGAAGTTATAGCGGCCCTCTCCCGGGATTCCAGGAGTTACAGTCAAATGTGTTGATTTTCAGTAAAATGTGGTAGGCCAACTTCGAGACGCCGTAACTTTGTCCATTTTTGATGAAATCAGCTGGGTTTTAGCTCAATTTGAAGGTGTTTGGGCACTCTTCAAAAACTTCAACAGAACCGAAATATCATCTCTTAAACTGAAGAAGTTATACCAGAAAATATCAAAATATTCGGTTTGATGTGTTTCCAAAAGTGTCAATTTTTGGACATCCGGTCTCGGGAGACTGTCACTATTCGATTTGTACCAGCCAATGATGCAAGTATACACACTCAAATATAGGTCGAGCCTTTGAGTTACGGGACTTATTTAACTTTTTTTCAAAAAAATTTCATTTTTCATGTATAGGGATACGTTGAATTTTTGGCTTGTGAGCACAAATGGGATTTAATGAGCAAGAAATGGTTTTTATGATCAAATTTTAAGTTTTTGTAGTCAATAACAATGAGATGGACAACTTCAAAAATTGTTGAGCATTTTTGAAAAAATCACTTTTTGTGTCAATCAACGTATCCCGTACATACATGAATACCGTACATACATGAACATACATGAATCCCGTACATACAATACATGAAAAATGAAATTTTTTTGAAAAAAAGTTAAATAAGTCCCGTAACTCAAAGGCTCGACCTATATTTGAGTGTGTATACTTGCATCATTGGCTGGTACAAATCGAATAGTGACAGTCTCCCGAGACCGGATGTCCAAAAATTGACACTTTTGGAAACACATCAAACCGAATATTTTGATATTTTCTGGTATAACTTCTTCAGTTTAAGAGATGATATTTCGGTTCTGTTGAAGTTTTTGAAGAGTGCCCAAACACCTTCAAATTGAGCTAAAACCCAGCTGATTTCATCAAAAATGGACAAAGTTACGGCGTCTCGAAGTTGGCCTACCACATTTTACTGAAAATCAACACATTTGACTGTAACTCCTGGAATCCCGGGAGAGGGCCGCTATAACTTCGGGTATAATGTAGGCCAACCATACCCTACTTATATCCAAAATATTTAAGAAATCCGCGTCGGACACCTTGGGTCATTCCCTTGTAAGTCTGACAATTATTTACTAGGAGGATTATTCGTGTTTATTTTGAAAAATAAATGAATCACCTTATTTTTTTCATTTTTCAGTCTAACGAGAACTTCTTTGTGTTCGCGGACAGAGAAGAACGAAAACGAATTGGCTGAGCAACTTGTTATTCCTTATCTACTCACACTGTTTAAAACAACAGTGTTAACTGTCGTTCTGGAGCATGAAGGATTGAAACCACCGTTCTTGAATGGTTTTTCAGAGCTCCAAACTGTTGTCATTATAGGTAAAAAAGTAATGAAAAACACAGATTTGAGAGAGCTCATTATGAATACTTCTATCAGCAAAAGACTCATGATTCAAACTCCAATTCGTAAGAACTTCTATGTGGATCCTATACACATCAAATCAAAAGATTTTATCGTTAGAAATTGTTCATCACCGTGGATAAACAGAGACATATTCATGAGTCTCACTTGTGATAATATTCAATTATCTGGATCCCCTTTGACTTCTCGTGACTTCTATTCTTTCGTGCAGAGATGGTTCTATTCAAATAATACAACTTTCTATTATCTGTATTTGGCTGCTATAGATGTTTTGCCATTGGATTTGAGTGAGTTTTATGCGAAGCCATGGTGTCAGAAAGAGAGGAGTCAAGGTTACAAGTAAGGATCACTTTGAGAGGATAAAACAAGGATTCTGTATCTTTTCCAGATATGGCAACACAGTGACGGATTTTGGGGATGCGCAAGATATAACAAGAAGTGATGGATTGCTGGCAAGTGTTCTAATCGATGGTAACAAGCTGTTTTTCTCTGTTTGGCACAACAGATTCCCCGATATTGCTGGGTGTGAAGTAGTTTAAACTCCTAAAGAAGAACTTTTGAAATTACTTGCATCCTTTTTGAAAGAAAAAATCATGTTTTTGAATGTTTTATAATGTAAAATCAAACTTTGGAGATAGAAATAATGAGATCAATAAAGCGATTTTCGGTCGAAGCGTTTCGGGGAGAATTAACAAAAAATGATCTAAAAATACAACAATAAAACGAGCAATTCGTTGAAGAGGACACTCGGGAGGCAAGTGGTTAAAGCGGGTTTGGATAGTCTTCAAAATTTTAAAACAAAAATGTAAATTTTGAACTTTGGCTGAAATTTGGTCAGAAAAGAATTGTTGCACATGAGAAAACCGGTTGAGAGTGGGGAGAGAGAAAATAAAAGAGAATAAAAAAGAAATTTACAGTTTCCAGAACAAAAAACTACCACACTTGGCACTTTCTTTCTGGATTCATTGGAGATCCAATTGGACATTGGAACGCTTTTGCGAATTCTGGACGATTCTGAAGAGGAATCATCGCGCGATACTTTGATGGAGCATGTACATCTGTCAGAATTATTTGGATGTAGTGTTTGGGTCGGACCAGTGAACACCAGTTCTGAAAAATGTCGTTTTTTAATAGTTTTAACATCTTGTTGAAAAAAATTTTTTTTTTTTGAGTTCAAAATCCGAAGATTGAATTCTAAAAAGCAAGCTGTTCAAGATGATTCTTGCACACTCACATTAGCATACGCTAGGAAGAACATCTGCTGACTGGTAAAGTTCTGGAACCCAGGTAACGCTGGTTCATTAGACACTGTTGTATTCGATTTCCACGCCTTGTACGCCTGAAAAATTCATTTTCTCATTCATTACTTTCGAATGACTCACATTGAAGGCTGTTTTGACTCCTCCATTATCAGCAATATTCTCTCCAAGACTCAATTGTCCGTTGAGATGAATGTCTGCTTCGACTACATGAACGTTCTCGTATTGGCGGACGAAACATCTAAAAAAACAACATTCTTTTCTGGGACTTGGAATCATTTCAAAAAGAACAGACCTTGTTTTTTCAATAAACTTCTCTTCTGTTTCTGCATCCCACCAATCGTTCAAGTTACCAAGTTCATCATATTGACCACCTTGGTCATCAAATGCATGTGATACTTCATGACCAATAACTGCTCCAACCATTCCATAGGTGATGTAGTTGGGGACACCAAGAGTCAGGAATGGAAATTGCATGATTCCAGCAGGGAATACTGAAAATTGGATCTATCTTGTTGATCTTTCAAAACAAGTTTGAAAAAAAGATGACATATTCCCATGTTTTTGAAGACGTTGTCAAAACTGATCCGAGTTTTAACACAAATTTCGAACTACTCTAATCTAGTTACATTATTTAAATTATCAATAAACATTCCAAAACCCAGTCAAAAACTTACTCATTTCATTATTATTCGGAGCGTAATACGCATCCACCTGTGCTGGACTCTGGAACCACATTGACCTATCCAAAGGTTGATCCAATCGCAATAACTCCTCAGTGAACCGGACTAACTTCACTCGAATTGTTAGATGGAGTAGATACTCTCTTGGTTTTATAATCATTCCCCAATTCTTCTCCATCCACGTGTCATTGAATAAAACCATTGGGAATCCTGATTTGTATTCAATCATATTCGCTTTCGAAATAGCACGGCGTCGAGTCGTTTCGTCCATCCAGTCAAGAACATGAAGCTGTTTTATGAATTCATTTTTGAGGTAGGAAGTTAATTCTGTCATCTTGTTCATTGCTCTTTCCTTCTCGAAGAAGTTCTCAACGAATAATCTTCCGACAGGCATATCCATCATGATCACTGATAGTGTAACGCAGTCTTCCCATCTGAAATATGGAATATTTCAGAATTGTTACGGGTACTTCACATATCAGCTTATATCTTCTAACTGTTTCAAAGCAACTAACCGATCAGGCGGTGGACTATTGAACATTCCTGTCTGATTAGCCTTGAACTGATAGAATGGCTCTCGAGCTGTTGGAGGTAAAAACGGAGAGAAACCTGCAGAGAATAAAAAATTAATCATTTTCCCTATACTCCAAACAAGCATGGACAATGAACAGTACGTCTCGGCTGGGACAATCTCACGTAACACATTTTGTAGAAGTAGAAGAAGAAGTGGAAGTAGTTGAGAAATAAGCTGAAACAACTTTCAGCGGGAAGAAAAAACGGGTGGTTAGACAATCAACCAGAGAGTGTATAAAGCACAAAAAGGGAGCGAAGAAGGCAAAGAAAACTGTAAAATTTGAATAGAAAACTGTCGTTTTTTTCAGCGTGAGTATTTTTTTTTGTCAAATCCAGTCGAAACGTACTGAAATAGTCTCCGGTGGGCCCACCTTGGACCAGCCTCCATGAAATATAGTTGGCTAGGACTCGTTTTGGTGTGGATTGGAGGACGTGCTGGAATAAGACATTTTTTCAATTTTTCCTATTCTCTAACGTACCTGAATTCCGATGAAATAATCGATTTCTCTTACGATTACTGTATGGTTTGGTGACAAATCGACTAGCTCCTTGAACACTGTTTTCAGATATTTCTCGAAATTTATCTGTAAGCATTCAAACATTTACACTCATTACTTATCGAAAAGTCACTTACAAATGGAAAAACACTTTTCAGTTGCCACAATTCAAACCGATTATTTCCTCTTTCTGGATCTCTTCGAATCATATCATCTGCCGAGAAATTGACAAGTTTCAACTCGAATTCCATCGCTTCATTCATTTCTCTATCTGCAACTGCTGGATCTGCTCCAAGTGCCACTGCAGTCAGTTTCATCAGTGTTGTGTAGTTTCTGAGCATTGGATCGTTGGCTCCACTCAAATAAGGATATCGGGATCCTGCTCCCCATTTTGGTTGATCCAGTTCAATGACACTTCTACTCGAGTTAGATGGATCATGAGTGACAGCCATTTCCAGAATAACTGCATTCACACCAGTGAGATTCAAGACAAGAGCAAGTTGTTCTTCCCAGGAATGTGGCCACTCTTGCCATTTGTCTCCTAAAATTATTAAATTTAAAACAGATAAGTTTTCAGTTGGCCGTCTGCCAGTTTTAAAGAATTCTTGAAATTTCAACCAAAAAACCATACCTTCCAAAGTAGGCCATCCTCCAATCCTTTTTGCAATATCTCTCATTGCTTCAACTCCAGTTGTTTCCAACTCTTCCTCATCCAGACACTTCTGATAATATCCTTTTGCCAGTTTATCCCATGACTTTTCATTTGGTAAAATCGGAGATTGAAGCATTGATTTGACCTGTTTGTTCAGTCGTGATTGCACATCACTAATCGTATGACGTAGCGGTTTGTTAGCAGGTAAATTCTTGTTTAGTCCGTAGTTACCACATGCGAATTCGTAAAAGTCTTCGCAAGGATCTATCTGGAAATAAAGTCTTGAAGTTAGAAACAGAGAAACTTCGAATTACTCACTTTTGGATTCAGATTTTCAGCAAGAAAACCGGCAAGCCGTACACACTCTCGTGACGTGCATACCACGTCGTTGTGATTTTTCGCCGATCGATCAACGGCCACCGATGAGTTTTCGAATGGAAGTGGATATATTGGACGACCTGGAAGAATTGAGAAGATTCTAAAAGGGTCTAAAACTTCTGATTCTTACCATCAGTAAACGTTCTGTATCCGTCAAGTACCCATAACCACAATAATAACACAGAAAGGAGAGCGGTGATTAAAATGCAAATGAATACGAGAAGTAGTGTTTCGAGAGTGCTTAGTCGGCCCAGGCAGCTCCTGAAATACATGTCGGATTGTTTTTGATTGACTTTGCAGTGTTTCTTTTCCCATTATATCCACTCTCAAACAACTGAAAACTCAGAAACCTTTCCCCTTTCTCCCTCTTTTTTTTCAGAACCTTTTGGCCGGGTGCCAAGGCGCTGCTCCATTCTCGGGCTTCATTCGTCGGGGAAGGAGAATCTTCCAGAATCAGTTCCACTTCTTCTTCTATCTTTTCCGTTTTTTTGTCAAAGTTCACACACAAAAACAGAAAACTGAAGGAATAACAAAAAGTCTGTTGAAGATTGTGTATTCAGTCTTGGGAGCCCGTTCTTCAACCGAACATGTTATTCCGAAACCAGAACCGGATGTTTCTTCTCTTCTTCTTTCAGAACGTATTCGTCTTCAAAAAAGAACGGAAAAGAATATTTATTAGAGCCGTCAAGGGAGTAATATTAGAAAGAAAAAAAGAAGGGTCAAATAAAAAGAACGGGAAGAAACCAAAACAAGGAAATGAGTTGAAAAGGGGGTATGGGAGGGAGATGGAGGTGATAAATATGAAACGGAGTTTTGACAGCCGTAAGAGGGAAAACGGTCGGTATCCGGGTTGAGAATATATACTAGGAGGAGGTCAAATAAAGGAAATCGGGATATCTTTTATTTTAGGGAGATCAATGCGAATTTAGACCTTGCTGAGGATGGCAGAGCTCAGGAGCAACGGAAAATCGGAATCATGCTAACAAGTGATATGAACTTGTAAGTGATATAAACTAACCAAGAATACACGTTCTGTTGCACTCAAATCGAAAAACCCACAAAAGATTCGATAGCTTTCGAAGAATCTAATATCAGAGTTTTTAGGATTTTTAGATGATTCTCAGTTCCTTAATTTCTAGTTTTCGGTATGGTTGGTTTTAGCAGCCAAGCTGCGTTACAAAACTAATGTTCTTGTTATGAATATTATAGAACGTCATCAAGACACTGAATTGTGTTTTTCAATTATAACTGTAGGTTGAACGACTACCGTAATCCTATCATTCACATATCCTTGTTCACCAACTCTTTGCGTGGGGTGTGTGAGCATAAAGATCAGTTTGGTCACTTGGCACTAGAAACATTCTGCAGAATGTGTTGTTTGTCCGTATTTTGATATTGGGGTGAAGAAACATTGACTTATTAGACCATTGGGAGTTCCTGCGATACGTAGTAACTTGGGGGAGGGGAGGGAAAAAGGCGTTTATTTTTGTGTTGAAAAGTTGGAAATGCGTTTTGTTTTTTGGAGAGATGAAAAGAGTGAAGAGTTTCGAGAAAGTAGGGAAATCAGAAGTTGCTAGCAGGAGATCAGGATTTTCCAGGGAGCATGGATCTAACTATATGTCCCAGTTGGCAACATTTTGCACTTTTCAAAAACCAGGACCAACAAAACAGAATGAAAATTAATCCCTAGTGAAGACGGACGTCATATGTTTTTGACCACCCCGAAAATTAGATGGTTGTCTTGGTATATAGTACTCCTCTCTGTCTTTTTTCACAACGTAAGAAGGCGCTAATCCGAAAGTTTTAAAACAAAATTGTAGAGGAGAAACAGAAGAAGGAGGAGACATAACTAGACACAAATACCGAAGAAAACGACTTCTTGGCACATATAAACAAAAGCATTTTTAACCCTTTTTTAGGAGAAAAAAGAAAAAAGAAGCGTCACAAATTGGTGGGTGAACCCATATGTTTATATGGGGGGAGAAAAGGAAAAAAAGAGGAAAGGAAGAAACTGTCTCCTGAGGGAAAACTTGAAGAAAAATGAGTGGAGGATGAAAAAAAGGAAGAAGGAAGAAGAGCTCGTGGAGGAAGGGAAGAGAAGAAAGGTAGGCTTACGGTAGACAAGGCCTACGGTGGAGGATCAGAGCTTCTTACAGAACAATCCGTCAAGTTCAATCTTTGATTAGGAGTTCACGAGGTTGCTCAGAAAAGTGCACAACATAATTTTTGAAATTCCGATTACTACAAAAATCATGACACCAAGATAATTTCCCTCACTTTTTGATGCGGAAGATACAGTATCTAACAATCTCATCATTCAGAGTAGAAAACAACTCTTTACTTCTAAATCCCTCAAACCTATACCTAGATGGTCCCACTTCCTTAATCTAACCTGGCACAAATATCGAAATAAAAAATAAAACCGCAGACAGAATTTGGAACACCTGCTCCTCTCCTTCATTCTTTCCTTTCTTCTTCTTATTGTATCATTCTTTTTATCTCTCCCGACGAGTATCATCATGATACGTCACACGAAGGAAAATGATCTACTCATGTGTCGAAGCGTAACCCGAGTCAATCTGTTCCTACAGCAAAAAATAGGTGAAAAATATCCAGAGAAAGAAATGGGAAGAAAAAATGAAAAAAATGGTGATGATGATGAAAACAAGATAGAAAACAAGAGAGGCTTTTCTCTTGTCAAATGATTAATTTCGCCTTCTTGCCATCTTCTTCTCGCGGGAGCCAGGAGCAAATTGAAGACAAGTAAAAGACAACGAAAAGACATATGTTATAGGACATGGGCTCTCGGGGAGCCAAGAGCATATCAACCTGCTACACGGGATCCCACCACGTCACGTACTTCAAAATATAAAAAAATAAAAAACTTGTGCTTCTCTTGCTCTTCAGGTCCATAAAATTTAATAGAGTCTCCTCTCCCCTTTGGTTCCTGCTTCTTCTTCTTCTTCTTCTTCTTCTATTCCATCTTTTATCTTATTTTTTATTTTTTCTAATGTGAACAAAAAGAAAAACGAGAGCAGAGCCTATTGTTTCGTGGATACAAGTGGAGAAAGAGGCCTCAATGTTCATGGATGGACTGGAAGAATGAGAAGAATTTGGGATTGTCACGCAAAGTTTCACACTTTTCTCTTTTTGAAAAAAAAACAGAACCGGAAAGAAAAAAGACAAGAAGGAGGAGGAGGATTAGAAAGGATCAGAAACAAGATCAATGGAAAAAATGAGTTGGGTCAGTTTTTTTGAAGGAAGAAACATGGGAGAGAAGTGAATGATAAAGAACAAAGAGGAGAAGAAAGAGTAGGTCAAAGAATAGATGGAGCTGTTGGTAGGGGAAGAATTCAAAATGAGAGGGATTCATATACACCTTTGAATTGCAGCGTTACGGTCTAGGAGATACTATTTTGTCGATCCTTATGTTTTTCTATGATGTCAGCGGTGAACTCTAACAGATCCTAGAAATCGGATTGTTGGACGATGGGGAGTATTTTTCAATGATCGGAATGTTTATTTCGAATGTTTTGGGAACCCCTACAGTAAAAAATAGTATTGCGATGCAGTAGTTTGACCTGTAACATGAACGGTTACAATAAGCTGGATTATATACCGAGAATATTGAAGCTATAACCATCTTCAGTCAGGATAAAATTACGATGGAAAATATTTTGAACCAATTCGTGAGCAATTATAACTGGATTTTGATCTGACTGGCAACGTTAACATATAGGAACCTAAAACAACGATCCAGAAAAAATTTGGAGTTCCAGACTTGAAACTTCATGCTATTTCTTTCTCAAATCCCAGTCTAGCTATCCAAGGCCTCCTATAATTTTCTCATCCATCCCTTCTTCTCATTCCAATCCACTCATTTCCTATTTTTAGACATTTGACCTTGTGGATCTAAAGAAAAACGCCTACATCTCGTTCCATTAGAAGTTGATTAAAATAATGAGAGAATCGAAAAGTTGAAACATTCAAAAGACCATAAAAACTGGTAGGCAATGAGCCGTTGAATGGAAAAAAAGAAACGTGTTGGAAAATGAATGGTGGAAAGAAGAAGGGACTCTTTTCTAGAAAGGAATGGAGGAGCGAAAGCTAATTAGTGGCTCTTCCGGTGAGTAGAATAAGAAGGAAAAGAAGAAGAAGAAGAAAGGATGAAAGGCGAGAAAAACGGAAGGAAACTAGCTTAGAAGATGCTATGAGGACCATCAATAAGACGATGAAAGCGAGGTTAGGAGAAATAGAAAAAGAGAGGTTTCTGAAAATTTAAATTCCAAGAAATTACCGAGAATGGGAAGTAGGTTTTCCAGGAATAGATTACTGGAAAAAGAGTTCTGGAGTTCCAAGAATTCCCAGAGACAGTTCCTGTTGCAGAGCTTCTGGTAAGGAAATCTCAAACGAATTGGACAAAAGCCATGAACTTATTCAGAAGTTGAACGTTTTTCTTCAGCGTCTATAAGTTAGAAAATATAACTCATTCTCAATCCCAGAAACAGTGAAATGATGAGTTTTGTGAGAAGTATTCATTCATACCTAAAAAGGGTAGGAAGGTCAAATCCTATAAGTTTCTTGCTTATTAAAACACGCCTGATAAATTCAATGTACTGTGAGAAATTCGATTCATGAACTTGGGTCACGGTCATTTTGATTGTAACTCTCCTCTTGTAGGTTATGACCATTTATTCATAAAATCCAGAACAGAAAAACATCAAAAGTTCAAAAAAATTCAGATATCTTCCTTGTCCATCGCCAACTCTGACCCACAGCATTCCCTTTCCGTTTTTTGTCTCCACCCCCACTTTCCCTTCCCCTTACAAATCCTTTTTTGTGTAAGTGTGACTGGGTGGAAGTGTTTCGAATCTTCCATGAATGAATACAAATTTGAGGCAACTCCTTTTTTACCCAAAGCACCCCACTGCGTCAAAAAGGAGTGGTGTTTCCTTTTTTTAGAGGGTGGAGACTTCAAAAGAACAACTAATCAGAGGAGTGAGGGTGGAAGAAGAATTCGGACCATTCGACCTATTATGGAGAGTTGAGAAAATGAG
This sequence comes from Caenorhabditis brenneri, assembly GCA_000143925.2. Classification (NCBI taxonomy): domain Eukaryota; kingdom Metazoa; phylum Nematoda; class Chromadorea; order Rhabditida; family Rhabditidae; genus Caenorhabditis; species Caenorhabditis brenneri. The sequence goes on along the minus strand of GL379874.1, from coordinate 586,052 downwards.
TTTCATGAAGAGAAATGAAAAGTTTCAAAAAAAGAGTTGAATGAAAAACTAAAGATGAATGACAAAAATAGAACAAAGAGGTAGGGGAAGAGAGAGGGTGGTAATTGGTAATTTAATGGGAGTTATTATGGGAAAATGTGTGAAAAAATAAAAGAGAATATTGAGAAAAAAAGAATTAAAGAAAGAGTTCAGAAAAACTACATTATCGTAAATGTTTTATTATAAGAGCACTTCAATGAAAGAAATACACCACTAACCAAAGCTCAAAAAGCTCTTGCATGCAAGTGGAGTACGGTATAATTTCAACTGTGTTGCTTCCCTTTTTTTCCTAGTTTACTGTAGCTTTCCTTCTAATATTTTCTGTTTCCCAAGATTTTTTTAATCCAATTTTCCCCATATTTGAATTTCAAAGATCACTCACCTAGTTTTCCTCTTTTTGCTCGGCAAATACAACTGACTTGTGGGTCGACACGTGGATTGCCGGCTGAGCGTTGGCGCCGGTTTTTTCGGAGGTTCATCTATCGTTCGAGTCAGAAAAATCGGAGATGCATAGTAGGAATTCTCATCGGAGCATGCGTAAATCGGATGTTGTTGAGGAGCAGGTTGAGTACTACCATTCAACGAGAGATGATGAGGAAGATGAGGACGTCGGGAGTTTACAGTGACACGTGGAAATTCAGTCGAAGAAGAGGAGGATGTCGAGGAGGTGGAAGATGTGGAGGCTAGCTGAAAATGTAGAGAATGGTTTAATTTGGAGTTGGAATGGTAACTTACATGTGGATTCAGGTTCATCGTTTTGTCAGTTTATCCTCATAATTTGTTTCGTTGGTTGAGATAAATCGTTCTGAAAATTTTTTGATTTCGAGCTTTTCAGAGAAGAAAGATCTGATTAAGAGACGGATTTTCAAAAATAAATTGAAACGAACAAAGTTTACAAGAAGCTTTGTAAAGTGTGACATAAAATTGGGTACGGTAGACTCAACGAAAGATGTTGAAGCTTAAGTAAAAGAACAAAACTGAAAGATTCATGAATCTCAGAAATCATGACATGACTATTTCATTATAAAAATGCAAGTTCGAAGCAAGAATTGGACCACGGTCAGTCTGAATGATCTTGAATGGTCATGTTCCTAATAAGCGTGTCCGTTTCTTCGTCCTCTCCTCAGAATCTTCACAAATACATTCAACAAATAGAAGGAAAGGAAAAAACATCCTTTTTGAACATGTGTGTGCAAAAAGATTGATCACTCTTTGGCTCCTGTTTCGATACTTTTAGACTGTTTGACAAAATGATTAGAGACAAGAAATGGACATCGAATTAGAGGGAAAAAGAGGGGGAATAGTATCAAAAGAGAACTTTGATGAACTTTATGATGGGTCACCAATGATGGGTCAATTCGAGAAAGTGAGAGGGAGAAAGAGAACAGAGGGGAACTGGTTTAGGGGAAAATTGTAACAGTTTCGAAAAAAGGAACAATGAAAAGAGAATAAGGCATGAAGAGAAGAGGAAGATAACATAGAGAATACTTTTCTGTATGAAGTGACCGTTATAATGAATTCGTTTCAAATAGCACACACAATTTCTACTTTTTTGAAACAATCTGCTCTCTGTACACTTCGTACCAGGCCATTTACACGTGTTGTTACTGACAGCTGCCTGTCCTTTCTCCCTGTCCGATCCCTTACGGTTGGGTCATCTGATGTTGAATTGTGTGCACAGGAGACACTATTCAAATGATTTATATTCGCAAAGAAGGAAATGCCGACAAAATAGTGATGATGTCGGAGGAGAGGTGCAAGTTGTAAATCAAATGGAGTATTATAAAATCTAATGAAGATGACAGGAGAGGATAGCTAGGAGTGTGTCAGGAGCAACTGTTGAAGGGGTGAAAAGATTAATGAATGGGAATTCCTGGTTACTGTAGCTATGAAGAATCAACATTATTACAATGTCGAAAGAATATAAAAAGGGGTCAACATGGAGGATTTTGAACTGTACTATTGGTTCTCAGCTGATTTTTGAGTTTTTTCTCTCCAGCTCCTGTGGACTCTTTTTATAACAACCAAAGCTAAATTTCACTGATCCTAATAATCTCGGATAAACCTCAAAGATTACAAAAATCAAAAAGTTGTCCGAGTCGTAATTAAAAACGCGTGGAGACCCATAGACTAGATCTCATTCGACTATTTGCACTTGAGTTAGGAGCTTGTTTTTACGCTCTCGCCGCCCTCCTCCTTACCCAATATCTTGTTGACTGTCAAATTATGAGTGAGAAGGATGATGATGAAAAAGCGGAAAGATTGTGCATAAGAAGTAGGAGGAGGAGGTGATACTGGGAGTAGAGGACAGAAGTCAGCAGGTTGTTCAGAAAATAGATTGTTTCAAATCAGAAAAAATCAATGGAGTACAGTTCAAAAAGCAAGAATAGAAAGGAGCAGATTAGCAGGATGTTACAACAGACACGCAATACGATTGTATTGAAAAAACTGTTCATCTCAGCTACCAGTCCTCTCAGGCTGAAATGATGCTCCAGCAAAACTCTAAACGGTTCAAAGTGTGAAAACTAATCATCGGTGTACTTTTTGGCACTAATTGCTCAATCGAAATAGAATCGCATTTCAGATATCTAATCAAATGCTTAACAGCCTATCTGTGCTGACAACCAGGATGTGAAATTGCGCAGAATCTATATTTCAGATTACAGAAAAATCTTGCAGGATAGAAAAAACAGAATGTCAAACTCAAAATGCCTAGACCCAATTTTCGTGTCAGACATATTTTGATTTGTTTATATTCGCTCCCAGTCTAGAACAATGCAATTTGAGAAGAGGGAGAAAAAGACGGAAAACGATTAGAAAATAAAAAGAGAATGAAGAAAAGTTCAATGTATCAATTAGAAGAAGCCCGCTTTAGGAGGAAGGCAAGCCGTTCCGTTTGAAAATAACAAAAGGAAAAAAGAAACATGTAAAGGAATTGGAAGCAATTAGTCCAACTTCTTCTCTCTCTCTCTCTCTCTTTCCTCTCTTCTACTGCTTCTCAGTTCTTTTTTTTCAATTTCCGATCCGAATGAGGATCAAGTTTCACTCCGGAGATGATGGATGGGCTTGAAGAGAATTGAGTGCAAAAGAGAGCTTCCTTGTTTTTGAGCAAAGAGTTTTTGGAGGCATAGGGGGAGAAAAGACACAAAAGGTGCTGGTGAATGGAGAAATCTTGTCTCGGATGGAAAAATGAGTAGGAGGTGGAGAAGGTGATGATGTTTGAGTTGTCGATGGATGTATGGATGGCAATGATTTGAAACAGATTTCCGGAGGTGGAGGTAGAACACAAATATACGGGGAATGAAAATGGGAAAGAAAGTCCATTGAGTGTGAAACCATATTGAGAGTTTCTACAAAAAGAACAAGAAAAAAACTGAAAAACGGGAATTGAAGGAAACCTTGTAATAGAGGTACACCCGATACAGTGTGTTCAGATCAGCACATCTCGGTTGTCCTATGAGTTATCGAAACGTTTCCAATTGAAAAACTGTTTGGAAGGTTCTTGTGAGAATTTTTTAGTTGAATACACTTTGAAATTTTCAAAAGTAACCGCGATGTACTGCTCTAAGCATACATTACTGCGCGTACCCCTGTTTTAGGTTTTACGGTATTTGGAATAATCAACATAGAGTTTTAGAACCATTATCACTTGGTTATTGTGACGAGGTACTAGTATTCTGTGAATAAAAACCAATTAAAACTACCTACTGTTTGGTACCTCGACCAACAATCACGGCACAATCAGGTGCCGCTCTATTGGAGGATTCAAAAATTTACGAAATAACTGAGTCGAACTGATAACCTAGCAATTCTCACGTTTCAAAGTGTGCTGTCCAATAAGCTCAAAATGAAGAACACAAAAAGCATTTGGTCAGTTATTAAGTGGGAAAAGAAGTCGAGTGGACAAGACTCTCTTCCTTCGTCTTGACGACAAGAGCTAAAGGGGTGAATGAGGATAAAGAAGAGAGAAGGGTATGTAAATACGGTTGATGTACTTACATCACTTGACAAATCAGCGTTTACTTGTTATTATAAGGAAGACGGAAGGAAAGAATAGTACGGGAGGGAGGGTGCCAAGTTGATTTGTGGAGATGAAGATGTATATGTTAACGAAGTGGATGACAGAAGAAGAAGAGGGAAGAAGCAGAAGGTGTAGAGAGCAACAGCTGTCTCAGAGTACAGGGATTAGCGATATTTATGGTGTCAAAATACACTGGTGTTCAGAATCGATACTTGGGATTTGAGAGGAACACTGAGGAAGTTTTAATGGGGAGTTGTAGTTTTTGCCCTAAAGAAGACCAGAAGTATGCGTTAAAACCGTGAAGAGCCTTTATGATTCTGCAAGTTTCGGGCTAAAATTTTTCAATTTGAAAGATCAGATATAACTTGAAAAACCTGATATTTGCAACGAAGGGTTCTAAAAGCCAATTCGAGCTGCAGCAGAGTATTTATTAGAGAAAAGTGGAATGGAAAAAATTGATTCATAAAACCTCAACGTATCATAGCTAATCGCTTAGCCACAAACCGAACTATAACTTTCCCTCCTAGAAAAACAACTTTTCTCAAAAAAAAGAGACTAATTCGAATTATACCTCCACCCATCCCACTTCTCCCAGTACATACGACCTTCCCAATCCTCCCCAAATGCTACCTTTTCCATCAAACTATCCACCTTAACCCATCCAATACGTTGAAAAAAGAAAAGAATTGACACCTGAAAAGAATTAGGAAAATGCAAATTTGTGAAATGTATTGAAATAGGAGAAAGGAGAGGGGTGAAAGTGCAGTGAAACTGGCGGAAACGACGAATTGGACGGAGGAGCGAAATGATTATCCTGGTATAATGATAAGCACAAACATTTGAGAAATAGAAGATGAAGAAGAAAATGGAGAAGGTGACAGTGGTGAATGAAGAAACTAATTCGGAAGAATAAGAAGAAGGTGAAAATGAATAAGGGAAAGGAAATCAGATCGGATGAAATCGAATCGGATATTTTGAGAGAGTTTTTTGACACTGTGCCAAAAAACTTGGATTTTTGAAGCTTTTTTTCACCATGTTACTATATTTTCTAGGTTGAACCTTGAACTCTGAGATCTGTATTAAAATTAGAGCCACCTATTTAGATTTTCCAATTGTTTCGTCTATGTACACGTAGACCCAATTCTTGAGAACACCAGTAATCCTCAAATTTCGAATATTGTTATTGAATCTTAGAATTTCGTTTTTCTTGGCAATCCTAATTTTCTACCTAGACATCCCACACGATCAAAATCCTAAAAACCTCAAAAAGCAATCCCAAAAAACATAAAAATTGAGCAATTGACCACCCTTCTCTTCCACTGACCACTGACGCGCGTTAGCATCATTGCGTTGACTCTTTCCCCTTTTTTCTATACACCCTCTTTACCCTGTTGCGCCGGTGGTTCCATGGTGTAGTGGTTAGCACTCAGGACTCTGAATCCTGCGACCCGAGTTCAAATCTCGGTGGGACCTATCGCTTTTTTGAATTTTTCTTCGAAGTGGAACAGAAGCCCTATCGAAATTAGTCGAAACCCGGTTCCAGCAGTACTAAAAGTGTAAAAAGCCTGCGGATGATCCGCTAGTCATCCTCATCCTCCTCCTCTTTAGTCTCGTCCGTCTATAGAGCGGATGAACGAACGGTATTAAATTGAAAATACATAATAAATCATGATGAGCGTGGTGTATTTGTATCTCCTCCTTCTACTTTTCCCTCCTCCCATCGCGGGAAAATATATGTGTTGTTCGTGTAAACAGAGCGATGGCTATCTTTTCACCCCCGAGAAAAAGAGAGTGACCGAGTGAAGAAATACATACTAAACGTTGTCTCTCTGTAATTTGTTCACTTTTTTGTGTCGGAGGGTTGACGGGTCATCATGTCACTTTAAGAAGAGACATAGAACATATATTGTGCAAGAGAGACTCGTGTAATGGGATACTTGTGAATGGAAAGACGACAATGTTTCACACGAACACGAGTTGCTTTTTCAGGAAGGTTGCGAGGTGTAGGTGGAGGAATGAAAGTGCAAATGAGAACTTTTAGAAGGGGAACAAGTGCTCATAATTGAATGGTTACACCAATTATTTTTTCGATGAATCAGGAGGTTCGCGACGTCCGGGCATACGGATTGAGCACTGAAAAATGAAGTAAAATGATATTTATAGTAGCGCAGGATATGTTAATCAAAAATAAAAAACAAGTAAACCCGAATAAATTTATTCATAAATGCTCGATTGCTTTAAATATCGAGCGTAAAAAGAGAAGCACATTAAGGAAGCACAATGAAAAAGTTTGCCTACTTTTCGATTGAATACGTTTTCTCACAAATATTCAAAAAGGGAGATATGTGGGCGGAAAAAAACTAGGGTTCTCATTTATTAAATTAGTTTTTTCGTTGATCAACTGAGCGCTTGCTAAAAACGAAAGACGTACACATCTTATGAAACAAAAGGGTAGACAAGCAGATTCGAACTGATAATTGATATACTTGGATTTGGCACAGATTTATTGTATTTGACAAGCTCAAATTTACAGGAATGTGGCCAACTTAGTAAGAATGTTTCAAATAAACGATTAGTTATCTTTGGTTTTTCGGCACTTTCACAATTAATGTAAAATTCTGAATGGTCCCTCTCGAGCGATTTCAGCAGGCCAATGACCATTTGCATCCAGGATTCTTGCTCTATATTCGTCGAAGCCTGGCCATTCGTTATCCAGATCCATCTGATGCATCAGCTGATGACGCACCCGATTTTCGCATATTCTTTTGATCAATGCTCCTGCATTCAAATTAAGATTTCTGTACAGCTTTCCTTTTTCCTGAAAGTATTGATGTTTTTCATTCGTAACTGCAGCAAAATTAACAAACCATAGCTGTTTTAGCTTCTTCGACTTGGATAGCCTCTTCGAGTCCTGGACATTTTTTTAAGAAGACTTCCTGAAAATAAGCACTGTCAAACGAATTTATGAGCAGACAATTTTACACTTATGAGCAGTGCGCGTTGGTTCCTGTCGAGCTGTGGTCTTCTTGAAAAGAATGGAATCGACACATTTCCTCCCATGGTGACTCGCCAAACAGAACTGAAAAAAAGGTACAAATAAGGTGCAAAGAGATTGGTTCCGAAAGAAAATTTCGAAAAAGAAACAACGAAAGTTAACAAAACTAAACGAAAGCAAGCCGAATGATGATGAGAGAAAGTTAATTGAAAGATTGAAAGGATTCAAGAAAAAATGCAACTATTGTGCGGCTATGCATAGATCAAATGGTTTCTGAAAGTAGATCAAACATAATTATTTATTTTATGAATAAAAGTGAGCCTTATATTCTTAGTTATACGTTTTTTCGTTTTTATTCTAAAAATTAATACTTAAGGCGGGAATTCCGCGGAAATGCTTGGCCAGAACGAATTGAAGATCTAATTTATAAAAATACGCTGTATAATAAAAAATTACAGCGAGACCCTCTCGATTACGATTTCATCCGAAAATCATAGAATTGCTCCAGCTCCTCTAGCGTTTTGCAATTATACTCCAGCAAATGTAGATTAAAAGCTCGAAAACTGGCGAAACTGGAGATGCACAAAGTTTGCAAATTTCAGTTACAGTTTTGGACAAGAAATTTTTACGGCGACGCAATCGCGAGATTGAGAAATGGGAGGAAATTTATCAGCTTAACAACGAAATTCATGGAAGAAATTCTGGAAAATATCATGAAAAAAAGAATAAACAAGTAAACCCGAATAAATTTATTCATAGATGCTCAATTGCTTTAAATATCGAGCGTAAAAAGAGAAGCACATTAAGGGTAGTAAATAGGGGAGCACAGAAATAGGGGAATAAAAAAACTAGTTATTATTTTACAGGTAGTAGACAACAACGAATTATTTTTGATGAGAAGCAGCGGCCAAATCACAGGCATCGTTGAACTTTCCAGCTGACTGTCTCCACGCGGCCGCCTGGAAGTTTCCGTCCCAAACCTCCGCAAACTGTTGAATCGTCTCGTTCCAGTCGGGAAGCGCGTCACACGACTCGATGTTCAGGTACTTCTTCACAATGTCATAGATCGTGTCTCGTAGTACGTTACGTCTCTTGATGTCCATATTGAACTCGTATTCGCCAAGCTGCTCGCCCTCGAGTTCCGCATACTTTCCAGTCACCAATACAGCCATGGAAGCGGCGAAACCAAAGTAGTCGGTCTGATAGTGCCACGGACGTCCGTCAATCATTTCAGGACAGTCGAATCCCTCGGTGCCGGCGCGTCCCTTGAAAGTGTGTCCCGGGAGTGACAGCATATCGATGGCACGTCCCCAATCGATGAGCTTGATGACGAAGGTCTCGCTGCTCAGGAGAGCGTCTTTTCCCCAACTTGGGTCGATCCTGGAATAATACGGTGTACAGAATGCTAATTAAGATAGCGCTTACTTTCTAGTGATCATAAAATTATCCGGCTTAATATCTCCGTGGATAACTTTACAAGCGTGAACCTCCTTCAAAATCCGTGCCAACTGAGTGAGCAAGAAGCATGTGATATGCCAATTCGGATCCTTCATATTGTTCACGTACTCCAGCAGATTTCCGTACTCGTGGTACTCATTGACAAGCAACGACGCCGTCGAGAACACATACGCATCCATGACTTTCATGATGCACGAATCCGCCATCTGTTGACGATCTCCATCACGGATGAGGCGATTTCTCATTTGATCACAAATGTACACTTCCCAGGCACACGATGGCACTTCATACTTCACCGCCACCTTCTTCTTCTCCTCGGTGAGTGCTCGATAGACCTTGGCATATCCTCCTTGACCGATAAGCGACTGAATATGGAGTACCTCTCCACCGACTTCACAATCACGTTGAGCTTGGAGTTTCGGTGCGCGCTCCGGGAATTCGTGCATATTCATGGGCGAACGAACGAGACCCATGATTTTCTTGCGGAGTGGCTCATCCCATGGATTGATGTCTCCCTTCTTGATGATCTCACTTCGACGACGCTTGATGCATCCGGTGGTCTCGGCCTCATCGAGAATCAGATCCCGAATTTCATAGGCTCCAATCGATAAACGTCTTCCGAGATTATCGGAAAGACAATCGATTGATGAGTTGACGGCTTTGGGTGGGGCTGTTGGATGCTTCGAAGTCGGTGCTGGTGGAGCAGCGAGTTGTGGAGCCAACGCAGAAGCTGCTTGGGATTTTCGGCGAATCTGAAATTTTACAACTTTAGAATTTGGAGCTCAAAAACAAGGTCGTGTGAACTTTACCATTTTATTGTATGTACTCGAACTTGGTACCACAAATTGAGGCTGTTGCTCCTCCTCCTCCTCCTCTTGCTGCTGCGTCTCATTTCTCTTGTTACCAAAGTAGTCGTCAATGTTGACGTATGGAACATTGTGCGCCGGTGTCGACGTGACAATCATTCCGCGCGACGGCATGTTGAGTCCACTGACGAAATCATACTCGAAATCTTCTGCAGGCGATTGCACCGACTTCTTCGGATTTCTGTAGTTCATTGGTGGCTCAACGTCTTCTTCCAGCTCCTTCTTGATCGTAGGTTTTGGCGCTGGAGCTAGCTCCATCACTCTTGTTGGCTCATGTGTGCGTTGCTCCTCTTCTGGTGGCACCGGAGACGATTTCTCATCATAAATCATATTTAATCCAGAGTTTTTCTTTGGACGCTCCTCTTGTGGCTGCTGCATCGTCATAGTTGGATCCGGATCGCAGAGCACCGAGAAATCACTGGCCATGGATTGTGTCGGTGCCAAGGAGCGCGCACGTTCCGAGACCAACATGGAGTCTTGACCGATCATCATCGTCTTCTCTGGACCAAGGTGTACTGTATCGGAGAACATCGCATGTGCCTCCAGATGATTGTTCTCAGCCAACAAATCCAGACCATCAGTGCTCTTCGCAGTTCGGACAGATGACGTGGTGGTGGAGTTGGAGGAGAATCTGGAGGAGGCTCCTCTTCCAGCACTCATCAACTTCAACTTTTCATTCTCGTTGAGAGAATCATCCTGGAGATGATAGCTGGCATCCTTTGCCGACATTGACTTCGTATCCGATGACAATGTGATCGTTGGGATGTTATCCAACCCAGAGTCCCTCAACGGTGGTCTTTGTGCATCTTTCGTAGCGACTAGAGGTGAGTAGAGCCGACTGCGCTTCTCTTCCTCGTCGTCCGCATTGCCTTCACTCAGCGGCGACAAGTGACGTCTTCTCGCGTTCATCCGATTCTCCACCTCTTCCCTGGCTTTCCAATCATTCTGCGTTGGCTGATGACGTGGTCCAACGACTCCTGAATCTCTTCTGACGTTCGTATCGACGTCCTCGCTGAAGTTGTCCTTCCACTGCGCGAATCGATACTCCTCGGGAGACACTCCGAAGGTATTTCCGGCGTCGACGAATTCGCGACGGATTTTAGATCGAGCTGGAATTGAATGTGTTTAACTTGTATGAAAAACAGCGAAAAACCTACTTTTCGGCCCGAAAACCGGGACTTCCGCCACATTCTTCGGTGCGACCTGTTGAAGGAAGCACACTGATGAGCGTCGCTTCATTTTCGATCCCTTACACACAGGATTCACACGGAAGAGATTCATTGTGTCATCGGGACTGGAGAACAGATCTCCGGCCTCTCCATTGAAGTACTCGTCAACCAGATCGCGAAATCCGGCCTCGATGTTGCTGATGGAGTGGAGAGTGGAGAGAGTGTCACGTGCCAGTTTTAGGACGATCTTAAAGTCGTCAAACAACTTCTCCTTTCCGCACTCTTCCGCCCAAAGAACGTAGAATTTGAGGGAGTTGTTGAAATGCCCCTTTTTGCGGAGCTGCTTGAAAATTTCGTTGCCTCCCATGTTATCACTGTAGGCGATGACCACCTTGTAGAGACGAAGCATCGTCTCGTCTTTGCGGATGTGATCGAATCGGTGCTCGCGCAAGATTCGACCCATGTTGTCGAGGAGTCCTGCCTTCATTTCGTGACGTGGCAGCATCCGAGTCAGTGTCTCGATTTGTCTGGAAATTTGAGGTTTAGCGGTATATTAAACTATTGAATTCTTACGTTGTAACACTTTCGAGAGTCTCCGACGTCGGATTTTGAGCTAGTTGCTTGAATGCATTGTCGATAAGCGACATATTGAGTCTGCAAAATGGAAGGAATGAGTTTTCAATTGAAAAGTTGAAAGAAATACGGAAGACAACGTGAATCATTGTGGAAACGTGATGAAATTGGGTTAATATGTCAGCAAATTAAAGAGAAGTAACGAAAATAGTTCGAATTCACGTCGAAACTTGCAAGAATGACAAATGAAGAAGGGCGACACGTTTTGAAACACGCTGTTTCCCGCTCCTCGTGTTTTTTGAAAAAGAGCGTTAGAGCGCGTTTGCATTATTTTCAAAAAACGCGCGCTATATATCGCGATCAAATAAAAAGCTGAACGAAAAAAATTACTGAATTAATGAAGGATGGAACGTGTTACGAATGAATATCATGTATAATCGGTTAAAAAACTGTTTGACAGAATCATAGACAAAGCAAACAAAAAACATTTGATTATCTGAAATCTCAAAGTGGAAAAAAACTGTATAAAAGTTATCTGTTGTAAATCTAATTAATCCATCAATAAAAATAAAACGAGGAATCCAAATATTCATGCAGCTATTTAGCACTGTTTCTTAAAATGAAGGATTTTCGGAAATTAGCTTTCAGTTCCTGAGCAGAGTATTCGCAATATATTATCTACCATAAAGCCCGGTACCGTGTGTTCAGAGAAACATATCTGGGTTGTCTTCAAAGTTATCAAAAAGTTGTTAAAAAACAACATCTTCCAGAAGTGTTGATGAAAAGTTTTTTGTTCGTCTACTTTCTTACATTTTTAGAAGTAACCGAAATATACTGCTCTGAACATACATAATAAACTCGATTCAGTTTTATTGTATATTCGTAGCATTCACATGGTTGCATCACTTGTAGTTTGCATATGTGATGATGCCATTCGTTGTTTGTTTCCACTTTTTGAAAAACAGAGCTAAAAGTTTCGTTATCACTTGTTTGTACATTGACTGCTATCAGCAGAAAATATGTAATTGTGATATTTATTGATTTTCAAAATGCGTTTCCAATTATTCGTATTCCTTCTGCTTGAGCACATAGCGAATTCTATAAAAGTGAAGTTGACGTAAGTGACTTCAAACAAAACCGTTTGTTTCGGGTTTCTCATTTGAGAATCCATCGAATTGTTTCAGAACTGGTGAAATTGAAGGAAAAGACTTGAATTCCACGTACTCCCCATTCGGAAACCAGTCTGCAATTGTATTCCTTGGTATTCCGTTTGCAAAACCACCAGTCGGAGATCTCAGATTCAGAAAACCGCAACCAATTGTTCCTTGGGATGGTGTATTGGAAACCAAAGAATATCGCTCAGCATGTATGAGTGATCCACTGTAGGAAACAACACATGAACGGTTTTGAAATTTATTTTATTTTCAGAAGAACGTATAGAAATGATGTAGGCGGTAAGATATCAGAGGATTGTCTTTATTTGAATGTTTTCACTAATGCATATTGTAGGGAAACGGTTAGAAGTTAAAACCCTTATAAAATAAAGTCTTTCCCACTCCAGAAAAACTGTTCCGTTTTGGTTATTATCCATGGAGGAGGTCTTCTATTCCAATCAGCTTCTGCATTTGATCCTGAAATCTTGATTAATAATTTTGTTGGGCAAGACAGGAATATTGTTGTAGTTTCAATTAATTACCGTCTTGGTGTATTCGGATTTGGACAATTGAACGGAGATGGACAAGAGAAGAATGTTGCACTTTTTGGCAAGACCAAAAAATGATAAGTTGTGAAAGAGAATATTTATTTTCAGATATACTGGCTGCTGTAAAATGGGTAAGAAAAGAAATCAAGAGTTTTGGAGGGAACAAAGATAGGATCACTCTAATGGGACATTCTGGTGGTGCTGGATTGACAGCAGTGGTAATCTCTTTTTTTAAGATGAATGTTTGGATGATCTATTCGTTTCAGTTCAGCAACTCTCCCCTAACAAAAGGACTTATCCATCAGCAAGTTGTTATGAGTATACCTCTACCACATTTGTCAAAACAGGCTAATTTCAAAGCAACAACTGTTGTCGCTCAGATGGTTGGGTGTCTAGAAAAAGAGATTGGATTTGAGAGTTTGCCGAAGAGGCAAATAGAAGATGTGAGTTTAGAATTTTCCTATCTAGTTTGAAGCTAACTTCTGCAAATATTTCAGACCTATTCCTGTTTGCGAGCTACACCTGCTCAAGAAATATTAGATGCTGAACTCTTCATTCTTCAAAACTCCACCTACTTCTTTGGATCACCACCAATAGATGGAGAAGTGAGCATTTTTGTTATTTCTCCTCTGATTCTATTCTCTTCCAGTTTGTTGTTGATTATCCAGATCGACAATTTTCTGCAAACTCAATTTATCCCATAAACACTTTGATTGGAACAACTACCGCAGAATTACGGCAAACACAGTTCATCGATGAAATCGAGGATCCTGAAAGGAAGGACTTTTTCGTGAGAAATGTCTGCGAGCATATTGGATATGAACTGTATAAGAAGCCAGAAGAATTTGCAAACAAATGCTATGTTCATTATTCAAATGGATCAGAAGTGAGATATCTATCAGACGATATGGAGTTTTATTCACAAGCACTGTTGTTAGCTAATGCGCATTCCACTGAGGAGACTAAAGTGTATGTGTACAGGTAAGTTACTTCTTCCAATGATAATTTGATAACCGAGAATTTCCCTTAAAAACTATATTCCAGTTATGCATACACAGGAGCAGGCTCAGCTTACAAAACATCTCAGCATGAACCATCTCCTCATCATTCCGAAGACCTCATCTACGTCCTTGGCACCGCTCGTGGAACATTTATTCCAAAAGATTATGTTATTGAGAAAATATACAGTGGAATGATAGCCAATTTTGTGAATTTCGGAGACCCATCTCCCTCTAAGGAGCAACCATGGTTACAGTATACTCCAGAGAATAGAGAACACTTTTTGATTGATTTCAATGAGAACTTGGCAATGCCTGGTATGAGAGATCACTATTATGAGAATACTTTGAAGTTTTGGAGGTCAGTATATACTTCGACATTTATAAAATTCAAAATTTCAGTAATGCCGGTGAGAAGACATTCCGAGAGCATTGGGCTCCATCTCTTGACACATTTTACATAACGAATTTAGTCATTCCAATGAAAAGTCACGTGTTGAATAAGGCAACAGATTTCTACAAATCGTTAGAGTCTAGCGAAAAAATGTATCGTGAGCGGGAAGAGTTTTTGGAAGAACTGAAAATGGAGAGAATAATGGAAAAATCGAAAGGGAATGGAAGAAGAATTATGGAAAGAAATGGCGATGCTCTGGTAGTAATGGATGAACGAGATTTGGGTGTAGAGGAAAGCGGAGGAGGTGGAATAAGTAGGTTTTCAAAACTTGTTTTTCAATGTGAAGTTTCCTTCATAATCAATAAAGAAATATCTTCAGATATTCTTCTGATAATCTTCGGTATAACTCTTATTGGTGGAGTTTTTTGTGTAACATTAACTCATTGTTGTCTGCATTACCGATCACGGCAGGGATATCAATTGCTGAAATAATTTAGTTCATTTTGTTTTTGTTTATGAACCAATTTTAGTCTCTTGACGTTGTTTTGAAATGCTATTTTTCCTAAAGTTCTATAAGAGGTTGAAGCTCCTTTGGTTTTTTCAACTTCCAGAAAACCAGATCCATGAATCCATCAACTACATTTTTATCAGTCTAAACACTTTCAATAATAAAATACCACCTACCTGCTGAGTTTCAGATGGAAATAATTTGAATATATGACTTGTGAGAGACATCATACTTCATCCGCACACTATAGTCTGTCTGTGTCCTTTTTTGTGTCTTATCATCATCAATTTATGTAGACTATTCAACCCCCAAAAACACTGATAGAGAGAGAGGGACACGAGTGAGTGTGAGAAAGAGACAGAGCAGTCTTCTCTTTCTTATTATTTTACTTCCCTATAATTAGTTGAACACTTGTCACATTCTATTGATTCTAATATGCATTTTTTATTCCTGGTTCTCACAGTTCTAGTACAACATACGGTTTTAACGAGGGTGCGGTTATCGTGAGTTTTTTCTATGAAAGAAAACAAATTGTTCTTCAATTATTCTGTAAGAGATCCAAATCAAGTGAATTCCAAGTGAATTTCTTCTTTGTGAAGTTCTTTGTGAAGATTCTTTGTGAAGTTCTACTTTGTGAAGTTTGTGACTATTCTTCTTTGTGAATAGTTACTCCAATACAATTCTTTCCGAACTTCAGCAGTTATTTACTGCTCAAAATTTTCCCAGTTATCACATAAAAAATTACTCAATCAGTTGCCAAAACTCTAGTTTTCAGAACTGGTACAATTGAAGGAAAAGTACTAAATGCCACATATTCTCCACTTGGAAACCAATCTGCAATTGTATTCTTCGGTATTCCTTATGTACAGCCTCCACTTGGAGATCTTCGATTCAGAAAACCCCGTCCTCCTATTCCATGGGATGGAATATTGGAGACAAAGGAATACAAGCCAGCATGTATGAGTAATGCAACGTAAGTCTTGAAATCTGAAAGAGAGAAAACCAAAGACTACAAATTCCATAGATCACGAGAAAAGTGGCACATTTGAGACTTTTATTGATTCTCTTATTCGTTGAAAGTTATTTAGATAACAATTCTTGACCAGTCTGCCGCGAAGAATAGATAAGGGGAGACTGGAAGAGAGCGTTGTGGTTTTTATATTTATTATAGAAATTAGAGAGTTTCAGAAGGGATTTGACCGTTCAAAGTAGAACATGATTATGAAAAAGAGATTATTTAAGTTTCAAACTCCACTGACAAGGAAGTTATGCTAAAACCGGCGAAGACAGTGATTCGAGAAAATCAGAAATTGACAATTTTTCAGAAAAACCTACAAAAACAAAGTTGGAGGTCCAATATCTGAAGATTGTCTGTATTTGAATGTGTTCATCAACAAGTACTGTATGAAGAATGTACGCTGTTCCCACCCCTTCATTACCCAATCATTTCATTTTTCAGAAGAATTGTTCCGTAATGATTGCTGTTCATGGAGGAGGATTCTTATTTGAGTCAGCTTCTGCTTTCAATCCTGAAATCATGATAAATAATTTCGTTGGACAAGACAGAAATATAGTGGTTGTTTCAATCAATTACCGTCTTGGAGTGTTCGGGTTTGGGCAATTTGCCGGCGATCATGGAGATAGAAATATGGGACTGTTTGGTTAGTTGTTGGTTATTAGGAGTACTTCCAAATGGCTGATTCCAGATATCCTTGCCGGAGTAAAATGGGTACGAAGAGAGATAGGGAGCTTCGGAGGTAACAAAGATAGGATCACGTTAGCAGGTCATTCAGCTGGAGCTGGATTGATTGTTGCGGTGAGTTTTTGTACTAGATCTCTGTTTCATTTTGATATCTCAGTTCACGAATTCCCCTCTCACAAAAGGGCTGATCCATCAACAAATAGTAATGAGTGGTCCATTATCAAATGTTTCAAAAAAGTCGAATTACAAAGGAATGACAAAAATGGCACAAATTGTTGGGTGTCTTCCTGAAAAAGCTGGATTTGATGTGTTATCTAAAGAACAATTTATGAACGGGGGTGGTTTTTGGCATTGGTTTTTTGAATCAAAACAACCATTACAAACTTACTCCTGTCTACGTCAAAACCTGTGCTCAAAAAAATCCTAGATGCCCATCTCTTATATTCTGAAAAACACTCCGTATTACTTTGGGCTCTCCCCACGTTATATGGAAAATTCTTCGTTAGACTACCCCAGACGTGTTTGTTTGCCTCCAAATCTACC
>GL379874.1:486351-532230 GCA_000143925.2 Caenorhabditis brenneri | reverse complement strand
AAGTAAGACTTAGTAGGTTTTGAATTAATCAAAAGTAGACCTCCCTAGAAAATTTCGTTCTCCGGAACTTGCCCGGATAAATTGATGTCTAGTCGACTAGACTACTTTTCCAGCATCAACAAAAACTTTAAGAGACCAAAATGACCAGAAAACAAGGAATGAAAGTTTTTCATTACTCAAAAATTCATATAAAGGAAAATGAATGGGTCACAAACTTACTTGGTTCGAGAGAGAATTGAAATTCATAGATCTACGAGGGAGTGAATTCTGAATTGTGAAAGTATATAGCATGAATTCAGTTAAAAATTCAGCTTCCGAAAATTCAGAGATTCTGTGGGATCTTCTGACGAAAAAGCACTTTTAATCATTTCAATTTTCAATTTTCAGTTTTCAAAAAATTGCCTACCAAAACGTCTTCCCACTTGAGAATATTTCCATACCTGAATAAAAACATGACCCACTTTTCGACTGCACTTCTGAATTTTGAACAACTTATCCTGACCGGTCGAAAAATTTGAGATCGCTTGAATTCTTCTCGTTTTCCTTCAAAACTTCCGGAGCAAAGTTTCGTCCTTCTTCTATATATTCTTGTCGTTTTCTCCATCTTTTTCCAACTAACAGTGTCATTTGAAACATGAGTCGGACCCAATATTTTGCAACAAGAAGGGGGGAGAGAATATCCTTTGGGTCCATACATACATCAAAATGCCTTGTGCGTCAGCAGAAGAACTTCTCCTCTTTTTGCTCTCTTGCTCCGGAAGAAGAAGAAAGAAAGAAAGAAAGAAGAAGAAGCCTTCTTGCCTCTTCCTCTACGTCTCAGACCATTCCTTCTTGAACACAAGCTTATCTGTTTGACTCTCTTCAATTCATATACTATTTCTTCTAACGTCTTCTTCTCTTCTTCTTCCTCCCCATCGACTTCTTCTTCTTCCTTGGGAGGCAGTGAGCAGCAGCTAGAAGAAAAAAAAAATGGAATGACGAGACGACGTCAAATTTATGAGGTCTTTCCAAAAACCATTCAATTAGTGGTGTCTACTCGAGAATCATAAATCTCGATTCAAGAGGGGTTCCCTCAGTTTTTAATTTCTTCTTTTTTGGAGGTGCTTTATCTTTTTATAGGGACTGATTGAAAATGTGGGAAGTGGGGAGGAAAATGAGAATTTGTAGCAAAGTACGATTTCGCAAGATTTCAAAAAATGAATCATATCAGAAAATACCTAGAATTTACGGGAAATTGGGGGTTTAGAGATAATTTAGGAGCTGAATGATTTCATGTTTGGAATTCTAGCGGTTTTGGACTTTGAAGTTTACTTCTGATGACTAGGGTTGTATTTTCGAAAAATAAGATTTGATTTTAGGATTTTGTATTTCCGAAAATGTATAGGAAAGCTGTGTCCTCTTCATTCTCTTCATTAAATTTTATTATTTTTTGCAACCGTTCATCTGGAAAGAGCCTCATTTTAAATGATACTTCTCATCACAGTCAGACAGTGGCAAATTGACAGAAAGTACTAACGTCTACTGGAGAGTAAGGTTCATCAATAAACTTTTGTTCCAGTTTTACGCGGAATACGATTCTAATCATCAAAATTTGTAGTTCATAATTTTTCTCGCAGTTACACAAGCTTCATTGAGAATGTTTTAGACTTTTCGTTCTATGAAAATCTCTACAAAAGAACGTTTAAATTACAACGAAAACAAATAGTTTTCCAAGTTCAATCGACCTTTTCCAACCTTTCTAACCCATTTTCTTGAATGTCTCCGAACCGAAAAATCATGTTCTCTGCCCTATTTCAATCCTTTACTTCTCCCTTCTTACCCCTCCTCTATCCGTTTTCCGTCAATTTTCAGCTTCACTGATTTTTCCCATTCATTCGATTCCTTCCTCGTTTTCTCCCTTTTCTTCGGATTTTTTTGTGATGATGATGATGACTAAACATTTGTGGACAACACAAAATAACTATAAGCTTTTCCTCCCACTTAGAACAAGTCATCTATGAAAAAACTAAATGATGGTCAACGTCATTTGGATATGAATGTGTCTTTTTTGGGAATTCAAGTACATAAGAACACGTCCCCACCAAATATGGGTCATAAAAACCAAATGGGCATTTTTTGATAGATTCTAGAGCATTCCATTCTGGAGTTTCGTGTCTGTGTGCACCCCAAAACCTCATTTTGTGAATTGTGAAAAGGGAGAAAAAAGGTTGAATTGAATTGCGGTGACGGCTGAGGGTACGTTTTGAGTTTAGGAATATAGAATTCAGAACTTCTGCTTTTTGATTTTCGGAGTCTTGGCTATTCAAAATTTTGAGGTTTGGTATCCGATGGGGATAGGTTTTTTTGAGCTTAAAACTGGAGATCACTAACTTCACAGTAACATCTATGACTCGTTTCCCTATTTGTGGCTGTTATTTTCAAGAATCTCAAGTTACTGAACCCCTTGTATTATGAGTCGACTGATGTTGAACTACGTCACAAGCATAGAGAGAGAGAGCTGATTTGCATTATTCAGGAAAGGGAAATATTAGTAATTCTTTTTTTGCACAGAAAAAAAGAGAGAGATAAGTTCAAGGAAACAAATTAGAAATGATTTAGAACATTTATTTATAGATTTAGTTTTTGGAATTTATTCATTGATAGAGAAAAGAAATCTTCCAATGAGTACATACATATACGAAGAAACCTACTATAGACCGAGGTACGGTACCTTCTCTTTCGAATACTAACGCTAGGAGTTTCTCCGTATATTTTTAAAGTTCTCTATGGAAAACTATTCAAAGCAATAATTCTGAATTTTTATGAGAAGAGAGTGAGTTAGCATGACTTGTCCGTCTTTCTTCTCCTTATCTCCAGGTTGAATCTTGAGTGACCCTGGTACTCTCTAGACTTCTAAACCCACCCAAAACTCGAGGCGCCTGGATCCTCTAACCAATAAAAATCATTGGCGTATTCAATCCTCTTCCATATTTCTTATCTCTAATCTATATCATTTCAAAAGTGCCTTCTCTGCCAACTTTCCTCTTCAGAAAGAGTCAGTTGTCATCTGTCTCTATTCCACTATCCTTTTCCTTTTCATCCTGATGACCACATCATCACTTTTTCAAATGTTTCTCCTCCTTCTCTTTTTCGTTTTCGCTTTTTTTGCAAATTTCATACATTTAGGTACTTTATTTCCCCCCTCATTAATATCCAAAATGAGCTCGTCATCTGTAGTCGACAGAAAATCAGTAAGTACCTCAATTACTTCTATTTTTTATACTTTTCCTTATTTATAGAAGCATGATTTTCTCCTTTTATAAGTTTTTTTTCCTTCGATCCAGTCGATATAGTTTACGGGAACAATTCGATTTCAACACACACAGGGAGAGAATGTAATTGCATTTTGAAAGTATTCCCTTTTCTTTTCTTTTTTTTTTCTTTTCCGAACTTTTCCCTTCTTCTCTTCTTCTACTTTTTCAGTTTCTTTCCCAATTTGTTCTGTGGTTTGTTTGTTACTTTACGTATACTTTTTGGTTTTGATCTTTCGAATTTTCAGTTTGTATTGAGTTAGGTGTCAGACTCTAGACACCTGACATCAGGGAACAAGAATGTACTCTCTCATTCTAGATTGCTGATTTTGAAGGAATTCTGAGAATATTCCGGAAGTTGTGGATTATTATTCCCAAGGTTTTGAAGAGTTGAATTTAGACTTTAACTAGTGTCACGTATATTTGAGATCTCTAATATAAGTGTTACTCCTAAAGGGTCACTTTAGGCTACAGGTGTTTTCATTCATGAATGAGGCTTGAGCTGATTTAGTTATCAATTTTGGTGTAGAATAAATTAATAAATGGTGGTCTCACTAAAAATTATATTTGCTCCAGAAAATTAACCTAATTTTTTGAAGCTAACGAATCCGTAACTGGCAAGTTTCCGGGAAATTCACTCAGGAGACTGTCGAACCATCTCTCTAAACAAAAAAGAACCTTATACCAAGTACCAAAAGTACGCCATTCGTTTCTGAACTGACAACAATTTGTGAACATGACCATTATTTCGTAAGTACCTCCTCCTCCTACCAACCTGCTGTCCGTAACAGTGTCCACTCACTTTGAAACAGGTTACTCAAAGTCAGTCAATAACTAATTTACATGGCGCCACACTGTCCGATACAGATGTATTGGGAGGATGCATAGATATTTTTAACGTACTTCTTCATCTCGTTCATCTGGTGGTAGGTAGTGGTGGTGTGGTATACTAGACAAGGTGGTAAGGTTTCTATGTGGTTTTACAGTACCACCTGATATTAAAACCTATGAATTTAGTTGAGCTTTTTTGGAAAATCACATCGATCGAGTATTTCAAACACCCATGCATTGGAGAGTAATGACTAGACAGTGTTCGAATCCAGAAAGGAAGCAAACCTAGAAATCCCAATATTTGGAGCTTGAAACTCTAGTATTTCCCACGCGGGACCCATCTTCATCTCATTTCATTCCCGTTGTCCGGTGGTCTATCTTTCATTTCTCTCTCTTTCTTTCAATATCTCTAAATCTCTCTCATCCCTGTAATTTCTCTATCCTTCCCGGCAGGAAAGAGAGAGAGAGGAGAAGCGGGCCGCCCGCAGAAAGTGTTCATTTGTGAATGTCCTCTCTCCCGTCCCGGCGGGTTGTTTGGCCTTCGGGTTAAATCGATTTTCGAGGTAAAAGAGAGAGAGATGACTCATTTCATCCATCTTCCACTCATGTTGACAGCTGCCCATTATGTTTTGTAAGGTACTGGTACCTGGTACCTTATAGTTAGCCACTAATTATTGAGACTTTCGAGAGAAATGGTTTTGTGATTTTGGATTTCCGGGTATCCCTCAACTTCCGTTTACCGCAAAATGCTGACGGTTTTTGAACAACCTGTCATTTCATCTGAGCTTAAAAGCTTTTGGAATTATCCACTTAATATTCACATATTTTTGAATATTTCGTTGGATTGAGAACGAAAAACTCAGAATGCCGGCATTTTTTTTCTTTAGTTCCCTGAATTGTTTTGGATTTTCACTGAGGTATCGCCTTTGAATTGTTCGTGATTTTTTTTCGGATGTGTTCCTTAAACTCTAAAATTTGTTGAAGCTTCATAATTATTTTTCTCCAAAAACTAGGTTTCGTAATTGTTCAATGACCAAGTTCCTTCCTGACTGTCTGGTATCCTAGATCTTCCGAACATTCAGCTCTACCTATTTTTAATAAACTAACTTGTTTTCAACTTGATCCAGTTTTCTTCCCACAAAAATCACCTAATATTTACTTTAAACTCCATTTCTTTTTTCTGATAATTCCATTTTCTCCCATCGGTGGTGGTATGTCAAAGTAATATTTACAAAGGAGTCGGAAATAAAATCAAACAGTTGAAACGTAGAGCTTGTATGTTTATGAAAGGGAGAGCCTCTCTTTGATTCTCAGAGTAGATCAAATATTGATTTCTGATCACTATCCCTTTGGATCTTCTTTTTTTTTACCATGGAATTCGATTTTGAGATTAAACTTCGTGGAGGTTGAGATCAAGTGAAATTCACCCAGTTTCCATTTTTCAAAGTTTTGAAATGTTTGGTGGAAGTTTTATATTTGAAATTGAGAACTAAAAATATATGCTGGAAGATTTTTTTTTCAATTGACTGATTACTCACTTGAATAAAATGAGAATTTCTTTCAAATAAAACTTTACAACAATTTTTCGTTATTTTACTCTCTTTTTGTTACTTCTTTGACATTTTGATGAAAAGGAACATGAGTTTGTTCTTTATTTTCCAAAAAGTTTTCAATCCATAAACCGTTCCCTTTATCTGAAACTTCAGCTAGAAAGCACCTAGATTGTTACTTTCAAAATCATTTTTGAAATTTAGAAGTTTTGTTCTTCCAAGCTTCTTGAATGATAATTTGTAAAGACTGATATTGTTTCCCCTACGTAGAGAGCCTAAACTATGCGACAAGCTTCTCCTATTGCTTACCTTTCCCTAGCCTATTTTTAATCCGTATGCTTCGTTTACTAATAACACAGTCTCTTTCTCTCTGACTGTCGAAAACTCTTTTCCGAAACCGAACACACATACAGACACATTTATGTATATATTATATAAATATATATTACGCGTCGGCGACTACGCGCACCTTTTCCTCTGCTTCTTTTGAATCTCTCCATCTAGAGTTATAACGGTAAATTGATAGAAATAGTGTAGGAATCAGTAGAGACGCAGAGATAGAAAAGGTCTCCTTTTCATTTCGATCCTCAGGTGAGATGGAAGGTGAGGGAATGAATGAATGTAAATAGACATGGTCAGTCAGTTCGTGTCATTCTTCCATCTCCCGTTTCAATGTACTATTTCATTCGATTCAAGCACCTCTGTTTGTTTCTATATCGTTTCTTCATTTCGGACACTCTCTCCCATCTTTTTTCTCGGAGAGACCGCCCGGGAAAAAGGACGCGCACCTCTTGAAAGTCGTGGCGAGTGACCTGATTTCGAAGCAAGTTTTAGGGGTTTTCACAGAACAGAACACCCCGAGAGAAGGAGGGAGATTTCAACAAATCAATCAATGTTTTTGGAACGAAACTACTTTTTTTTCTATTTTTAATCGAAACTTCCTAATCTAGAGAACTTTGATGATACTCACTGTATTTTTTGATGGATCACATCGATAGGAAAAAAGAAACGTCACATGAGATCATTTGTCTGTTGTAGTCGAAATGGATTTGAATTCATCAAGAAAATGGTAAATGGTTCCATGTGACCTCGAGAAAAGTTTAGGATGAATTGCTACGAGTTACTTTGAATACAGTTACAAGTTGGTGACAGGGTAATGAAATCGGAAAGAAGTTGAGGGTTCACTTTACAAAAACATTAAAAACTTTGGTTTTGAAATGGTGCTTTGAGCTTAGAGACTGTTTTAGAAATTGATTTACAGTTCTAGAAAATATTGTGTAAACTCACCAGAACTGTGTAAATTTACACTGAATTTTCACTGTGTAAAAATGCTTACTGTAAATGCTCTACAAAAGTTTTCGAAGAATGAATCACTTCAAGTGACTCTGTGAATCTCATTCTACTTCCTCGCTTTCTACAAATGAATTCATATCAAATCTGCTAAATTCTGACTAACTTTGCGGTCCGATCCCTGACAATTCGATCACTAAATTTTTGGGAACTCTTGAATTCAGTTTAGATTTTCGGTCTCTTTTCATTTTCGCCCCTCTCACTTTTTCCTTTATTTTTCCATCAATCAAACCTGTCCCTTTCCTCCTCTGAAAACATGAATATGTATGAATTAGGGCCATTCCGCATGAGTTCAACCTCCTCTCTAAAAGAAACAAAAAACGTGTTTTCCGTTTTCTTTGGATTTTGATTTTTAAAGTTTTCCATGAAATGATAACAAACAGTCACCCCACTTACCATCATCATTGCCATGTGGACTAATAGGAGGACAAAGAAGGTGATAAGACTGACTGCCAAACTGTTTCCTGGTATATAGATTGATAAGACCGAAAGAATAAAGTAGCAAACCACTGTTCAGTTTTTCTTCGTAAATTGGATTTTAAGTTGAGTCATCTGTGTCCCTCCCTTTGAAGATCAAATTACGGTAACTCTAACTCTTCGTTTTCTATCAAATTTCCCTCCCCATCAATAGAGGTCTTCCCCCAAAAGTCTCCGTTTGATTATGCATGGTTAGAAGGAATATCCAACCATTCTAGCGGAACAAAACTCACTCTTTTTCCATTTTACCCTCTTCAAGGACAACTTGCTTTTTGAATGAAGAACCATCCCTAAAAATGAAGAGGACTACGCCCTTTCTTTCCTCCCTTTTTTCTCGCTTATCCATGTGATTCTTTCGGCACTTTTTTCTAATTCTGAAAGACACACATACTTCACGCTCAATTGTCAATAAGTTGTTTCGGGCTGGGATTCTGGGTCATTGAGTGTTTTTTTGTCGCGTTTCTGTGGCGACAAGTGGAATGATTTGGACAAGAAAAGGGTGTGGAAGAAACTGTGTCTGGAGAGGGAAATTTCAGTTTGTCGGGGAAAATTTACTCAATTCAAAATTAGCTTTTTCAATAAAAAATGTACTGTAAACATGATTTTTTGCTTCCTTTCCAAAACTAGCAGAATTGGTAATGTTATACCCAATTTGTTCTGAAAGGACCCGTGGTTAACCCCTGTAATCCCATGCCACGTAGACCAATACACTGGGGATCCTAGGTCACATGAACTCATTCTTCTAACTGGTCGCATGCTGAAAGTCCACTCAACCTTTTCTCCGTCTCTTTCTCTCTCTCTTCTCTTGTGTCTCTCCTCCAAAAAAGTACGTCAAAAGTTCAAATCACTCCCAGGATTCCCACCAACCTTTCTTCTTCTCTCTTCTTCCTTCTACCACCACTCCCTTGTTTCTTCCCTTCTCTTTTCTCCTCATCACTTTGTCTCATTGTTTCTGTTTGTTTTACCTCCCCAAGACCCCCACACCAACAGCACCTTCTTCTACTACTTTTCCCTACTTCTTGTCGCTGTCCCCTACATCATTTTTTTAGTTGCTTCCCGAATGAATGTACAACCTTCTCGCCTCCCCCATCCAATGATTATGATGGTTTGTGTTGGGGTGGAAGCTGGTTTGTAACACTCTCATATTATTCACAAACACTGAATGTTTTCTCCGAGAAGACGACGAACCACCCAATATTCACTTCTCTCTCTCTCTCTCTCTCTTCCTTTTCTCCCGGGAACATAGAGAAACATTGAAACAGAACAGACACTGATTGGGGACGAACATAACTACCCGCCCGATTCTATTTGGGTAAGGGATTGATGTCGGTGTTTCAAAGTTTTACAAGGACCGGCTTCTACAGAGAAAATTCGGGGACTAGGATTCCAAGAACCTAGGAAGTTAGGCCATGGTCATTCGGGAAACTACAGTAAAGATACTAGGGGAATATAGGGGAACATTTCGCACCCCATTGATGACAAAGCTATGCTATGACAGCCAAACTGACGAGGCCCAGCTTTTCATTGTAGCGCGAATTGTTCTGCTTTTTTCTGATTGTTAATCTCAAAAACCTCAATTTTTTTTGATTCACCAAAGACTTCAATTCAACCATCTTGCCACATTATCTAAACTAAAAGAGGACTTTTCAAATGACGATTTATCGTTCCTTCCCAAACATTTTCAAAAAAAGTCTTCCTAAAGCCTGGCTTATTGGCAATGCACACGGCTGAACGTAAACTGCCACAACAAGCTGCCACCACCACCACCACAACTGAAAATAGATCATAATAACTTTTTTGCCAAACTTTGTGTCATTTTCTGCCTCAATCTATCTATCCGCGGACTGATGTGCATGCGTCAGTTGTGCTCGTTTTCTCCTCTATTTAACTGTCTGTCACTCTCTTTTTTTCTCTCTCACTTTCGTTTTTTTTTTCAATTTCTCTTTCGTTTTGTTCCCATCTCATCATCTATCAAGAGCACTTTTGAAACACTTATCGATTATTTATCCCTGAAAAAAAATGAAAACGAAGTCAAGAAATGGACGAAAATGAGTTATTTTAATGCGTGATCTACTAGAATATTTGTGATCGTGTTTCCAACTCCTCAATCCATCAATCCACTTTTTCTCTGATGCCCTTATCAAGATTAATTCATTTTCAGGAGCATGTGAACACGCCTCAAGGGGATAATAATCAGCAGAAATCATCCAAAGAGAACCAAAAAACTACAAATAAGGTGAGTCTTTTGTTATCTTCAAAATTTGAAAAATTTGAAAATTTGAAAAAAAAACATATCATTCTTTTTTCCAAGCAACAAAAACCGTTTTAAACTACTCAGCAATGTTCGAAACATGCCAAGTGGTTGATTCAAGAATCTCTGGATGAAAAACTGTAGAAATTTTTGATAAGCAAAGTAGAAAAACTGACATCGGTTTCAAAAAAAAGCATCGTGTTTCTGGAAATTATTCAAATGAAAAAATAATTTCTAGTTTTTAGACTCGCTTTTTCAGTAGTTCAATTTCGCGCCAAAGAAATTATTAACGGACTAAAATACTCCAGTCATTGGTTTCTAGTCCCCAGAAATTAAATTTTATTTTTCATCATTTTTCGCATTTTTCGCCGTCTTTTTACACGTTAAAACGCGATAATTCTAAGCGTTTTGAAGATAAGACAAACGAGAAAAAACTGATAAAAAGTAATAAAATCGATAATTCATTCGTTGTTTTCTCTGTAAGTTTTAGTGGCAACTTCTAAATACTTTCAGGAAAAAAGTTCCTCAAATCAACCTTCCGCTCAACTTCCGCTTACGACACGGAAAACAAGTGGAAGTGGATTGAAAACTGCGAATTTAAAGGTAAGATTTTCACAAACCGATTCACGGAAACATGAATCGAAATAGCTGCTTGAAAAATCGAAAAATTCATTCGCCGCTGCACACTTTTTCATTCGAAAGTTGCCCTTTTGTGTTCATCGGCAACTCGCAACAAGACACCCCCAAGAAACACACAGAACGGGCGGTCTTTAACTTTGAAAAGAAAAAAAAAGAGATTAGTGATAAGAGAGTATAGAGAGGTTAGCAGACAGACAGACAGTTTGTTATTTGATGATGACAACGACGTTCCGATGTGTTTCCTTCCGTTTTTCTTTGACTCCTTTTCTACTGATTTTTACTCCTTTCGCTATTGATTTTCTGAGAAATATGTCAATTTGTTTCTTTGATCTTGTTAATAACAACAGCGTTTTCGAGCAAAAATCACAAACGTATTCAAAAAGAGGATACGATTGACGTTTCGCATCGCTGATTTACTTTCCAATCATCTCAGCATTTTGATGCTATCTTTAATCCAATTTAAATGTAATTTTTCGTGTTTCTCCTGTAATATCATCAAAATTGGAAACACAGGTGACCAAAACCTGTAGTTTTAGCAATAAAACTAACAAAAAATGAGCTGTTGTCTTTTTTCTATGAGCAAAAATCGCAATTTCCTAAATTTTTGCTTCAGATTAAAGTTACTGATGAAAGAGAAGACTTCCTACCGGAAAACGTTATTGACAATGAAAATATTGAAGAAAAATGGGCGGAGAATGAAATGAAAATGGTCGCGAACAAAAATGTTGTTTGTTGCATGGAAAATTGAGAAAAAGAAAAAAGGATAGATGGGGGAGAGAGAGGCAGTTTTCCAATATATTTATGTAGGAAAACCATTTTTCCGTTTCTGTTGACGGTTTCGTGTATATTTTGCCACCTCATTCCCAATCAATATGTCAACGGTTTCTAGCTATTTTATGGGTATTTCAAAGAAAAAAGACAGTAAAAAAGGAGAAAGCGCAACAAAACAGGTGAATTGATTTGAAAAGTGTTTCTTTTAAAATTGAAATGCGCGGAAATTGTGAAAATATACGCTAATACGTTTATTCCTCATTCAATTTTCTGCGGATCATGAGTTTAATTTCGTAATATATAAACCGGTTAACAAATTCCCACAAATCTTGGAATTTACAAACCCAAATTCAAAGATTTTGTCAGAAAAGTGTTCCTAATTCTCTTATGTTTGCAGCAGTCTCGTCCCACAAACGAATCCTCATCGACTTCATCGTCATCACATCACCATCATCGACGTCAACCACAACACTCCACTGAAATGAACGGTACAACGACGGCGATCGCCTCATCCGGAGGTGGTGGAACTGCAACTACCACAACGACGTCTGTGCCACCGAACTCATCGTCATCGGGTGGAGGAGGAGGATCAGCGAGGTATTCGAGCAGCGGACGGTCACATCCCACAACTGGAGGAAGGTGAGTATTTGAATTCAGCTTTTTTGCTTGAACATTCAGAATACAAGCCTCGAAATGTGTGACATGGCTTCCGTTTGAAGAACTTTGAAACAGGGAAGCTTTCAACCTTTGAAGCTTTGAAATTAACGTCATTTTTCAATAATTATTGTCTGGATTTTCTTCGATTCCCTAGACTACTTCTCATAATTAGCTGGGTCATGGGATCGTGATATTCACATCAGATTTCATCATACTTTTAATCAGAGTTCTCATTGATGGCTCTTTGATGGAAGAGATCTCTCGATAATATCGAATTCTATAGAAGATTGTAGGTGGAGATGAAAAAGTATTCCTAAAACCGTAATCTTTGAACAACCTGAACATAGACAGTTCAAAAAACTTTCTTCTTCTAAAATTAGTTTACTTCGTTTCGTTTCCTCAATCTTCTGTTTTCTTTTGGTGTTGAGGCCTTAACTTCAAAGTTGTTCTCCCCCCAATTTTTCGTTGATTTCTTCTTCGAAAATTGTTTGTTTTTCGAATCTTTCGACTTCTTCTTTTCCATCTTCTCCCCTCGTTTTTCCGTTATTTGCACCCAGATTTCGGCGGCTTTCCCCTTTACTCTTTTATTCACTCACTCACTCTCTCTTTGTTTTTTCAGTACTTTTATGTGAAAACTAAAACCCCCTTTTTGTTGCCACTCCCCAAAAAACCCACCTACTAGGAGACACCTCACTTTGGAAAGTTGTACACTTGTACTTTTTGACAGCACAAAGAGCTCTCTTCTACCATTCCTAACTGATAAGACTGGTAATTGGGGAATTGTTTTTTGATTCGAAAAGTAAACAAAGTCGTTTTTTTCAGTATTGAACCAATCAATCTTTATGATTTATACACCGACCGATCAGTTTTTTCCTTTGTAAATTATTCAAATTTTCGCTAGATGACCGCTTTTAATCCCCATAGAAACCTACTGTTTTTCGGGTTAGCAAGGTTTCAAAAAGTCGAATTTACATATGAAAACATCAACTGGTTTTAGTTGAGGTTTCCGATATTTGACCTTTCCATGAGCTTTTTTTACAGTTCCTGGTCCGAAAGTTCGAGAATGTTAGTGATTAGGTTTAGGGGCACAGTCAAGAATATAATTGAGATTTTTGGCAACCCCAATTGCAGTCTTTTATTTCCGATATTCCAAATATTGGAACTTTTCCCTTCTTTTCGATAACGAAGTCATGACGCTTCTTATTCTTATTTCTCGAAGAAGTGTGCCTCTTGTTAACAAGAAGACGAACAAGTCGCCCAATAATTAGGGGTAGAAGAGGAGGAGGAAGAGCACAAATACACACGTAGCCCTACTCGAATATTATGCAAATTACGCTTCCTTCTCCCTATTCTGTCTCTTCTTATTTTGTTTCTTTTCTTGCTTTTCCTTCTTATATCTATCTTTTTCCTCTACACATTTGACGACTTTTCGTTGCTTTTTACTTTTCATCCGTCATTTTTAATAAGATCGCGCCTTCGAAATGGACATGAACAGGGTAGACAGTGTCATGAATTTTGCTTTTGGAGAACTTGAAAGAAGATTTTGAGGGCGATTTTAGAATAGATTCTTGGTCTACAGTCAACTGTATTTTGGAAGTCGTGTTTTCTAGAAGGTATATACTTTAATTCGATTTGAAAATTTGAAAATAATTTTTGTTGTCACCGAGACAGAATATTTTCCAAAAAGTGATATTTTTTCTTCAAAAATCTTGTTTTTTGATTCAAAAAAGCTCATCCATTCCTTTTTTTCTTGAAAGTTTATCATGAGGATGATGGTGTTATGTTGTGTTTATTTCGATTTGAATTACATCATCATCATCATATTTCATCCGCTCCTCGCCTTTTATATATATCCTTTCACATAGTTTTTTCCCGTCCAAACTCTTCTTGTTTTCTCTAATTCTCACAGTCTCTATGCCTATTCATGTACATATTTTCCAGCTCAACCCCCCGATTTCTATGAGCCCCGTTTCTCTTGTTCATTCAAAAGAGCTTTACTATTTCCATATTTGTCTCTGTGTGACATGGACATGGAACTTTTCTATTCGTTTCCCCCCCAAAAAAAAACGGGAACACAGACTGACACACTCCAGAATCTCGTTTTCAGCAGTTTTCTCTGGAATTTTCAATGAATTTAGATCCCAACTGGGGCGTCTCCCTTTTCCTTCCATCTTCTATGCTTCTTCCTCATTTTGATGATGAACGCTGTGTCAAATTGAATTGAAAGGATCCATGTCCTTGGCTCTCTTTTTCTCTTTTAATCCATTCCGGGGCATCTCTCTTCTTCTTCTTCCAGCTTGATGCTCTTGTTGGAATCTCCTCGCTTTGTTGCATCACTTCATCTGTTGTTTCTTTTTAATCCTTGGAAAGAAGGAGAGATTGAGTTGAGTTTTCCAAAATAAAAATTGACTACTTTTTTCGAATGATTTTTCAAATTTGAACAAGGGATATCCCAAAATAACAGATAGTTGAAAAGTGAGAGTTTCCTTCCTAGCAACCGATGTGAAGATTAATTTCGTTTCTTTCTATTTTATACTACTCTGGTCCGCAAAACCAAAATTAGTTCACTAAAACATTTTCCTAATCTTCCCGTTCTGACTTCTCTGCTCTTTTCATTCTTGTCGTTATTATTTTTCCGAAAAACTTCACGCTTTGCACGCTTTTCGGAGCAATAAACAGGCTAGGAACATATTCCTTCCCCGAACTAATCTTTTAAACTTTTCATTCTTCTGAGAACTCATTTTGCAAGAAATTCTCTTTTGATTTGACCTAGTTTTGCATATAATTACGTGTATAGAGGTTATCATTGACGTCAAAAATAATAATGTTCGGAGATAGATTATTTTGAAAATGATAACATTTTTCATGGACAATGAACGTTTTTACTGTTTTTTTTCAGCGAAATTAGTATTTGTTGAGGATGAGAAGGAAGTTTTCTGAATCTCAATTATATATTTACGAAAAGGCTCACCTGGTTTGGTTGGCTTCTTCAGAAAAATAAGGCTTTTCTGTCTAGGTTAATTTCCGGTTTTGGTAAGATTTAGCTTTCGAATTTCCGTTACTTTTCGTAGAATCTCATTGAACCTCTATTCGAACGAACCTCTTCTTCTATTCGAAAAAGTATATCAATCTTTCTTAGCTCGATTCTTTCTGTTTCTCTCTCAATTCCTTTTAGGTTCATTTAAATTTCTCCCAGTCCCTTGTGTTCAAAAATGCCGAAACCGAAACCCATTCTGGCCGTTCGAATGAAGAGAGAAATCTGAGAAAACGATCTGTCATTGGGAGTTTTTTGTGCTCTTCCGCACAGCTCATCCAAGTTTTTTGTTCTCTCCTTTCTATTTTTTCCTTTTCTTCATGTTTCTTTATTTCTTTTTTTTCTTTGCTTTTGACTTTTTGTCATCTTGCTTCTTTTTTTCTAGCCCTCGGGGCCCTTCTTCCTCTTCTAACTTCTTCCATGGATATACATATATTCCCTCTTCTAAAAAGACTGATTCATCCCAGTTGCTTCTTCTTCTTCTGCTCTGACATTGACGCCGTTGCTCCTTTGTCGGTTTTCTCTTCTGACTTGATATCTTTTTTTCAAACAAGCATTCCATTTTTTTCCCGAAATCTTCAGTCCCCAAACGGCTACTTCTTCTTTGTGTGTCCGTGTGATACTTGTCTCTTCCATCCGGACTCGGAAACCCGGAACTCTCTCCCGATTTCAAACTGCTGAAATTTGGCTGAAATTCGTTTGTTGTTTGGGGCACTGATTGGGAGGCGTCGGACGCTGCTTTGTGTGGCGTCTCTACGTCTTGACAGTGCCAGAGGAGTTGAAAGAGGAAGAAGAAGATCCAGAAAGAAGTCACACTGCCACGTGGAGCTGTTATCAGAGAAGTTATGAAGTTTATGTGGAAACCGCCCGAGTGAGTAGGTTAAAAGGTCATATTTGAGCATGATCATGTGTACAAAACATCTCATTGCGTTGAATTCGATAAGTACGAAGATCTTCTTCAGGGATAAAAGGGTCTTACGTTTCCAGTTAACTCTTTTAAAAACTTTGACTATTTCCCAGCGCATCTATTTGTATAAACTTTACCTTATTCCCTAGCATATAACATGGTAGGTAAACTATGCCGTTCGATTTCATGTTCCCCCTCAGGGTCGTTGCTGACTCACTGAGCACATATACACAAAACGTCTAGAAACGTTATCTCCCCTCTTGACTGAGACATTTTGGAGACCTTCGAAACTCCTCCGCTACCGGATGTGAGTCATCGAAACACCGTTCTGTTTTGGAATAATTCAAGTTTGAAAGGTAGAAAAACGCGAAAATACCTATAGAAAAGTATCATGTGTGGTAATTCACAGTGGGTGGTATGACGTATTTCCTCCAAGGAATTCATCTAGACTAGCCTAAACTGACAGGCTCGTGTTCTCCCTGTTTCTCTCTTTTGTATTGATGCTTTTTATGTGGTTAATGATCATGTTACTCCTCCTTTTTCCTCTGCTTCTCACCCGTCAACCCATTTAATTCATTGCCACGTCCCTCTTCGTTTCGTCACCACTGTCGTCTTCCGACTCAACTCTCAGTTAGTACGATTATAAAGAAAAGGAAAGAGAGTGAGGAGAACGAACTCTTTTTCAACTCATTCTACCCTATTCTATACCATACCGTTTTTTTCCGATTCCATTCAATTTTTATTATTGACTTATCGGAAAGAAGAAGAAGAAAGAGACAGTCTCACACTGAGTGAAAAGAGTGAAACTGATGGACACATGAGACGCAGAACGAGAAGGAATATAGAGAACTGACTCATTTTTCATACTGACTTGGTATAGGTGGTGGTGCAGAACTGGTTGACACACCTGCTGCTCCCAGCAGTAGACCACCACATCTCTCAAAGCGAAGAGTCGACATATTATTCTCTAAAAGTTACTTTTTCTCGTTGTTCTACGTTCTAAATAAACGTTGAACAATGACCAAAAAGTCATATGCATTTGCTTTGGATCTCGACGATCTATGTTGTGATCCTCTTCCCTATCAATATTCTGATTCTCCATCAACGTCAAGACATTCCTATTATGCTCCGTCACAAGCAGCGAGAATTGTTTTTCCGGAATACGAATTGACCAGGTTTTTTTTTTCATTTTTTGTTTTATTCCCGTCCTCCTCGTCAAGAAACTTTTTCTCCTTTTGTTTCAAAACAATATTCTGCTCCTGACTCATCATCTATATTATTTTTTCGCCTAAAACATGAATCATATCCTTTTCCCTCCCATCGGTATTGTATAGGCGAAACGAGAGAGGAACATTATTATTATTATTATTCTCATATTTTTGTGTGTCAGCTTGAAACTGTGACGGCCTTGAAGAGGAGAGAATATTTCTCATTTCTGAGAATTCGTTGCTTTACTTCCAATTTTCTAAGCTAAAATGATGGACACAAAGTGTAAATGGGGCCGTGTGGCCGAGTATAAATAGTAGGTTTCAAAATAATTTTCCATGTGATTGGGCGCATTTGAATGTTGACTAGATCAAAAATTTTCGAAAATGGGCGAATGATGTCTGAATTGATCCAAAAGTTTTATAGATTCGTTATTAACTGATAGTTGATGATTCCCCAAGATCCCTTTTCAACAATTCAGAAACAGAAACATTTCTGATTTCCTGGTCTTCTCGATCCATTATTTGGGATAGCCCAACTCTTTCTCAAAATAACATCAAATCCTCCGATGACGTCCCCACTTTTACAATATCGGTCGACTTTTCATTAAATCGGCCGTAAAAAGTCGTCATCTTCCGTCCCCCGCCGTTTGACGTTGGCGTCGTCGGTTTCCTAACTTTCCGTGGCTTCAAAATTGAAAAAAGCCTCGGTGGCTGCAAAAACGGAATGACGTTGACACCGACACAGAATTCAACGAATTTCACGTCCATCATTCTGGAGAAAAAATGAAAAAAACCAGGGTGGAAACCCAAAGGAAATTAGACAGGAGGGACATTTTATGTAGCACTTTGGAGAGAGAGAAAGAGCACACACATACACTTTTTCTCAATTTTCTCGCCTCGTTTATCGTTTTTTTGGGGTCCCAACCATCATGATGGACGACGACGATGGAAATTCCGATGAGAGCAACCCCGGAGAGGAAAGGAGCAGAAGAACATATTCCGTGCCCTTCCTTGCTCTCTCTCAAATACGAGACCTTCACACTTTTTTAAGAGAGGGAGATGCAATTTGTGTCCCCCCGTTTCCCCTTCTGAAAAAAGTGTGGATGGTTGTATGGAATAGAAAAGAAGAAGGGGAAAAGGTCCTCTTCTTCTTCTTTCTACACTTTTCCTTCTTCCAAATGCTCCTCCTCTTCACTTGTTGCTTGCCCATCCTTTTCCGTCTCTTCCCTTTTCGTCTTCCTTTCTGTTTTCCGGACCCTCCCCGCCCCGTTTTTCGGGACCCTTTGACCTAATTCGATATGCTCAACGCGGCATACTCGTCCTTGTTGGCGAGATTTATGTGTCAGCCGAGTAGCTCATCATCAGCAGTGATTCCGGAAGAGGACGAAGAGGAAGAGGAAGATCCGGAACGTGTTGTTCTGATCTCAAAACGAAAAACTTCCGAGTCCGAAGCGAAAAGTTCTAAAATTGAACCTGTACCTATTCCAACCCCTTCGACAGCGCCTTCCACCACATCGGCACGACGAAAAACTATGAAAGTATCTCCAGACGGAGATCATGTCACACATCAGAGGAAAAAGTTAATATGAAAAAAAACTATTGGGAAAATTCATCAATTGTCAAAAAAAAAAGATATAACGAATTGTTTCCAGCTCTTCCTCACATGCTCGCTCAACTGGACAATCGGGGATGTCGAGTCGATCGGCCGCCCGACGGAATGATCAAGATGTGCACGTTGGAAAGTACAAATTGTTGAAAACGATTGGAAAGGGAAATTTTGCCAAGGTGCGTTTTTAGAATTTGATTTCTGTTAAAACCACTGTTTTTATAAAATTCTTCTTTCGAAAACATGGCTTGTGAGTCTCTAACACATAAAATAATTTGATTTCATTTGCAGGTAAAACTCGCGAAACACGTGATAACCGGTCATGAAGTAGCCATCAAAATTATCGACAAGACTGCCCTGAACCCGTCAAGTTTGCAAAAGTTATTCCGTGAAGTGAAAATTATGAAACAATTGGACCATCCGAACATTGTCAAATTATATCAAGTGATGGAAACTGAACAGACACTTTATCTTGTTTTGGAATATGCATCCGGTGGTGAAGTATTCGATTATCTGGTTGCCCATGGAAGGATGAAGGAAAAAGAAGCACGGGCGAAGTTCCGACAAATCGTTTCAGCTGTACAATATTTGCATTCAAAAAACATTATTCATCGAGATTTGAAAGCTGAAAATTTGCTTCTCGATCAGGACATGAATATAAAAATAGCGGATTTCGGTTTCTCGAACACCTTCTCCCTTGGAAATAAACTCGACACATTTTGTGGGTCTCCACCGTATGCCGCTCCGGAATTATTCTCTGGAAAGAAATACGATGGACCAGAAGTAGATGTATGGAGTCTTGGAGTCATTTTGTATACACTCGTATCAGGAAGTCTTCCATTCGACGGACAGAATTTGAAAGAATTGAGAGAACGAGTCCTGAGGGGCAAATACCGTATCCCATTCTATATGTCAACTGATTGTGAGAACTTACTGAAAAAGTTTTTGGTTATTAATCCTCAAAGGAGATCAT
This sequence comes from Caenorhabditis brenneri, assembly GCA_000143925.2. Taxonomy (NCBI): domain Eukaryota; kingdom Metazoa; phylum Nematoda; class Chromadorea; order Rhabditida; family Rhabditidae; genus Caenorhabditis; species Caenorhabditis brenneri. Next base: position 512,686 of record GL379874.1, on the reverse strand, counting down.
CATTGGATAATATAATGAAGGATCGATGGATGAATGTTGGATATGAGGATGATGAACTGAAACCGTTCATTGAGCCGCCAAAAGATCAAATTGATGAGCAGAGGATTGAGAAGTTGATTCAGGTTTGTTTTCCTTTCCCTAACAGCCTCTCTCTCTCTTCTAATTCTCTGTCGCTTTCTCTTTCAAAACTCATTTCCAGATCTTCCAGCTCGGATTCAATAAAGCCACCATTATGGAGAGTGTTGAAAAGGAGAAGTTCGAGGACATCCATGCCACGTATCTTCTTCTTGGAGAACGAAAATCTGATGTGAGTTGTTTCTTTCGAATTCATAACGAATTCATTAGGCTACCGCATTATCCTATTCACCTATTGCCTTTCTTGCCTAATAACCCAAAGTTTTACTCAGCAATCAATCAAATTTTCTAAAAACGCATGGTATTTTCGATTCAAACCTTTTTGGAATTCCCATTCCCTCATATGAAAAGCTAACAATTCTCTTTCTCTCGCTGACTTTCTCTTTTTGCTGCATTTCCATCTCTTTCCAGTTTTTGAGCTTTTAATATTCCCTATCTTTCCGAGTTTCCAGCGTTATCACAACGTATTCAGAGTCTGAATTTCGGAACATAGTGAATTTTGTAAAACAAAAAAAACCCAAAAACTAGAAATTACCTCATTTTTCATTTCCTTGAATCTGTGTGTTTTGTCTCTACAGATGGACGCCAGTGAGATCACAATGGCTCAATCACTTCTCAGCCATTCCTCAATCAATGTATCATCGTCGTTGGGTCAGCATCCGGCTGGCGTTATCACTAGGGAGCATGTGACGTCATCGTCAGCGTCTGGAGGTTCTGCTTCAGTGAGTGATCCATCCACGGTATTCTTCTCCCCCAATTGTTGTGTGCACCCAAAACAGTAACTCACCGAAAACAAAATTGCATGCTCAAAAAGTGTCTGTGTAAATGTGCATTTTTTCTCCAGTTTTCACTTGCAATGTAGAAGTTAGAAGCAGTAAACAGAAGGTTGTTTGCACTCCCATTCTTTCAAAATTTTGAGTATGAGAATATCTAGTAAAGAACAACTTGCAAACAATCTTTCTCTTTCAGTTTTCCTTCGTAGAATGCATTTTATAGTTATCTCAAACCCCTACGATACCTCTGCTTCCAATTCCACTATCTCAAGTTTTCAATTTTCAGCCCTCCCGATATTCCCGGTCATCTGCAACCGCCACAGGACCATCCATCACATCTGGATCTTCTATTGCATCCGCCGCCAACGCTCAAAAGCATCAACCATCCGCTGCCGCACCAGCCTCTGGATCTTCATCATCACGAAGAAGTTCACAGAATGATGCGGCTGCTACGGCCACTGGTGCTGGTGGAACTGTTGTGATGAGTGGAACACGGCATGGAGGAGTACAAATGAGGCAGCAACCGACGAGTCGGCAGGCTGCTATTAGTTTGATGCAGCCGCCCAGTTATAAGCCTTGTGAGTTTATTTTTTTTCCTGTTCGGTATTTCGTATTGTTTTTCAGCATCGAACACTACCCAAATTGCACAAATCCCACCACTTTTCAATCGGAATTCCACGACAACATCCTCAACAGCACAACCATCAACTGGAATCGCTGCTGGAGCACGGAAGATTGATCCAAAGGGACGTATTCCATTGAATTCCACTGCTGTTCAATCACACCGAACTGCAACTGGAGCTGTGGCAGCGAATACTGGAGGAATCCCAAGTCATCGGGATCATGGACAACAGCAACAGTATATGAATCAATTGACGTCTTCTTCGATGATGTCCAAATTGATAAACAAGACACTAGCTGCCGGTGGAAACAATGCCACGTCATCCACATCTTCTTCATCTGCCACCTCATCAGCGCCACTTCAGAAATCGGGATCACAAATCTCGCATGCTCCAACGGAACCAGTGATTCGGGAGGATGATGATGAGAACTTGAGTGAACATCAGAATGGAAATGTACCGACGATTGGAGGAGTTGGACCACAAACCTCACCAGCTGTTTCAGTACCCAGTGAAGATGTTCCATCTTCTGATCAAGAGAAACAACAGAAGGCATCGAGTGAAACACCCAAAGAGACAAAGTGAGTTGATACTGATGACACATGCACTTCCCATTTTCACCCCAAAAAATAGAAAAGCACATGCACATTCATACACGCTTCTGAGAAATAATGCTTAACTGCACCATTCAGAACAATTAGAAAAATAGAAAAAAAAAATTGAAGAAAAAAAATTGTTTTCGAAGAAAGATCTCACCATGCACTTTCCAGCTTCAGTCATTGAAATTGCCACAAAGTGAAAAAAAACCTTTTCGAAATTTAAAACCACTCCCGAAAATTCTGAAAAAAAAAAGAAATCCCACCTGCACCATCATATCTGAATCAACCACACCTCCGCACCAGGCTAACTCGTCTTTTTCTTCTACTTTTAACATGGTTTTATTGAGTTCTTAGTCAAACTATTTGACTGAAAATTCTGGAAAAATGGCGGGAAGCTATTCCATACGAAGAGTCGCTCTTCCCCCTTTTAAAAATTAATTTGAACTTTGAAAATCTCCGAATTCGAATGGATTCAATGTACCTCTGTTGTCTCGCGCAAATCTGTAAATGATATATCGAAACTCTCAAAAAAAAAAGACCACCACATGACCACGAAACTCTATCTGAAAATCTGAATATTTTAGCACTTTTTTTCTTTTTTTTTGCTTCTTTCTTTCTACTACTTTGCAATTTCCCATTTAGAATCTAATCCTTAGTTTGTCGTTATGTTTTTTCTAATTTCTCACAAGGTGACGGTTTCCATTTTTACAGTTTTGCTCTCCTCAGATTTCCGGTTTTTTCCAGAGTCTCAGTGGAGCAAGATTGTATTTTCAGCTACCGTAATCCTGTAACTTTTCTCTTCACTAACATATTTGCGCGTTGCCACAAATACGATTCAATATACTCTTATATTCATTCTCTGATGATTATTTTTCAATTGGTTGTGTGTTATGGTTCAATGATGATGATGTTCGTTTGGATATAGTTTCCCGTCATTTTTTCAATTTCCCCCCTTTGTTTTAGTAACTCCTGCATGCTCTATATATATACATTTAAATGTACCCCCTTTCCCCATTCCTGTATTAATTTCCTTTGTTTCCTACATGTTCTCCCTATTTATTTTTTGTTCAGTCTCTTTCCTGCATGCTCTTGGCCGTTTGTTGTTGTTATCGTTTCTCTAGAGTGTGCTCCTTTCGTTTCCAGCCCTCTCATCTGGCAGAATTTGCATCTCAACAGTCTTCTGAAATCACTGTTGGAATCCACATCATCTGCTTCTTCATCGACGTCTTCTGACACTCAAACTCCGAGGAGACCATCTGATGCAATAACTGAACGACGGTCAGAACCACCGGCTCCATCTCGTAGACGCCATCAAACGATGGCTGTCGATTCGAGACATCTTCCGGCGACGCCACCAAATACGGACAGATCGTATCCGGATGATACGACGTTAGATCGACAGATGCGTGCACTTTATGTGTCCACTGCAACGTCAAGAGTACCACGTGGAGTGCTTCCCACTCCACCAACATCCAATTCCACGTCTTCAAGTTTCATTGTGGAGCCGCAAACGGCACCGGTGATTCAGACGGCGTCCTCGAATCAACCAAAAACGACGTCTCCATATTTCAAAAGGACGTCTTCATTTAGAATGGTGCCTTTTTCTTTTATTATTTCAAAATGCTCGCATATCCTCTTCTTCTTCTTTTCCTCTCTGATTTTCATTCATTTCTAAAAGTTCTAATTGATTGACGCGTGTTGTGTAGTTTCATAGTTATTGTAGTAGTGTTTCGAGTTGTTTGTGGTTGGTCATTTGTAAATTTTTGAAATGAGGTTTCAGTAGCGAAAGCTTCCAGAAATGCGCGGGACCTAACTGGTCTCATTCAGAATCAGAAGGATAAATTTCAAAAGTTTGAAAATGTAAAAATTACAAGTTCCAAATCAAAATTTACGGTTTCAGACCGTCAAGGTAGTCTCATTTATCGAAATCTTCAGTACAGGACTATTATGTTTGGTAGTTTGAAAGCCCAGTGCTATCTGTAGAGTCATAGTGTTCATCTGATCTTCGATTAACATCTCTCAGAAAACATGATAAGTTTTCATCTAATTCTTCAATTTCTAGGCCGTCGATGATCCACCAATCACCATCAATGCCTCCATCACAGATGATGACTGCGATGGAATCATTGAAACTGAGCGAGAGTGGACAACAGACGAACACGAGTCTGTCGGCTCAACCGCAACGAGCCACTTCCCAACAAATGTCTCGTTCGGCCACCACCAATAGTGCCTCAAATATGGGCGGTGTTTCATCAGGTGTCACAACAACAACGGGTGTTCCTTCATCAAATAATTCGAATACTTCTTCAACGGGTGCTTCTAGTCAGGTAAGACAATGTTTCTTCTCTTTCTCTTTCAGAGAGCTTTTCAGTTTTAATAGCATCTTCTTTCTATTTTCTTTGGCTGATATTTCGAGCTTTAATTTCCCAAATAGCATCATCAGCTTTTCAATACCTCATGTGGCAACCTCTTTTACCCCTTTTTTCTCTCTTTTTTTAAATCCCTCTGTTGTGAATTTATACATGTTTTTGCAGTTCGTTTCTTTTTTCAAAAAACGAGTGGAAATTTTGATTTGAAAAAATCTAGATTATTGAATATAGAAATTTTGAATGTGGTTGATTCTTTATTACAGAGATTTCAGATAACTTTTACCCTTTTGGTAAACACTTATTCTGATTGTTGTTTTCTTTGCAAATCTATCATTGAGTTTAATTGCATCATTTTGCATCTCTCTCACTCTCAAAAGCAAAAAAAGAGAGTTTCAGCTTCAATTAATTTCAGCAATATCATCATCCAAAAGCGCCATCATCTTCTTCTACAAATACGACGACATCAACATCAACAAATCCTCTTCCAACATCTCAACAACACAATGCTCATCAACATCAACTAACCCATAACGCATCATTCTCGGTGACTCCATCCGCCTATCAGATGCCACCAACCACCACAACGAACGTTGGATTGGTGTCATCTGGTGTGCCGACATCATCATCGGCATTCCCGAGAAATACGCGTAATCGGCAGACGTTCCATGGAAAAACCGAAAAGGATAAGGTACAGTTTTCTCTTGATTTTATAATCAACGTTGTTTGTTTTTTTTTACTCATTTTTATTTGTTAGTTTTTTGTTTTCTCTTTTTCTCTCAAAACAACAGCAAACATAAACCAACAGATTCTAATTCTTACAAAAAATTCTTCTCCGAAAAAATAGTTAATTTCTTTCACGCCGAACACAAATCACCCTTTTCCTTGATTTCTTCTTTTTTTCTTTGCCTTTTTGTCCGAGTTTTCAAATGTCCAAATTTGTCTCATTGTCGTCTTCCCTCCCATTTTCCCTCAAAACACGCTGATTATCGCTGACTTTTTTTTGCTGTTTTTTCGAGTGAAATCACGTGTGAATTTGAAAAATTGTGAGCGTTCAAGTCTGTTTTTTGTCCACAAAAAGGCTTTTCTGATTTTTAATTTAGGTAACTTCTCGTACAATTCTCTATTTCCACAGTTAAAAATGTTGCATTTCAAGTCTTGAAAATTTTGAGAGAAAGCGAATTTGTTTTTTATTTCTAATCTAGCTTTTCTTGACAATTATGAATTACATTTCTAACTCATAATTCATTTTTAAGTTCCTAAACCAAAGTTTTTAATTTTCCATCAATTTCAAATATTCTAACCTTCCCTCTCTCTCTTATCATAACGTTGGCTTTACTTTCAGGGTGGTGACGACGGTTCAGACGATATCGGAGATGCTCCAGGGAATGTTTCCATTGGAGCCACCGGACCATCGGCCAATCAGGAGGCGACGATTTGGAGTAAGCTGAGCAAATTGACGAGACGGTTCGTGCATCGAAAACTTTAAATTTATATATACATCATGAATTTTCTTCCTCCCAGAAGAAATATTAATAGAAGTTTTACTTTTAATCTGGGGAGGGTTTCCAAAAGTTACATTCCACGAATTAATAATCATCATTCATTGACACGTACACCATTTGCCCCCAATCAAGTACTAACTATAAGTTTCCCTTGACGTTTTGGGTAGTAGAGAGAGAGATAGAAAATCTGTTTTTCTCTCTCTTTTGGGTAAAAGCTTCTAATTTTTCTCCCAAAAACAACTGGTACGGTAACGCTTCCGTTTTATCCATATCTCGCCACCTAATTTTTATCCCCAATCGCATCTGTTTCATATCAAATAGTCCCTAAAACTTGAGCCATCAAATTCTAAAAAAGAATGAGAAAAGCCCCTTAATCTCTTCCTTATAATGCATGTAAAATTTTCTGTTTCATTTTTATTTTCGATTCCAATATTCCCGGTGCCTGAAAGATTTCCCGAAAGTTTCTCTGATTTAATTTTAATTTTAATGGATTTTACTTTCTTCCTCTTCTTCTGGTCTTGTCTTTTTTTCTCGTTTTCTGTGTGGTTTCTTTCTTTTTTTTTTCGACTAATTTAAGCACGTAATACATCATAAAGTGCTTGTGTTTCGTCTTTTTCGTGTGTTTTTTGTTGTTGACTAACCACATTTTTTTTCAGTTTTTTTTTTTAATTTTTCGTGGAATCGGGCATTGGCTGAAATTGCAGAAAAAAGCTGCGGTCTTCTAATACTTTTGTTTCTTTTTTCGTTTGTTTTATGTTTCGTCCTCACTTAGCACACACACGCATTACACCAAACACCTAACGAATTGAGAGGGGTTGAGTAATCTACAGTAATCCTCCCTCACAAAACACCTTTCTAAATTTCCACCCACTTCCCACAACAACAACACTAAACCATTTAAAAGAAACCTGGAATGTTTTCTCCTCTTTCTTTTCTTTTTCCTATCTATTGTATGTTACAGTAGCAGCACGGCGGCCGCTCATCAACCACGTGGAACCTCTCTTCACCATTCAATGTCAATGACACAAAGGTACTCATTCTACAAACAACTACTTCTTCTACTGAACAAAATACGAATCAAAAACAAAGACGCTCTACAGAAAATGCTTGCTTTTTTCTTTTTTGCTATGCCTACAGTATGCCTAAATAGGAATAATTGAGCATGTTGTTTTCTTTTGAATTTTTGATTGCTAGCGCCTCTTGTTGTTGCTCTTTTACATGTGCATTTGTTGCTATGCTAGTTGATGTGCTCTTTTCTCTCTTTTTCCTCTGTCCCTCTTCCTTCTTGCTTCCTCCATCGGACATCCTCCATCAGATGCATGGGTCAATTGAAGAAATGGTTTTGGAAGACAAATTCAATTTTAGCCCATCGCAGCTGTCATCGCCTTTTTCATCATCAAATGTCGCTCCGATTCTTTCGGTGGCAACATTCAAAAAACCTCCTCCATCCGGTCAATCATCGATGCCTCCTGTCGGACCAACATCTTCTCAAAAAACAGGATCCACGTCTACAGTATCCTCTCTGGCTGGAATATTCAACGGAAATCGGCGACAATTGACACCAACTGCTTCTGCTTTTCGAAGGCATGACATCTTCACTGCTTCTTCTTTTTCTTCTTCTTTTATCTATCTCTTTTTCAAAAAACACGCATCTTCTCTCATTTTGAATGTTTTCTTTCTGATTTCCTGAGTCATTTTTCACCTAGTTTCATGCAGAATTCTTCAGCTTTTCTCTTTTAGGAATGTCATTTTCGTTAGGCTTCCTAGAGAATGCATAGGGAGTTCTACAGCGCTGTTTGATTTTTTAGAATGAGTTTTCTTGCAAAAATTAGAGCGTTTCGAAAAATTTTTGGAGTTTTTCAGAGTTTGTTCCCCTCCATGATTTAAATGATCAATTCCTAATCGTTGTCATTTCAGAGATCACAATCGAGAAAGTATGACACAACCAGTCTCTTCACGTGCCGGAACAATCGGAGCTGCTCAGGGACAACAAACTGCCGCCGCTCTGGCAGCGATAAGAGAGACAGGTCCACTGACACCGACGAGCGAAACGGGACCATCATCCCGTCCGATTCACGAGGGAGACATCAAACCAAGATCGCTGAGATTCACGTGGAGTATGAAGACGACGTCTTCATTGGCTCCAGATGATATGATGAGGTATTTGAAAGTTGTAGAAAAATCAGAGAAACTAATCGGTTTTTGCAGGGAAATTCGGAAAGTGCTCGACGCGAACGGTTGTGATTACGAGCAACGGGAGCGATACATGATTCTGTGTGTGCACGGTGATCCGAACACTGATTCGTTGGTTCAATGGGAAATGGAGGTAAAGAATATATGTAGTTCGAAGCAAAAATATTTTTTAAAAAAATAGGCGCAAAAAGTTATTATAAAATGTTTATTTCTCAATTTTCAGGTGTGTAAACTGCCGCGGCTGAGTCTGAACGGTGTCCGATTCAAACGAATTTCCGGAACATCAATTGGTTTCAAGAATATCGCCTCGAAAATAGCGCAAGAGTTGAATCTCTAATTTTCCATTTATCATTATTTTTCTCACTTTTCTCTCTCTAACCGCCTCACGTTTTTACCATGTTTTTTATCCATTTTTCTCGTTGTCTTGCACTCTCCTCGTCTCGCTTCTCTCTCTACAGTTTCTCGTCAACAAAAAAGCAACAAAAGAACGAAACATTTCAGTGAAGATTATCTGAAATATTCACCACTCATCCCAAAACACACACAACCCTCCTTCAAGTACGGTTTTTCATCCAATCTATTCTTCTTTTTTCTGTGTCCATCATCGTTGTAGGTGAGAAAATGAAAGTTTAAAAAAGGTTTCCTCCCTCGCTCGCTCCCAATGCTAAAATTTAAAATATTATATATATTCTATATCATTGTTTTATAATTCTCCGCATCGCCTCATTATTTTTGTGTCTTCGTCGTCGCTTCAAATTGCATTTTGTTCCCTCTCGTTTCCCCTAAATTCGCCTTCCCCCGATGATTTAACCAAACCAAAAAATTCAATAAAATATCCTTCTTATCTTTGAGAAAAAAATTCATTTTTTATTTGATTTTTCTTGATTTATTATTTTTATTTCTCTTCTGTTTAATTCTTTCGTCTAGGGTATTCATCGCGTTTTTTGTGTCTTCCTTTTTCCTCTTTCTTCTCATTTTTCACTAATTACCGTAGTCTCATTGTCCCTTTTATACTATTCTCCCTCACACAAATTCCCCCCTTCGCCCAGCCCCCAAATTCTTTTTTTCGTCTCCGAACACACATTTGTTTTCCTTGCGCTCTCTGTGATGATCAAATGAAGAAATTGCAAATTAAAACTGTATTCAAATTGCTGTGGTTGTTTGAAAAAAAGGATTAGAAAGTTCTAGAGTTTTGGAATAGTTGAGTTAGTTGGCTCCTCGAAATCTTTGAACTTGAGACGACCGTCACATCCGAGATAGTACAAACGAGATTCTTGATGCTAAAACTTTTGAATTTCGATAGACTATAGACAAATAGACTAAAATGAAAACTCACATCTTTGAAAATAGGCAGCAATTTAGAATCACAATACTTCTCTACCTCTGGATACAGACAGTCACCGAGACGTTTCACTGATTCACATGTCCATCTTTTTGGTGGTTTCTGAGTTTTTATTCAATTTTAGAGTTGTCGAAATATTCGAATTACAGTCGTTATGCTTCAGAAAACTCACCTCTTCCAAATACTCCATGGTACAGTTTGATAACTTTTCCGGAGAAGATTTCTTGATTTCCTTCAGTTTTTGATTACAAAAACTCATTGGACCAACATTGAATGCATCATGAGAACATCTGTCAAGAGTCTCATAAAGGACGTAGTCTTTGTAGCATTTCGTGTTTTCCATACATACCTGTAAACGTTATAATTTACAATGAGATCGAGAAAAAGAACTCACATAATAATTATTGCAATGGGCGGTTAGTTCTGTCAGATTCCAAGTTTTTGTTCTCTCTGGAAACCATGAAATTGATGTTCGACGGAACCAAGACTTCGTTCCTTCCTAAAAGTTCTTTTGAAAGTTCTTCTATTAACACTTCACTCAATCAAAACTGACCCAAAACCAGCAGAGTTTAACTGCATTCCTTCCAGTTGGATCATCTCTTTGAAGACATTTCACTTTCAGGCGATTCTTCTCATACCAATTATGCCGGTTTTCATGATCAGTTGAGAGACGACATGATACTTGTGTTAGAATTAATAAAGAAAATATAAACTGAACTTGAAGGGAAAACATTTTAGAACAGAGGTTGAGAAAAGAACTGAGAGATTGAGTGTAACTCAGGGAAAAAGAGTAAGGATCAAGTGACGGCAGCTGTTATGATCAAAAAAACAGACGGATTTCGAAGATTTGTGTGTCTGGAAACGATTTCCGGAAACGAGAGTATGGAGTTTGATCAAGATTATTTTTCCGATTCATAAATCATTTGAAAGCAAACATCAAAAGAAAAACGTTCAACTTCCTTGAATATTCAGGTTTTTATAATAACTAATACTTCTTGATTACTCAAGACTTAAAATTGGAAAAGATTCTTCCAACCCCACTTTTCCTCTGTCTAGAAATTAGTCTACTGTAGATTCATAAATCATCCTTGGAAACCTGAAATGGTATATCTGTTATAGTTTTAACAACACAATAGAAGTTCGGGAAAATGTTCGTTTATTAGAGGTTGATTAGAAGATACAAGAGACGAAATGAATGCAAATTTCAAAGAAGCATCATAAACACTTCTCTTCGATTTACGAGTAAAAGATCCCGTAAAAAGTTTACAGGAATGTCGATTTTTATTAAATGAAATGGGAAGATTTTTTTTTTTAACTGCGACTATTATCCTTGATGAATTATACGAGCTGTTCAGGCTGTCTTCTCATCAGCAGCTTCTGAAATTAATGGTATGGAAAAGGTTTCTGTAGGATCGGCAGTATATTAAAAATACAAGAGGCGAATCTAAGAATCAGGGAACCCTAGATGCGCAGTGGGAATAAATAAGTTGTTCATCAGCAGCTTTTTATGGAGAAGCTGAGCGAACCGAAATCAAACTCTAGTCTTAACTTCTTTTGCTTACTAAGGAACTTTCATCAATATCTCTTTTGTCTTACCCTTAGTCTCAGCTTCCTTCTCACTACCTCTTCTGACTCTCTTCTCGTCAGTAGCTTCTGGAATCAATTTTTGGTTATCAAGTCGATGATTCTAGTGAAAGAACAATCAAGGAAAAAAGTTACAAGACTATTCACTAATGCTCATATCAAAGAGCACTAAGAGAACTGTTTTTACTTGATTGGGGATCCTTTTGGAGACGACTTACCCTTAGTCTCGGCATCCTTGGATGGCTCGCTCTCACGCTTGGCTCTCTTCTCGTCAGCAGCTTCTGAAATTGGTTAGATATCTCAAAATATCAAGAAAAATATGGTAAAAATTCAATCTAATTTGATCTCAAACCAACTAACTGAGGAGAGCTGATAATTTTTCCTATTGTGCATTTCTCACCCTTAGTCATCGCCGACCTTCTCAGTGTCAGCTTCTGAAAATTAATGTACCTTAGAACATTCTTACTATCAGTGGTCATAAAAACAGCGGAGTCACTACTAAAGCATCGTGGAAACCTAATTTTTAGGAAGTTCAGAAGACAATTACTAGGATTCTAAGAGCTAAGAAAAAGAAGAAAACAGATTTCAAAGTTTTGAGCATTCGATTTTTTTGTGTCTCTCATACCCTTGGTTTCAGCTTCCTTCTCACTTCCTCTTCTGACTCTCTTCTCATCATTGGCCTTCTCAGTATCAGCTTCTGGAAATTATTGAGAATTAGAATAATTTTTCTCTCAGGAGACAGATGAACATCCTAGCAACTACTGAAACGCAATACAAATATAATTGTTGAAAAGTTAAGGAAAAATAATCAGGATCTTCCAGGTCGAACAAAAAGGAAAATTAACTCTCAAAGTTTTGGGGATTTGATCCAATGTTTTTCTCTCACCCTTAGTCTCAGCTTCCTTCTCACTGCCTCTTCTTACTCTCTTCTCATCAGCAGCCTTTTCAGTATCAGCATGTGGTTTTGGTCCTGGGTCTGGAACACTGTCGCGCTTGGCTCTCTTCTCATCAGCAGCTTCTGAAAGTGATTTTAATATTAATCAATTTGGTAATAACAAAGGACTATTGAAGAGTTGATTTCGAAAAATGAAACCAACTGCCAGTTCATGTAAATAAGAATCCGAAACACTTCTTTAGAAAATTTCGAAAACTGTTTCAATGTCTCACCTTTAGTCTCAGCATCCTTTGATGGTTCGCTCTCACGCTTTGCTCTCTTCTCATCAGCAGCTTCTGAAATTAATGACATGTTCGAATCAGGGACTTGCATAGAAGAACCAATTCCGTAATAATTTTACGCCATTAAATCTCAAATCTATCTTAGGGCTCAAAAAATATTTAGCAAGATAGTTTTACAATTAAAAGTAGGTGTTCTACAGTCTCACCCTTAGTCTCGGCATCCTTAGATGGCACGCTGTCTCTTCTCACACGTTTCTCGTCAGCAGCCTTCTCAGTATCTGCTTCTAAAAGTCATTGTAAGTTGATACATTTTGACTATCTGTGAATAGATGAACATCAGAGCAACTACTAAAGAGTGGTATACCAAACCTGAAACCTTGTTTGTCAGGATCTTTCAGAGCTAGCAAACATGAAAATGTATGTCAAAGTTATGAAGATTTTTCTAAATGTGTCTCTCATACCTTTCGTCTCAGCTTCCTTCTCACTGCCTCTTCTCACTCTCTTATCATCAGCAGCAGCATGTGGTGGTGGCGGTGGTGGTGGCCCTGGGTCACTGTCGCGTTTGGCCCTCTTCTCATCGTTAGCCTCTGAAAATGATGCAAGGTTTTTGAAAACGCCTTGAAAACCGATGCTACAGATATGAAGAATTCAGTAAAAATGAAAATTCAAAAGACCACTTTCAGATCTACCGAAATGAATTGATTAGAATTGAGGATTCAATTTCGACTATATACCTTTGGTCTCAGCGTCCTTCTGTGGTTCGCTGCCTCTTCTGACTCTCTTTTCATCAGCAGCCTTCTCAGTATCAGCTTCTGAAAATTAGTTAAGGTGAAAACATTCTTAATATCTGTAGGCAGATAAAATTGATGTAACTGCTTGGTTCATATGTGAACCTAATTGAGAAGTCTTACAGAAAAAAGAGTATTATTTTTTGGGGCCAACAAAAAAAAGAGTTTGAAAATTTTTGGGGATTCGATCCCATGTCTCACTTACCCTTAGTCTCAGCACTCTTCTGTGGAACACTGTCTCTTCTGACTCTCTTTTCATCAGCAGCCTTTTCGTCAGCAGCCTTCTCAGTGTCAGCTTCCAAATCCTTTTGTGGAACACTGTCCCTCTTCACACGATCATCCTGAGCTTCCGAAATCTCAACTGAATCAACTGGTCTCGATTGAATGTAGACAGCCAAAGTGGCGAATAAAAGAATAGCCAACAACTTCATTGCTGAACTGATGATTCTTCATTATTCTCACTTCCTTTTTATACAGAAACCGTTCCGAATGGGCGGCAACCTATTTTTTCGTTTCTCTTGTTTACATCAACAAACCGGGAATAAAGATCAAGGTGATTGGATGAAGTACTCAATTTTCACTGGGAATTTCATCAGCAACTCGACGAACTTGGGACATTTTACTTCCTGGAATAGAATATTTCCTGGTGCGAAAAGGAAAATCTATTGGTTTTTGGATACTTATCTTGCCCTCACATGATGTTTTTTTTTTGTTGCAAATAAAACAAAAAGAGGGCGTCGTTGAATTCAGTATCTCTCGATTTCTCGAGGAAAAAAGGAAGTTGTATATAAATGGAACATTGGAAAGTTTAGACAGTTATTGTAGCTGAAATCACAGACGTTGAAAATACAGAAACGTAGTTTCAGAATATTTTGAATTCTATACTATGAGAACAGTCCAGAAATCATCCGTTTAATGTGAACTTTTCCAGTTTTTTCCAACTATCACCGACAACTTCTGGTCGGAATAAACCAAAAAACGTCCTTTATTTAAATTCCGATCATAATTTTTTAGTAGTCCCAGCTTCTGACCACAAACCGACATCAGAGGCCGTATTCATGAACGTTTTCACTAGTGAAAAAGCAGTGTTAATTTATTTTCACTTGAAAATGGTTTTCATTTCTTGTAAAAAAATCAACGTAAAAATTTATTTTCAACTGAAAATGATTTTGGTATTCATGAACTCATTTTCAGGGTGAAAATATTTTCAGTGAAAACTTGAATTTTCCAGTGGACGTGAAAAATTAGAACAGCTATTTCTTCACTGTGACTTTTTAGTAGATGTGAAAATTGTGAAAATTTTCCCGTTCAAAATGTCCTCATTTTCTTTTCCATTTTCACAAATGAAAATATTTTCAAGTGAAAACGTGTTTTCAGTGAAAATGTTCATGAATACGGCCTCAGATCAGTAACTATTGAGCAACTATTTTCAGATAAAAGTTGACTGACTTCCAACCAAGAAATTAGGACTTCATAAATTCTGAACGGAACCTGCCAGCGACAAATGAGAACTTTGGTAGATTTGTTTTTTGAAAATTATTCCTAATCATTTTTTAAATTGTGAAATGTTATTTGTTAATATTTCAAATTCCAATATTCACAAGTGCCTTTCAGCTCTCAGTAATTGGTCTGATATTCTATAACTTTTTTTTTCTTTTCTTCACATTATTTGTTTGAAATCCAGGTATTGAGGTAATCCCGAAACTTCTCAGAACTTTCAACGTATTCAATTAAAACTCTTTTTACAATAAAGTATTTTTGATTGACTCCTTCAGCTTCTCTTTTCCCAATAGAACAATTCAATAAAACAGTTTTTTTGCGAAAATGAAGATTTTATTACAGAACTAATTCAGGTGTGTACACAGTTATTATTACATGAAATATGAATGAATTGATAATATTACAGTTTATCAAAACATAGTTTTTCGTTGAAATTTCCTCATTCACCAGAAGAAGAATGAATGACGGTCTTTGCCTTCAGCTCCCTGAGTCTTTGGCTGCTCTCCAGTGGCTCTTGCTGGCCGCTTCTGTTCTTGGTCGGCTCCAAGACGTCCTCCAGCATGAATATCAGCTCCACGGGCTGGTCGCTTTTGCTCCTCAACTCCTTGGGTCTTTGATTGCTGTCCAGCAGCTCTTGATGGTCGTTGTTGAGTGTTCATCTCAGCTCCTTGGGTCTTTGATTGCTGTCCGGCAGCTCTAGCTGGTCTGCTTTGCTCTTGTTCGGCTCCGAGGCGTCCTCCAGCATTGATATCAGCTCCACGAGCTGGACGGCTTTGTCCTTGTTCAACTCCATGTGGTCCGTGGTTCTCACTTCCGTGGGATCTGGCTGGTCGCTTCTGCTCTTGTTCAGCTCCTTGGGTCTTTGGTTGTTCTCCAGCAGCACGAGTTGGGCGGTGCTCGGCATCAGCTCCAATTTTTCCTCCTGTCTGAACTGTCGCTCCACGGGCTGGTCTCTTTTGCTCCTCAAGTCCTTGGGTCTTTGATTGCTCTCCGGCAGCTCTGGCTGGTCTCTTCTGCTCTTGGTCAAGTCCAACTTTTCCTCCGGCATTGATGTCAGCTCCACGGGCTGGTCGCTTTTGCTCCTCAACTCCTTGAGTCTTTGATTGCTGTCCGGCGGCTCTTGATGGAAGCATGCGTTCTTGGTCAGCTTCAGCGGAGAAGATATCCTTTGGGTTGCGCTCTCCAGCGGCTCTGGATGGGCGTTGCTGGGTGTTCATGTCAGCTCCTTGGGTCTTGGCGTTGACATCGGCTCCACGTGCTGGACGGCTTTGCTCCTGATCAGCTGCGATTCGTCCTCCCATTCTGGCTTTTTCGAGATCGCGAGCTGGTCTCTTTTGCTCTTGGTCGGCACCGAGTCGTCCTCCGGCATGGATATCAGCTCCACGAGCTGGGCGTTTCTGCTCCTCAACTCCTTGGGTTTTTGGTTGCTCTCCAGCGGCTCTGGATGGGCGTTGTTGGGTGTTCATGTCAGCTCCCTGAGTCTTCGATTGCTCACCGGCAGCTCTTGCTGGTCGCTTCTGCTCTTGATCGGCTCCGAGGCGTGCTCCAGCATTAATGTCGGCTCCACGGGCTGGTCTCTTTTGCTCTTGGTCAAGTCCAACTTTTCCTCCAGCATTGATATCAGCTCCACGTGCTGGCCGGCTCTGCTCCTGTTCAACTCCGTGTGGTCCGTGGTTGTCACTTCCATGGTGTCTGGCTGGTCTCTTGTGCTCTTGATCAGCTCCTTGAGTCTTTGATTGTTCTCCAGTGGCACGTGCTGGACGGCTTTGCTCCTGCTCGGCTCCAATCTTTCCTCCAGTGTGAACATCGGCTCCACGAGCTGGACGTTTCTGTTCTTGATCGGCGGATTGAGTTCCCTTTCCAGAATTGTCTCCAGCGGCTCTCGATGGACGCATACGCTCTTGGTCAGCTTCAGCAGAGAAGATGTCTTTTGGATTACGTTCTCCAGCGGCTCTCTTCACAACATGGTGTCCATTGAATCCATGGTGTCCATTGAAACCATGGTGGTTGTCATGATGATTGTCATGGTGATTGTCGTGATGGAAGTCATGATGTCTAGCTGGTCTTTTGTGCTCTTCTTCGGCTCCTTGGGTCTTTGGTTGCTCTCCAGCGGCTCTCGATGGGCGTTGTTGAGTGTTGATGTCAGCTCCTTGAGTTTTTGGTTGTTCTCCGGCAGCTCTAGCTGGTCTCTTCTGCTCTTGGTCAAGTCCGACTCTTCCTCCGGCATTGATGTCAGCTCCTCGGGCTGGGCGCTTTTGTTCTTCAACTCCTTGGGTCTTTGATTGCTGTCCGGCGGCTCTGGATTCACGGCTGTGCTCAAGATCAGCTCCAAGTTGTCCCTTGGTTTGAACATCGGCTCCTCGGGCTGGTCGGCTTTGCTCTTGTTCAGCTCCGTGTGGTCCGTGGTTGTCACTTCCGTGGGATCTGGCTGGTCTCTTCTGCTCTTGGTCAGCTCCTTGAGTCTTTGGTTGCTCTCCAGCGGCACGAGTTGGGCGGTGCTCGGCATCGGCTCCAATCTTTCCTCCAGTTTGAATGTCGGCTCCACGAGCTGGTCTTTTTTGCTCTTGGTCAGCTCCGAGTCTTCCTCCAGCATGGATATCAGCTCCTCTGGCAGGTCTCTTCTGTTCTTGGTCAAGTCCAACTTTTCCTCCGGCATTGATGTCAGCTCCACGGGTTGGGCGGCTTTGTTCTTGGTCAGCTCCTTGGGTCTTTGGTTGTTCGCCGGCGGCTCTTGATGGACGCATGCGTTCTTGGTCAGCTTCAGCGGAGAAGATATCCTTTGGGTTGCGCTCTCCAGCTGCTCTCTTCATTGGCTTGTGTTGAGCTTGGTCAGCTCCTTGGATCTTTGGTTGCTCTCCAGTGGCTCTTGCTGGTCGCTTCTGCTCTTGGTCGGCTCCAAGACGTCCTCCAGCGTGAATATCAGCTCCACGGGCTGGTCGCTTTTGCTCCTCAACTCCTTGAGTTTTTGATTGCTGTCCGGCAGCTCTAGCTGGACGGCTTTGCTCTTGTTCGGCTCCATGTGGTCCGTGGTTTTCACTTCCGTGGGATCTGGCTGGTCTCTTCTGCTCTTGGTCAGCTCCTTGAGTCTTTGATTGTTCTCCAGCAGCTCTGGCTGGACGGCTTTGCTCCTGCTCGGCTCCAATCTTTCCTCCAGTCTGAACGGTGGCTCCACGAGCTGGTCTCTTTTGCTCCTCAAGTCCTTGGGTCTTTGATTGTTCACCGGCAGCTCGGGATGGTCTCTTCTGCTCCTGGTCAAATCCAACACGTCCTCCAGCATTAATGTCAGCACCGCGGGCTGGGCGTTTCTGCTCTTGGTCGGCTCCTTGGGTCTTTGGTTGTTCTCCAGCAGCTCTGGATGGGCGTTGTTGGGTATTCATATCAGCTCCAACTTCTCCTTTGGTGTGAACATCGGCTCCTCGAGATGGTCTCTTCTGTTCTTGGTCAAGTCCAACTTTTCCTCCGGCTTGAATATCAGCTCCTCTTGCTGGGCGCTTTTGCTCCTGATCGGCTCCTTGAGTCTTTGGTTGCTCTCCGGCAGCTCTTGCTGGACGGCTTTGTTCTTGATCAGCAGAGAAGATGTCCATTGGTGCACGGTCTGGGGCGAATCTCTTCACTGGCTTTGGCTCAACATCGGCTCCTTGGGTCTTTGGTTGATCTCCAGCAGCTCGGGATCCTCGGTGTTGTTCGGTTTCAGCAGAAAGAATATCTTTTGGATTACGAGTATCTCGTTCATATCGACCAAAAGACTTTGCATGAGAGAATGCCGCTAGGGCAGAAAGGAAAAGGAAGGAATAGACCAATAACTTCATTGCTGAGTTGATTTTCCATGAGTCCGGTGGCCCTTTTATACAGAAACGGTTTGAGTTGGGCGGTATCCTTTTCAACAATCATGAAACATTGTTGGGGACTATTAACTCGTTTCATTGAATAACAAGAAAGAGTAACGATCAAGGTGAGAGACACTGGAATTTCGGGAATAAAGAGAAAGAAGGGTGGATCACGTTTCCACTTTGTATTCTTGATATCATCAGCCTTGTTATTCTTATTTTCTAGAAAAGAGACACTCGTCAAACTCTCCTCCTTTCTTTCTCTATTCTTCTCCATTCTGGTCCATCCCAGAATCTGCAAAATTGTGTCGAATGATGTATATATTTTATTTAGTCAATCACCTTGAGTCCTCTCTTGTTTACCAGAACAACCAATCTGATCGACCGGATCTGATAACGGTTTTTTGGCCACCTACTCGAAATCTCTTCTCTCCGAATGATGTCTACGATCTGAGATGGAGAAGGGAGAATTCATCGAATTGAAACCTTGTGTACCTATTCTCTCTGTTTTTAGGTACACCTCTCTAGACTGTCCGATACTGTAGTTTCTATCCAAGTTTGTTTACTCCGAAATGAAATAATTCGAAATTCGAAATGATCGGAGTCCGAAGACGTCGTTCAGTGACCACAACAACAATTGTTTATTGAAAGATAATGAAGGAAGAACGTTGTAAGAAAATGGCAAACCGGTTTTCATTTCAAATATTTTTCAATGATCGGAAGATGGTGAACTAAATTTTTTCGAAAAAAGGTATTCCCCCGATGTTGATTTTCAATAATTCGAAAAAGAAACAATTTTGAATTGAAGATTGCAGGATGAGCTGGAAAAAACTGAAACGTAAGATCTTGGGAAATAAAAAACTGAAAATTGTCTCATAAAATTAGCATTTCTCAGGTTTTCGAAGTTCATCAGTGTTTTTATTAAGGTATTGCAATTCAATATTTTTTTTCATTTAAATGAAATTATTCGAAACTGAAATTTCCATGAGAATACGGTAGTTTTTCACCAAGTGGTGTTTGATTCGGTATGGCTTCAGTACCATCAAACACAGATGACTCCGAAATACGTTTCCATTGACACATTTCCAAAGTTCTATTCGTTTTTTTCACTCTACAATAATAATCCAGTGTTTTCTTTCCTCCACAGATGTCTTGTTTCTCCATGGCAAACCAAGTTTTTCTCCTGCAACCTCCAACTGCACAGCCTTCAATAGTTCTCAAAACAAGTTGCAGTTCTGCAAATTATCTGGACTTCATAGTTTACACATCAATGCAACTCAACAAAAATCCAAACAAAACTTTTTGCACTGATAAGTAAATATTTTCGTGCATTTCTCTTCCAGGTTTGAGAGACTCAACAACTAATTTTCGATCTTCCAATCCATCTGTTTTTCAGTGATCTCTTCTTTTTTCTTCTTCCAAAATGTTGAGGTTTGAACTTGGGACAACTATATTCTAGACTTGTTTATCCCGAAATCTCGATGATCGAAGTCCAGTAACCACAAACAAAAAAACACACAGACTATCTCCTTTTTCTAAACCTGTTAACAACTTTTCCCGTACACATCTTGTACACAACTTGGAGACTAATTATTTGAATTTTCAATTTTAGATCAACAACTTTTTGAAAACTTCCAGAGAAGACACTGATTCACTAGTTCACTGATACAAAAATGCACGAAACGAAATGATAAAATAATTCCAGACATCACATTTATTTCAAATATTACTCATTATTTTCAGACAGTTTTGTGTCGTCACAGGAAATTCAGCAAGTGTTTATGATCTGTTTTTGTGGGAACTGGTATTCTTCAAAGGGGTTTCCCCTTGTTTATAATTCATTTTGAGAAATTACTTATTATTGAAAACAGAAAAAGTGCAAAGTTCAAGAATCTCAGTTTGAAACTTTGCAAAAAATTGAAAAGATAATATTTTAGTTTCAGATTTTTCGATGGTTTTGCTACTTGGTGTTTTTATGAGTATGCACAAAGAACTCCTGAAACTTGGTTGAGTTATTGAAAGATCAGATTTCGAGAAATCTACTGCAATTTACTTTTTCTTCTGAAAAAAGATTTTGCAAAACAGTTCCCATACATCTATTTTTATGACACTTTTCTCATATTTCCAACAAAAATCGCAGTTTTATCGTCCATAAAGTCGAAAAAAAAATCGGAAAACGACCGAGTTCCCATGGTAACTTTTATGGTCATAATCACATTATATTCCTCTCTGAAACCGTATAAATAGAGGTCCCTTCGACAAACACCTCACCATCTGAAAATATGAAGACTCTTCTATTGATTCTGCTTATTCTTCCTGCTGCGGTTTCGTATATCAATCCGTATATGACCAATCATTTCGACTTCGAGACCACTCTCGTCTGTAGAGATCGAGTGACCCATGCACCATTGGATCATTGGTGTTACACTTTGGAAATATTGGAGTAAGTTGGAGTTGTGGGATCATCTCCCTGAACAAAATATTTCAGAAGACAATTGGGAGTTTTTGTAACTTCAGGAAATGAAACATGCGTTGATGAAATGATGGAATTAGTTTCATTGATTAGAGACTACACTTGGATCTCGAAAGGAATTAATGTAAGTGAAGATGCTGCTAGAAACTTCAAAAATGCGTATTCTGGTTTCAGAGGAGCTACCTATTCTTCAGCAAAGTCACTCATAACTGCACTCTCGATGGACAGCCGATGATAAGAGAACGGTACATTTCATATGCACCACCGGTCGAGGGGTATTTACTAATAACCGAAATCATAGGAGAAATGAAATACTTTTAGGAATTTCACCTTCACATTGGGCATCGATCTCTTTGATGATGGGACTGAAGTGGTCGAATACGAGAAGAACAAAAAAACCAATCCCCTGGATCCATACGAAGAACCCAACTGGCCAACTTTAGACATCAATTTTTAAGCAAATGTGATTTTGGGAGTTTTAATAAATTTAAAAATTCAGCAAGAATTATTTTCATAGTTTTTTCGACTAGTCAAGGAGATGTCAAGGCAGTGATCATTCTTGATTTCCTCATCTCGGAATTTTAATTTCTGGAAAAGGCGAAAACTTGGAATTTTTTTCATTTGGAGAAAGATAAGCCCATGGTTTGTATGAGAATAAAGTTCATTAGGCCATCTCGTTCAAATCTATTAGCTGAAGACATTTTTTTGTATTTTTCCTGACAATCTAAATATGAAACTACATATGATGTTTTTATTGGCCGAACAGTTCTTACGTTATAAACACAGAGTGTTATCTCTCTGAATACATTTTTTGATGAAGACGTCGTAGATGTAGAGAGAATGAAATTTTGATCTCATAATCAGTTTTTTTCCAAATGCAGAGTCTTCTGTTTGTAGTCATTGAGCGTTTCAAATCGGTTGAGTTTATCTCTCATACTTGAGTTTCATTTGAAGTCTGTTACACGAATTTTATTTCATTCTTATCGAGAAGATTTAGATTCGAAGATTGAACTTTTTCAGATATTTATTAAAGCAAACTCAATCAAAAACGAAAGATAACTTGACACGTGGAATACAAGCAGACAGTTTCAGGTTTGAACTACAGTTTACACGACTTGCTATAGCCAAAAAGTTTATAATTACTCCTATGTTTTTTTGAACTTTGAATTGAATGAAAAATAATATGGAAATGTGGGTAATTGGAAGGAAGAATCAACAGAAGACAGAATCATTTGATTGAGCACTCGTAGATAAGACGAAGTTCTTCGTTCAACTTGTTGAAGCTTGTCTCTGCCTCTAGCCCACACTCAAAGAATATCCCTGCCATGACCGCATTGGGATACCTCAAGTCGGTGCACTTCTGTGCGACGCCACGATTCGTGAAGTCTTTGAGATACGACTCAAGGGCATCTGATTTGATCTTGGTGGTCATGAACTGTAAAACATTCATTCATAATAAAAACTGAAGAAGTAGTTTTCAATCTTACCTTTTTGATGCATGCACCGTACGGAGTACGGAGGATATTACATTTCCTGCACACCATCGAAGTATCCAGTCTCGGTAAGAAGCAGTTCAGTCGATTGGTTTTAGGACAATTCTGAAATCATCGATTTTTTTAGATGAATGTTCAAAAAGAAGATCACTCACTTTGAAACGATCACAGATTTCCTTCAGCGTTATCATATGATTCTCATTGATAGCAGCCAACATGTCCGGCGATCCGTAGTGGAATTTGTCGAAGAAGGCCTCAAAGGATCGCACGGCTCTGATTGTCTCCATGCAGAAGTCGTGGACGTCGCTACCTTTCTCCAGCTGAAAAATGAAGTATTGTACAATAGCTGTGTTTGAAGGAAATGCTTTTGAAAATAATAATATTTTTTAAGAGGTGATGGTATGTAGAAACTACAGTAGTCATGAAAACGTTTTGAAAGTAATCTAGGATGTTCTTTTAATACAAAAAGTTCTAATCAAGCTAATGTTTTTCTTGACAATCGTGAGTCTGGAATCATCTTGAGTACGACCGAAAGTCTCTAACAGAAATAGAAGAAGCATGAGTTAGGTTTTAGGGAAGAACAATATAATAAACTACAGTAAGACCAGGAGTTAAAAATACAGTAACCTAGACTAGGTGACAATACAGATTGCAATAGCGCTCAAAATATTCAATAAAGGTTTATATGGAGTGAGTAAACCAGGTTAAAATTTTTTCGAAGTACGGTATCCTACTTTCTTTCTCATAAGAATCTTCAGATCCTACCGTTTATTAAGACTATGATAATCCCTAGGTCTGTCAAGTTTCAGTCTGCTATTACTACAGTAATCTTTCCCCTACAGTATCTCCCCATCCCTATAGCTCACTTTACTGCAGAGAACGGCATCTTCCGGGGTGATGTCTTCGTCCTGCGCGTGGACGGGTGTGATGAAGAAGAGCAGCAGTATGAATATCGAGGGATGGACAGCCATGGTGGGAGTTCGGAACGGTTGAGTCAGTGCTCACAGTAGGATTCCGAATGAATGAATGGAGAACAACTGCTCCCTCTTCTCCAACCTCAAAAAC
This sequence comes from Caenorhabditis brenneri, assembly GCA_000143925.2. Lineage (NCBI taxonomy): Eukaryota > Metazoa > Nematoda > Chromadorea > Rhabditida > Rhabditidae > Caenorhabditis > Caenorhabditis brenneri. Next base: position 489,247 of record GL379874.1, on the reverse strand, counting down.
TCCGCCTACTCTGTTTTGTTGTTTCTAATCTGTGGCGTGTGGAAAAAAGATGAATGTCACATGTTATGAGAAGACTCTATCAGCAAGAAAAAAAAAGAATCTTTCGAAAAAAACAATTGTTCGAAAAAAAGTTTAGTTTCGGTCGAATGTGTCATCTCCAATTACCCGGGTTCCTCTCATATCTTCTCAAATTTCACTCAAAAATCTTCTTTTTTTCTTAAATCTCAGTTGAAAAGTCGGATTCATTTCTCTTTGACATTTCTCGTCAAGAAAACAAGGGGTCCTGAGAAGAGATTCTAGGCATAGAAACGGAAAAAAGGGACACCGGGTCAAACATTTATTGCCACTTCTTGGGAATGTGTAACAAATGGCATTAAGTGTTGCACGCTTCTTTTTCGAATGGATCCAAAGAAATGAGATTTTCGAGTCATGTCCATTAATCTCACTCAATCTTGATGTGCCGAATTGCCCAGAGAACATACACTCAAGAGTTTTGGATTACGGTAGATGTTTCGAAATAGGTGGAGTGTAACTTTCAAAAGATGATAGTTGATTCGAAACGTTTCGAAAAGTTCTCTAAGCGTTGGGGTCTCATTTCGTGTGATGATTATCAACATAATTTTCAATGATGTAGAGGTATCGAGTACGGTTGATTTGTAAATAATGAGTTCTAAGGAAAAGTGATTGATAGTATACGGTAATTGGAATTAGAAATATAAAGGTAAGGTGCTTCGTTTCATGGATTTTAAAGTTTGTTCACAAACTCAGTCACTTCGATTTTTCTGATTTTAAGAGACCATAAATCCTGTTATAGAGTTACACTGTATTTTCAGAGCAGAATATCTCGTTCATCTATAAAATTATGGAAAAGTTTCAAACTAATATTACTTCACAAGGCATTTTCAAACATTTTTCATTCAAGTTTTTTGATTTCGAAATTTTCAAGGACAACCGAGATGTGCAGCTCTTAATATGTGATATTATGTGGATATCATTTACGGTACTCTACCATTTATTGCTTCAAAACATTCTGAACATATTTTTGAGAGGTCTGAAATTTTTCGATTTGAAGGGAGAACATTTTTCCGATTTTTGTGTGATAAGCAGAAGCTCTGGGAATAGTTTAGAAACATTTATGCATTTTAAGTCCTAATTCAAACAACCAAATTAAATCAACATCTCCATTAATTTTACTATTTTAGATTCCCAAGAACGGATCTTGTAATGCAATTTATGGTGTTTTTGAAATACAAACTTGATGATCGGAGCTTCAGTTCACTTCCAGTTTATTTTAGTTTTTTTTTTTATAAGTTGAATTAAGGAAATAAAATAAACATTTTCTAACAGGAACTAAAACAAAACTTGTAGAAACTAAAGTAAGTTCAATACCCATACCCTTGTATGAAATTATATGTTTTAAAACAAAAGACAAAATCTTTTTTAACAATGAGCATGACGCAATCATGTTTGCAGTTTTGATTTTGCTGGACCTTACTACAATAGGTATTCAAGATCCTCCGAATACTTTGAAACTTTATGATATCCTATGTGCCTACTGTACAAAAAATTAGCAGGTTTCAGAATCACGAATTCCATTTCAAAATGATCTTTTGTGAAAATTCAGTCATTTTTTAATGAAATGCATACTGGAAAATATCAATCAAAAATACATCTCTTGATACCATCCACTTTAACGATTTCAGGACAAGAAGCCGGTTTCATTCCCTAACTATCATGAATTTTTGAAATATTCGAAAAATGTTCAGGTTTTGGGCTTTTTGATTCTCTTTTTTCTAGGGTCTCATCTTCGAACATTGTGGACTACGGTATCTGGTTGTTTATTTCTTTCATTTTTCTCTCAGGGGACAACCAAATGTTTCTGTTTGTGTCGTTAATCCCTCCTACAGTAGGACATAAAGACTCGAAGAAAAAAGAAGGAGAAGAAGAAAAAGAGCATTAAACCACCCAGTCAAAGATTTATGGGTTCTTTGGTGTGCCAAGACTCTAGGAGTGACGCAATCTTGTGTTTTGCAACAAATAGAAGAATCAGCAGTCGTGTTTCTTGTTTTTCAATAGAAAGATTGGGGAGTTACACTCAAAGGGAACGTTGACTTCCTCGTTCAATTAGAGTTAAAGAAACAGATGAGCATCCGGAAGAAACATCAATATTATTGAGCAAATCTCAGGAAAATCATGTGATTTTGTGGAGAAATGTTTGCAGAAAAAGATGATGATTGCAAGGGAACAATGGATTGATACTCTAGAAAACATTTCTTGTTTATTCTGAAAATTCAAAGTTCAGAAAAGAAAAGATCAAATCTATGTTGTTGGGAATATTTTGAGAATTTGAGTTACGTGAAACTTCTAATTGTTTGAAACATTTCCATAACTTTGTTCTTCTTGAAAAATTCATTACACAAACCTCCATTTCTTAAGTTATGAGTAAGTGACACGCTGATTTTTCGACTACAACTTTGGAGTTTGATCACTGCGATGCTGAATAGTTGAAAAATTTTTCCTTTTTGATCAGTTTCCAGATGCTTATTTGCTACTGATTGAATATACTGAAACCGAGACGACACTGAACAGATTTGAATCGTAAGGAGATTTATACCAACATTCGAACTTAAGGATTTTCTATGTCAAGACTTGAAATCAGAAAATGACAGAACTTGATTGCCGCTCATGTGGCATGATTATTCATGGAAGCACTGATCCTCCCACTAGAACTTTACACAAGTTCTACGATCATTCATCTACTTCTGGATCAATACTCTGGACTGAATCGGAACGCCAATCCGATGATGTGCATGATCTCTATTACTAAATGAGACTGTCTTCTCTCAGTTTATAGGCACTCTCGCTACTGGTGATATCATTTCGTCATGTATCGAAC
>GL379874.1:470189-486341 GCA_000143925.2 Caenorhabditis brenneri | reverse complement strand
GCGGCACAGGACTGTGTCCTTCGGACAATGATTCGGTGTCTGAATTTTTACCAGAGCTTCTAGATGGTATTTACTAAAAACGCATGAAATCTTTTTAAAATCCATGAATTTTAACTCTCACAATCCTCGTCAAAGTCGATGAACGGTGTTTGGGCTGGTGGAAGAGAAAAACGATGGCCGAGGCCGCGACAAAGTTGTAGTCGAAAAATCAGCGTGAGTGAAGAAACATTCAGATTTCCAGGATATTGATTCCAATTTTTTCAGATTCAAAAATAGTCATATCAATATTTTCGTGCACAATTCTAGTGATTTCAAAGGACATTTATAATAAAAGTGCATGGGACGAAGAACACGAAAGTAATAGAGTTAGGAGAACTAGTTGGAAAAATTGATTTTGATTTCAGAATTAACTTTTCCGGAAAGCCGAATCGAAAGGGATGCACGTGGTAAGAATGGAAAACGAATGAGCATAGTTGTAGAATTGAGTTCAAACAGTTTTTAAATATCATCATCATAACTTTTCAGGTCTGAAGAACTCTATCAAACAAATGAAAATGATTGCCAGATTGACCAATGGAATCTACTTGCAAAAAGGATTCATAGAAGGTTCTATTCCACCTGATGACTTCATTTCCGAATTATTCCGTTTTGGATCAGTCACTCCTTCTGAAATCGAATCGATAAACGTTGAAAACATCCAGGAAGCAATGAATGCATTGAAGACTCTTCCAAATGAACTTCAGAAAAATCAAGACTTTGATGAAATCCAAGATTTATTTAAATCAACTGAGAAACTGTTGACGGAAGTCGATGGAATTAGAAATATTGCAGAATGGAATAAGAAAGATGGTTTTATTAGAGATATCAAAAGTATGGCATTAAAAGGGACTGACTTCACTGCTATTCACAAATTGAAAGATGCATTAAAATCTTGGAGTCATGAGAATCAAAAACTAACAGAGGATCCAAGAAAATTGAATGATCACGTTGCTTTTGGAGCATTAATTTCACTTCGTGGATACACTGAAAACATGATAAGTGCATTGAAACGACTCCCTTCAGTATTACCAGATGTGAAGTTTGTAACCATTGAAACGGTCACTGGAACACTTCAATCAATATTCAAAGCTTCAGAAGAAATTGAAAAACTCTTTAATGATGTTGTAAAATTTCAGAAAGCGGCACACGTGAAATCTGATGACGTCAAGGGCTTCTCGTCCTTTTCTGAGGTTGCAAAGAAACTGAATCCAATCATTTCTCACTTGACAAATATTAGGACATTAGTCATTTCTCGTTCAATCAAAAAACAAGAACTGAAATACACTCACGGTTTCTCAGATGAAGCGTATGATACTTTGAGAATTTTTGAAGATTTGAAAGATCCATGGTTACAGAAAGTTGTGAATGGAGTTGATTTTTCGAAATCGTTGGAGAAATTAGAAGAGTTTGGAAAATTGGCTGCAAAAACAGGAGAAAGTTTGAGCTTTTTGGATGATCCAATTGTTCTGCAAAGCGTTGATAAGCTGATAAACATATCCAATGGTGTTCTGAAAGTATTCTCGAAAAATGAAGACGTCAGCATTTCAATATCAAATATTTTGAAGTGTGTTTCGATTATTCCGAGAAAAATCAACAGTGCAGCGTTATTTGAATTGAAAAACGAAGCTGTTCAAATTGATGATTTGATGAATCAATTGAAACTGAATGTTGAGAAGTTGATACAGTTTTCAGAAGAATCAAATGCCCTGAAACTGCTTGATGAAGTTTTGAAAATAGTGAAAAAGGCAACTGATTTGAATACTGTGGTCGATGTCGTCGAGAAGTATAATATGAATCCTAATTCGAAGGATTTGTTGGACTTTATCGAGAATTGCAATTCGATTGTTCAAGAATTCTTCACTCCGATCGATAAATCAGAAAAATTGGAAGGACTGGTTATGGAAGTCGAAAACAAACTAGGATATCTGGATAACTATCATGAAATGTTGAAGAAATACTCCCTGTTTTTTCAATGCCTCCAGAATATCGAAGGTTTAGAGTCAAGTTTCAAAACCTTCTTATTCATCAAGTACATCAAAACGTTGAAAACAGATAATTTGGGATATATTGATGATGGAAAGAAGGTGGTGAAGAAGATGGCTGAAGTTTCTAAGGACTTGGAGGATCTTGGGAGATCAATAGACCAAATGAAAAACTACAAAAGTGTAGAAACTGATGCTCTGAAAGCATTCAAAAATGCGTCGTTGCATTCAAAAGTGATTGGATCAGCGACACGTGGAATTTCAATAATGAAAAACTTTCTAGATAAAACAAGACTGAAATTGAATGTCAATGTGATCCTGGAACAACTGAATAATGTGTATCCACCTTTGAGTGAGGAAGATATTGACAATTTGAACGGAATTATCTCGTTGACATCGGAACTTTTTATCATGTACAATTCTTTGGAAGAGTTTCAGAATAATGTTCAAGAACAACAAACACCACAGCTATTCGATCGTTCCGAAATATTTCAAAAAGCAGAAAAGGTTATTGGAATACAAGGAAATGTGACAAATATGATAAGATCAGTTGAAACATTGGCTGAAAGAGTCACCGATATCAATCGGTCAGTTGAACTCTTCACATTGAAAGTAGGGATTCCATGCGGGCGGTGAGGAAACGGGCGGCCATCGCCCGCCGACCGCCCGCACGCCCGCTTGCCGCCCGCAAACGCCCCCTACTCTCTTCTAGCCTACTTTCTCGCGGCGCCCACCTTGCAGGTTTGGTGTAGTGGCAGCGCGCCCGACAAGCATACCTCGTTTCGGAGAGAAGGGAAGAGGGTTCGATTTCAAACAGATGTAATGTTTTTGGTTTTTGCTCAACCAATATTTAAAATTGTCTCACATTATTTAGAAATTCACCGTGATATCCTGAAGACTGGTGTGTCTAAATTTGAGTGTTCACGAAAATGATACAAATGAGTTTGGCGAAATGACTAAAAATCGAGCGTCGTTCACAGAAAACAAACTTATCAATTGTGTAATTAAACGGCACTAATTTCTACAAATTTTGATAATTTCGAATTGTTTTTGAAATGAGAGTTCATGTCAGCCATTCATTTTTAGTGAATTGTCAAGTAATTATCTCCCCAGCGACTGTAACTCACTTTGAACAAATACAAGGGTCATATTTTCCAATCAAAAATTAAAACAAAAACTATTGCTACAGTTCGGAATTGAACCCCCGCCTATCACCTCTCACTCAGGAGCGTTACCAAAAAACCATGAACGCAGCGCGGCGGCCGACACACATTGAGGGGGAACATGCGGGCGTTCAGCGGGCGGGCAATCGGGCGGGCGCGGACGGCGGACGGGCGGGCGGGCGAATCGAACGCCCGCGTGGAAACCCTAATTGAAAGAGCATCTCGAGAAAGTAGAAAATTCTGGAATTCATTTTTCCAAGTACTCTAGAGACTTCAAAGATTCTCAAGATACTTTAGCTGCTCTTGATTTATTTTTTGCTGACTATTCCAAAATGATTTCCGACACCACATCAAGTAATATTGAGATGGAATTCCTGAATGCTTCAACAACATCCACAGCTATCAATACTACAAAAACACCATTGTGAATTGTTCAACTCATGACTTTTACAACATTGAACAGTTTTTCAGGTACCTAGAAGGATATATTGGTTGGTCTCTTTTCCTTCTTGTTGTATTGGGTAGTGTGGCTGCTCTATCATATGCCAGTTATGTTTTCATGTGCAAAAAGAAATCTGCAAGAAGAAATAGAACGAAGAAAGAGGATATAGAGGAATAATCAAGGTAATTCTATCATTTGAACAAGGTTTTGATGTTAATATTGATTTATTTTAGGCAATAAACGAAATTAAAACTTCAATTAGAACAGGAGATGAATTGAGAGAAACGGAAAATGAGTGATATTCACTGGTGAAACACGAATCGGAGGAATGAGAGATCGAACCAAATACACGTAAAATTCAGAGAATCAACGAATGAATGAATGGTTCAAAATGGCTATTAGTGTAATTTGAGAACATAGAAATACGAAAAAGTCATAATTGAATATATGCAATATCAAAAAGACTTATTCTTACTGCAACGGCATTTCACAGTTCATCAGCAACATATCAAGCAAAGAAACTGGATGCTCTGGAATCAACTCCTCCACTTTCACGTCTTCCTTTGCCTCTTCCATTTCTGCTACTCCGACAAGAGCTGTTTCAAGCTCTTCCTCTGTTGGTTCCATTGCTACTTCGGCCAGTGCGGCTGCCATCACTGTTTCAACGAAATACCAAGTGGAGCGCATCGTTTTCGGTTTAAAGAGAACTCCTTCCTCGGCTAATCTTCTCAGTGGTCTACAGAAGTTATCGAATTTTGTATACCGCTTCCCAGTTGCTTTGTTGTACAGTTCAACGACAGCCATTGGGTCCACGATTTGAGACCCGGACTTGTTCTGGTCAACCCAGGTGATAACCTCCGAATGTTCACCCGATTCGATAGTGTCTCTGATGAAATCCAAGATGTTTACTTTCGGAAGTTTCGGGCTTTTCACAGACTTTAAGTTGACCTTTTTCACAAAGGTTTCCAAAGAGCCAACACTTTGAGATGCGCTTCTTGGAGCCATTTCGTTGATAGTGTTGATTGTCCTGAAAGAAAATGTATTACTAATAAAAAGGACACGAATAAGAGTATAAATTACGTGGAAGACAGTTTACAAAATCATGGGATGAGAGAACAGGCATGCAAAGGGGATGGTTTTTGATGAATGGTAGGTTGTGTGGTACACAGGAGTGTAATCGATAAATGAGATTAGGGTAGAGTTGAACTTTTGAATGAAAGACATCCTACAGGGGTAGTGATCATTAGTGACGTAGAGGGTAAAGGATCGGGACCATAGGAAAGGTGAAGGAACAGAAGAGATTGTGAAGACGTTCAGAATCCCGACCGACTGGTCCTGACCTTTTACCGTCTCCCCTCTCTCTACGTCACACATCAGCCCTCTCCTTGTGGAGTGCTCTCCCTTAATCTCACCTATCGATTACACTCCCGTTTGTCTAGCACCCAACCTACCATTCATTGACAACCGTCTCGTCTGCATGACGGTCTTCTCTTTTTTTTTCATTTTATACTCTGTCTTCCACGTTATTTTCTTATTCGTGTCCTCTTCATTAGTAATAAATTTTCTTTCAGGCTAATCAACACTATCAACGAAATGGCTCCAAGAAACACTTCTCAAAAGTTCGAGTCTTCGGAAACCATTGTGAAAAAAGTCAACTCAAAATCTGTCAAAAGACCTCAGCTCCCAAAAATCAAAGTCTTGGATTTCATCAAAGACACCATCGAATCGGGTGAACATTTGGAGGTTATCACTTGGATTGACCAGAACAAATCAGGATTTCAAGTCTTGGACCCGGATGCTCTCGTTGAACTTTACAGCAAAGCAACGGGAAAGCCGAAGACAAAGTTTGATAACTTCTGTAGACCCCTCAGAAGATTAGCCGAGGAAGGGGTCCTCTTCAAACCGAAAACGATGCGCTCCACTTGGTATTTCGTTGAAACAGTGATGGCAGCCGCACTGGCCGACGTAGCAATGGCACCAACAGAGGAAGAGACAAAGGAAGAAGTGAAAGAAGAGGAATTGATGGAGACTGATGAGAATTCGGAGTCTCTGCTTACTTTGCTTGATTTTTTGTTGAAGAACTGTGAAATGCAGCTGCAGTGAGAGTCTTACAATCAATTGCTGTCCTAATCATGTCTTTTTATCATTAATCTTCTCTCAACTTACATAGGTTACCATTTTTTGTATTTCACTTTCAACATTCAAATACATTGTGTCCTATCTCCAAATTTCACATGTTTTTGATGCGATCTCTCATTCAACCGATTCGTGTTCCACCTGTGAATATCACTCATTCTCCGTTTTCCCTCATTCATCTCCTGTTATAATTCAAGTGTTACTTTCGTTTATTGCTCAAAATAAATCAGTATTAGCTCCAAAACTTTGTTCAAATAATAACATTACGTCGATTATCCTTTATGTTTCAAAAAATCAGCTTTCCTTAAAGACGCAAGGAACAATTTTATAACTCGAAACACTTTATCTTGAAAAATATCAAAGAGAACTGAAAATTCAATGAACTGGACATCCGACAAACTTGGAGACGTAGTCAAGATTCTGAAAAAACAAATTGACTTTTAATACCCCAATACTTTATGAAATGTACCTCCCGGAAACTTTTCAGTGTAGAATCACCACAAGACTTTCCGAAATCTTTCTCGATACACGACTTTTTGGCTTTGAATTGAGCACATTTTTGTTCAGTTGACATCTGGAAAAAGAGGAATTGAGGGAGAGTTTTTAGTTATGGTAGATGAACAACTAACTCTGGATTTGTCGCTGAAATACCATTGAATGCATTCTGTTTTGTCCTTGCTGGCTTTGAGCTGAAATGAATAAAAAATCATTTTCATCCTCCTGATGAAATTTTTAATATTTGTTCTCAAGTTCAAAGTAACCCGTTTCTCGGTTTTGTAAACAATTTCTTTCCCTTATATCAAAACCCCAATTTACCTTAGCCGCACACTGTGCATATGGACCCTTCATGAAGTCGATCGTCTGACACGTCTTCGAGAACTTATTCATCTTTTCTTTAATCGCATCACACTTCGCCGTTTTCACACAATCCATCGCTTCTTTACAATAACCTGACATTTTTTGTAAAGTTTCAACCGACGGAAAACCAGAGTTCAATGGATTCTTCTTCATTTCATCGGTGAGTTTTGTGAGTTTTGGACGGCATGTGGTAGTCAATTGAAGATCTTCGGTGGAACATCCGAAAGGAGAGGATTCAGTGAAAATCAATGGAAAAAGAAAGAATAACAGAGAAAATGTTATGAAGAACTTCATTTTTATGGGGTGTCGGGAGGAGAAGGTGAGTGGGAAGTTAGAGGAAAGTGCCTTGATCTCACTGAAATCTATATCTTCCGTCCACTTTTTTCTTATTTTGTTTTCGTTTTTCTTCTTCCTTCTTCTTCTCTTCAAACTCCTCTATCAGGTACAGCTGTTCCCCATTATCTCTCGAAAAATGCTCAAAAATTTCTGAGAAGACATAAAATATATCTGTTCTTTTTTCTCCCTTCCATCCCGTCAGCTGTTATCCTTTGTCATGCTTCGAATGTTGTTGACAATGACCCCACCCTCAACTCAACAAACTTGAAATTTTCGTTTCGAAAAAACATTCAAAAATGAAAATGTTTTGGATTGTGTGCCTGATATTACCTGTTGCATTCGGATCGCCAGTTCGAGATGAACCCTGCTCAAGCCAGGATTTTACAATTGACAGACACTTGACCGATGTGAGTTTGAAAATTCTTTCTGTGTTTTGTTTTCTTGAACTAAAACCATTAGCAAGCTTGATCAAGTTTCAAAAAATCACCAATTATCAAAATTTATTACAGTTCTCCGTAGCAATTCAGTCTGTGCTCGATGAACAGAGAGCATTTGAAATGCTCAGAGGAGAGGACGATGACAACTTCATGTTTGTTCAAGGATGTGACACTATCGAAAAAGATCTCGATGAGATTTCTTGCAAGAAGTTGAGAGATAAAAACAGAAATGTGATCAGACAATGCTATGAAATTGATATGGTTGGAACTCCCCTCTCATACTGTATTCAGAGGAAATTGGATGTGAAGAAAGTGACGAATCGATGTGTGAAAACATATTTACTCTCCAAGGTAAATGAGAAAAACATTGATTTTCTATGGTTTATCTTCAGAACATCCCTGAACTGAAACGTCTATTCGACACCGATCTCCAATGCCTGGTCGATGGAATTGAGGATCTTTGTGGAGAAGACGCGGGAAAAGTCATTTCAGACAACTTGACGAAGATCAAGTACTTGAAAGGAATTCATTGATTTATTGTGAATTTGTTGTAAACTGGGAATTAAAAAATACAATAAGGAGTGTAACATGACATAATAAAAATTAAATTAAACCTAATCCATTTGTTTGTTGTTTTCTTGCACTTTCAAATTATCGTCGGTCAGGAGAAAAAGAAAAAAAATTATACACATTTCATCAAAGAGTATCTGAGATGCCAGTATGGTTTGTATTGTTTCCAGTAACTTCTTCCACAAGCATCTCGAATTGTCCATTTCAGACAGGCACGATTATTCGACCATTCTCCACATGGAGTTTCTTTTGGTTCCTGAAAAAAAATTATACATTTATTCTTTTTCAAAGTTGGAAAATACACTTACCACAACAGCATCAAAAAAGTTCAATAAGCATGGTGACTCGGCTTTTCTACCCTTCAATTTCTGGGAGCATGCATAGAATCCTCCAGTCAAATAGGTCATGTAATTGCATTTCTTTGTCAATGTGTCCACGTCTTCTTGAGTGATATCAGAACAACCGACATAGGATTTTAGGCAGGTCTGGAAAACAGGTTCCTGATTGTTTCACTGTAACTAAATCGTTTCGAGCCACCTCATTTTGCACTACACAAAATGTCTTTGCAAAGATCAAAACTATTCTGATACGAAACAAGAAATTCTTTGAAAAACCAAAGGTCCTTCTCCCTTTTTCTAAACTTTCCGGTCACATTGTCAATGAATAATCAATCATCTCACCAGAGAGGTCTTGCAGTTTTGATTGATTCCAATGTGATCACTCGCCGTGAATGACTCGTGTTGGCCTTGAATTGACTCGAATGTTGCAGACAATACCGTGACTCCCTGGAAGATTATAGAATAGTCATGAAGGTTTGTGATAATGTGGCTTAGCCGACAGAAAAAAAGAAGAACTGAATTTTGGGTCCTGCAATCCTAGCCCTCATTTCATAACTTTTTGTAAATTGTGTCTTATAGCACAATTGCTGAAGCGCAGCAATAGTTCCTATTTTCCAAAAATCTTTTCCGTTTCAGCAAGAAGATTTGCCCAATCAAGTTTGAGACAAGCATTATTTTAGAACCGGCTAAATCGTCCAATGGGATGGATATTTCAAAACTTTAACCCAAGCGGGTCAAAAAAACTCACATTCTTACAGCTCTGTGCCGACCGTTCTTCATCTGGATCGCATGTTCTGTCTTTCGGAATAACTCCCTCCGCTTCTTCAAGGAAACCAAAAACCTGGTGACTGGAAATGATACATAACAAGAACAGGCTGAATACCCGAATCATCTGAAAAAGAAAAATTTGGATATGAGGGATAGGTAAGGTTTTATAGTACTGCAATGGGAGAATAATGATGACGAAATCTTACAGTATGTATTTCAAAGACTGATGTCCGAATTTTCCTTTTCGGTAAAACAAAACAAAGAACTTTTGAAAAAGAACTTTTTGAAAGCACAAATTGAAATATCAGTATCTATCACAGTTACAGTTTAATAAACAAACAAAAAAGATTGTGCCGTTCAATGAGCTCCTCGGCAGGGATTCCTACTGTAGCAGTTCACATCAGAAACCCTAGTTCTCTTCCACACGAATTGTGGTCAGATCGACATCTGCTGCTCATTCTAGGTTGTTCGAAACCATAGAAAAAGAGCTCATGTTGTTTTTGATCAACAAGATATCAAAAGTGAGATTTCCTATCCGATGAGTAAGTTTCTCTCCTGAATGGAAGGAAAAAAACCACCAAGAGAAATAAAGAAACACAAATATTTTCTTCTTGGTTTTGTCTTTCTTTTCTTCCCTCCATTCAATTCACTGATATATCTGATTTCTGCCCCCGTTTTTCATTTTCTTTAATTCTCTGCGTCTCTTGATTTCTGATTATCACTAGTCTCGTTGTTCTAATGACCGCATTAAAAATTTTATTGGTACCTCTTTGGAAGAGAGTATTCAAAGGAAGGGACACGTAGAAATGAGGGGTCAGTCAACCGGAATTTCACTAATTTTTAAACTTTTTATTGCAAATTGGTTTAGGAAGAGAGAGGTGGAATGTTGAGGGAAATAACGAAAAACAAGGGAATCGGAGAGAGAGAGAGACGGGAAAAAATTTGGGATCAAAGAGAAGATGGATGATTAATTCCACTTGGCTCCAATTGCTTTCTCACAATCATTCTCTTTGAATGAGTCTTGGGCAAACTGAAAAATAAAATCATTATTTCTGGAGAAGAGGTATCTCAGGGAAATAGTTTGAATCCATCCACAATATAGAGGACACTTCAGTAGGAAAATTAGTTGGGAATATGACTGCCACTACAATTTTTTCCGTACGCTGTTCCATGAACCATAAGACTATCAGTCTGTCAAAAAAGTTTCTCCCCGGCCGGGAATTGAACCCGGGTCTCGCATGTGACAGACGCGGATACTCACCACTATACTACCGAGGACACGGGAAAACATGTTTTACCGACCTACACCCGCTAGTGTCTCTCTGGGCAAATAATGAGAGAAAGTGTGGCAATCGCATTCAATCGCCGACTACACAAAACTTCCACTTACCCTCTGCCATCCTTCAACCTTATCGTCTCCACACTCCTTCTTGATGTGTGCCTTGATACAATCCTTGGATCCCTTCAAGAATGTACAAGTGTCTTTTGGAGTCTTCTTGGTTTCAGATTTGAAATCCTCCAAACATTTAGCAGCGTCCTTATCACTCTTCTTCAATGCTTGAAGTTTCTTACTGCACTCTTTGAATTCATCCTGGAAGAGAGCTCTTCCACAGAGATCAAGAGTATCCTTGTGATCCTCTTCGAGTGGTTTACATTTCAGTTCTTTGATGCAGTCCTGGAAAAAAGGGAAGGTTGGATGGTAGGGTATTAAGATTACTTACAACAGTTTCCTTACAGGAAGCCTTGATCTTAGAGAGATCCTTGTCCTTGCTCTTGGCAAAGGCCTTCAATTCCTTGTCAACTTCATCACTCTTCTGTAACAAGTTGTGTAAAATTGGAGAGGTCCTTGAAACTGATTACCGACTAACCTTAACACATTTAGTTGTCTTCAAAGAAGTGATAACTCCACAGGATTTCAAATATCTGGCCACCTTCGACTCGGTATCCTTATCAGAACTGGCAGCAAAAACGGAACAAACGACGACAAGGGATAAAATGATAACAGTTTTCATTTTGGATATGTTGTGTTCTCCTCTATCTCTATCCGTTTCCTTTTATACCAAAACATTTTAGAGGTCAATTGACGGATAAAAAACATAGAGAAATATGGAATAAATGGGTGTGTTTTTGATAATGATGACGTTCCGAGATCAAGGAAAATAGACGAAAACTGATCGGTTTTTTGAATTGATTTTTGGTTTTTCTCCTTATCAAAAGCCGTAAACAAGGAAATTGATTGTAGGAGGATATGGGGTGAGATTTGGAAAAATGTATGTTGAAAAATGGAGAGACAGAAATTTCCAGTGGCATCTATGATTTGTATTTTTCATTATGGTTCTGCCGAACATTCTGAGTTACAGTCTCCTCAAGCCAAACTTTTATTCTTCATGTTTCATTCATCGACCTGTGATAGGAAACTATCTAGAATAGTCAGCCGTGTTAATAAACGTACTTCTGAGATTACGCGCTCTTTCCGTTGATGGTACAGTGTTGAACACTCTAAATTGCCGCATATAAGGCCCGGGTTCAATTCACCACAGACAAAAACCTTTTTTATTTTTCCCCCTCAGTTTCAGTACAGAAAAGACTGTTTGGAATGTTCAATATTTATTATTGTTATTATATGGAAACTATAATCATCAATGACTTCCTCATCATCAGAATCAACGTCTTCTGAATGTTCCATCATCAAAGAAGACTCCTCCATCGATGGCACAATATTTTGGACACACTCCACGGTTTCCAGATCCTCCTGATTGTCCTGGTTGTCCTGGTGCACCTGGATTTCCATTGGCTCCCGGTTGTCCTGGTGCTCCCAATGGTCCCTTTGGTCCAGGTGCTCCTGGTGTTCCTGGAGCTCCTGGTGATCCTGGAGATCCAGCTGGTCCTGGTGGTCCTTGTGGTCCTGGTCCTCCTGGTGCACCTGGAGTAGAGCCACCTCCTTGGGCGTCAGTTCCTGGTTGTCCTGGTGCTCCTGCGTTTCCGGGGGCTCCTGGAGCTCCACGTGGTCCCTTTGGTCCAGCTGGTCCTGGTGCTCCAACTCCAAATCCTGATCCTGGTGCTCCTGGTGCTCCGGCATCTCCTTGTGGTCCTGGAGCTCCTGGGGCTCCAGCTGGTCCTTGTGGGCATGGTTTACATGGTGGAGCAGTGATTGGATTGCATGGTTGTGCTGGTGGTCGTCCTGGGTTTCCTGGTAGTCCAGCAGCTCCTGGACGTCCCGGACGACCTGGTCTTCCTGGAGTTCCAGATGGACCGGCAGCTCCAGGGAGACAACATCCAGAGCAGGAATCGGCTTGACGTCTCTCACGACGAAGGGTGTTATTGTTTGAATGAGTACGGATATGGTTCACTTCGGAGTAGATGTCCTGAGCAGTGTTACGACAGAAAGAGATCTTCTGGTTGATTTGAGATTTCATTCCGTGCACGTAGTTGTACATCATTGGAAGAGTAATGGAAAGCTGAAGTGAAGAATTTGAATTTTATCCTATCATTCCTAACAAAACTCACCGACAAAACAGCCACCACGGAGAAGCTGACAGCCGAATAGGCCACAAAACGATAGGCGTTTCTTCGTTGAATCTCGTCCATTTTTTGAGTTAAACCAACCGAATTTGGAGGATACTTTTGAATTCCTTCAGGTAATCCTTTTATACTCGAGATTTCATGACGAATAACAAAATGATGAGGAAGTGTCCCCACTCTTCAAGGTCTCTCAATGTCATTCAGAACGGTTCCTTCCGTTTTTCAACTGGTTCCTTGTTAGACGGTTCTACATATTAGGTGTTTCGTTATTAATTATATTCAGATACTTGTTGTTCCTTTTTTTGAACTTCCAAGTTAGTGATTCTTTTGAAAATTATAGCAAAACAACTGCCTGCTGCAATAAAAATCGGGTTTTCCCAATTCAATTTCCTCATGTGGTGAACATTCGAGCATCAATTGTCTGAAAACTCTTTTACAATCAGATTTCACAATTTCCCCTTTTTTAAACCATACCTTGACTTGTTTCCTCCTTCCACAAAACATCTTCCTTACAGTACTTCGATAATGAATTGACAATGAGAAACAGATGAAACAGTGGACAGTGGCATTCAGTGTATTTATGAAGTTGAACAACAATTTGATACTTTCAATGAGAGTTCTGAACAATTTTTTCTAGTTTAATTCAAGGCAAATAACTCACAAGAATCCAGGATTATCTGTCAGTATGAACTCCAAAACATTAACAATTCCTAATGGAAGTTCTGCTACCAGGTAACTAATTGTCATGTAAATAACCAGTTTTGTTGTCTTCCTCTGAACTTCTCTTCCACTATTCTTCCTTGTTTGATCCACATGATTCAGTTCTCGAATCAGGAAAATTGTCAACAAAATAAATAAAATGCAGGGAAGAATTTTGGAGAAAATTCCATTTAAAAGAAAATTAAATTTCAATAATAGTTCATTGTTTTCATAATAGATACTCCGTTGATAATAACCATACAGAGGCAGAGAGAACTTTTCAGGAAACCCACACCTGAAATGTAGCCATTTTGAGAATGAACTGTGAAAACTTTTATAGTTTTTTTTTTTCAATTAGTAGAATACTCACACAGGCTCTGGGACCCAATCGGCGAAAGAAATGACTGTCAAACGTCCCCAGTATAACAAAGAAAACAAGGAACTAGTAATCGAGATTATCGCGAAAATAAACCATCCGATCCGCAATTTTTTGAGCTTGCAGGGTCTGAAATCCCTATTTCTTTTTTAGTTTCGAAGCCAATATACCTCAATTTTCTCGTGTGTTTCAGTACGATGTATCTGACAGCTGCTAGAGAAAGACCTAACCAAAGAGAACATCTTCTAGAAAAATCTGTGATAGTATGACCGATAAATTCGAGTTCAACACGAAGAAGTGTTGGAGGTAAATCGCTGAAACAATTTGACAGAGATATCGAAAATTGGAAACAGTTTCTTACCATCCGCCAGGTTTAGTTCTTCCTATTAACGGTACTAATAACATCAACATAATTGTCAAGTCATAAATACCGATTCCGATTAATATTACATTTGTTGATGACGTCATCATCACTTTTCGTGTCAAGACCATCAAATGAATAGTGTTGGTAACAAGACCTAAGAATGCAACAAAAGACTCCATGTGAGGAAAAGTTTCGAAAATCGAATTGATAAATCCGTTGAGCTCCCATAAAAACAAGCGTGTTTCATTTGAAAAATCAGGGAAATATAGTGTTGGCATGTCCATTTTTTGTAAGAAACAGAACACGAAAAGAAGCTCGAAGTGGTGTGTTTTGGGGTGGTTTGTCTTTGTGGTCTGATACTGATTGCAGGAAATTGAATAAGGAAATGAAGTTGTTGAAGGTATTGTTTTGTACAAATACCTACATTGACATCTGAAAAAGTCAGTTCTGGGAAGCATTTGTCAGGGTTAAGAGTATTGGGAAAGAGCAATATCGTTTCACAACTCTAATTGAGCTTCATGCACTGTCAAGTTCTCAGGAAAAAAAATGCTTTATCCTAATCCTCCAGCATATTTTGACGTTATAATCACCGAAACCTTCTGATAACCCTAAAAAGGCCTACATCTTCATGTATCCTTCTTCGTTTTCTCTCTATGATTTCCACCTCCACTACATATCATATCTCTATCTTCATCGAAAAGTACAAGCTCCGCCCATTTCCAATGTAAAAGATGATGGGAAGCGGAACCCGTTCAATGTCGGAACATAGCCAAGTGTATAAAGGACAGCTTCTAACAGTGATATTGTCAAAAAACATTCGAGATCAGCTTCTATCAACATTATTCAGGGCCTTACCCAAGACCCGGTGTACAATTTTTGGAAACCCTGTCCGGTTTTATAGGGCAGGGTTAGAGTTTCGGTTGAATCAGGGAAAAAATGAGATATTTTCAGAGAAAACCTGTGGCTCGAAAAGTTTGATTAGAATGCAATTCATTCATTTATTTTGAAATGAGTATGAGAACTTCTTGTAGGATACACATAAAATTCAAGACATTTCTTTATTGAAAAAAAAGAAAAGAAACAATATACACAAAACGAATCAAATCAACATTTCAGCTGCTTCACCAATAACTCTGTCATTTTTTCATAATCATTCAACTGCTCTTTTCCACAGAAATCAGTCATAATTGTCTTCATACAATCAGCTTTTCCTTGAAACTTTTCACATAAAGTATCCTTCTCTTCACTATGATAATTCATTCCCTTCAGACAAGTGTACTTCTTGAAATCTGGTTTTGGCTTTGTTTTCTCAATTTTCTGAAGACAGGCACTGAAAGAGCTACTTGCCAAATCCAAAACATCACAGGCTCCTTTGATGTCTTTCCGTTGAGTTTCTGTGAATTGACAGTTCTCATTGATACACTTCTGGAATATTTGAAAACATTTATTAACCTTTGGAATTTCCATTACTCACCTCAGTCTCTCTGCACAGCTTCACAACTTTTGGTACTCTGGTGTCATTCATTGGAACATCATTTTCCTTTAATTCATCCATTTTCGATTTCAAATCCAATTGTAATGGAAGACACGTCAACTTGTTAAAGTCATAATGAAGTCCGGAACATTTATCGTGTCTTGTTGGTTTAATGGAAATAATATCCACTATCTGTTCATATCGTTTTTTGAGGAACGTGACAGCAGCAGGTTCACATTCTTTCTGGGCAATTTCAAAGAAACATGACTTTCCAGATGTGAAAGCATCTCGTTTTTTGAGAAGATCTCTCTGGAAAAATGAGGTTTGACCTGAGGAAATATGAGAGTATGGGAATGTACATATTGTGACATTGGGTTCTTTTTTTTTTATTGAGCGGGTGCTTCTCTCTAAACATGTTTCTGCAAACCCTAGAAATAAACTCACATTCAGGAAATCAAACTTCTTCGAACAGTTATACTCTTCTCCGTAAATTGAATCGAAAACTTCCGGAAGACAATCAGATTCGAGTTCAGATATTCTGATCTCGAACTCCAACATTTCTCATCATAACTTGTTTGTATTCCTCACTAAGTCACACTTGATCGGAGTTAGACAATCTGTAAATCAAGATGCTTGACTGCAATCATC
>GL379874.1:434836-446285 GCA_000143925.2 Caenorhabditis brenneri | reverse complement strand
TTTTTGTGCGAGCCTTCTTTTTTTATAATAACTGGCGTTTTTGATGTAACTAGCCAATTTGTCGGCCGATCTTTCACATAATTCTGGCGAAAGGTCGTTTTCTGAAAACAGATTTTTGTTGAAATCATAATTCTTTTTTTTTTCAATAATATACCTAACGTCAATTGCAGAATTTGTTGAATAATTTTCGGAGCATTGAGGGATTGATTTTTGAGTGCTTCCTCGAGCTTGCTCTCTTCTCTTGAGATCTTTTCGAGTAAAGTTTGTCTGAAAATTGGAAGCTTACGAATTCTAATTTCCACAAAGATCTTAAAACTGATATTGGCTGAATATTCTATGGTTAAATTTGAGCTTCACAGATTTTATTCAAAAGCCAATTTCATTTTTTTAACTCACTGTGGTGTCATTACAGGAACTTCGCCTTTGTGCCTTGATTAATTCTGCAAAAACAACAAAAATTGACTTCTAATTGTAAAAAGCAGCTCTGTAGTAGAAAGATGAACGAGATTTAACTGATTTGAACAGAAAACCAATAGATTCTTCGACTTGTATCATGCAAAAAAGAATGAGTTTGGAATAGAAAAGCAAGAGAAGAAAACAAGCGAATGTACACTCTCGTTCAGTGAGGATACAACGCGAGAGAAATAGAGTGTTGGATGAACATAGAAATAGAGGAGAAAAGTAAAAAGAAAAAAAAACGAATGATATCATGAACGTGTATCTGTGCAACAAACCGATAGTTCAATAAGAAAAAATACAAAACAGGCAGTTCAGGCTTGAGTATCAAGACATAACGGTTTCTTCAAGGATTAGAAGCTAAAGAAAAAGGAGAAACAGAGCGTGTGCAACTTTGAATTCAGGAAAACTTTAGAATAGATTTAAATTCTATTCGATCACACGTATTTAGATACTGAGAGAAAACACCGCTACAGTTTATTCTAGGAGCAGACAAATACTCAGGAGGCCGTCATTTCTTTCCAATCCCTTTAGGCTTGCTCTTGTCAGTAGAGCTTTTGCATATCGAATGTCTTTATGGATTTCAACTCTTCCATTAGGAAGAGTTTAGATGATTTATATCTCTTTCTTTTTATTGAACATTTTTTCAAACACCAACGCTCATTTTCTAATCAGAAAACTTAGAAATACGTGTGTATTTTCTTAAAACGAGCCATTTGATGATGAACTTCTGACTGTCCGGTTATCCATTCATTCACAATAACTGCTTTCTCATATATTTTGAAAAGAGTTTGTTTGTTACTCCAAATGTAGAGAAGCTTCTTTTCATTTTTGCTATCCTATGTTCAAGCCCTTGATTATACGCGCGTTTCTGGCAATAAGATGACCGAGAAAGAATTGACGGCCACTTGGAACATATTGTGAGGTTTTGGTGCGTAAAGATAGTTTTTCAAATGACTTTTTCAATTGATTATGATTTCAATTATCCCGTGATATGCTAATTGGGAACAACAAAACAGGATTTTATTAAACACATGAAACCGGTAAACAGAAAAGTAGAGATCTCCAGAGATCAAGACAGGAAGCAGATAGATAAAACATTAAATGCTGGGAAATCGAACTACACGGTTCGTCTCTTTCTGCAAGTACGTATAGGAGCAGCCGGCGTGTATCCTTGCCATTTGGTGATGACTTTCTGAAAACAAAATCACGAAGTTTTGAATTGAGAACTCCGGTTCGTACCTTGAACTCTTTCACCAGAACCTTGTCGCTTTCTTCATTCAAAAAAGTTTTTATCAGCCATTCTTCTGTTATTCTTTCTTTGCACTTGCCCTTTTGCGCCAAGAGTGGAAGAGGATTCACCAGTTGTCCTACCTGGATTTTGGTGATAAGTCTAAAAAAAAAAGAGTAAGAAGCTATAATTATTGTTTTTCGACTAACAGATCGAGATCTTTCAGATAATTTCCAGACATTGGAAAATCTCTCCAGTAAACTAGAATTTCCGGTTTCTCAGCGGCAATTGCATCAACCGTTTCATTTGGATGCGTTTCGAAGAGTTGTTGAATGATTGAGCACTGTTCTTGTTCGGCTGAAACATTTTGATTCGTGTGAGAGAGACTATTGAACAAACTAACACTTTTCAACAATGAAGGTGACGAGCTTTGTCTGAACGTCAGTGAAAAGCCAGTATTGGGAAACTTCCAGAACTTTGAGAAGCTGAAATTGTCTTTCGAATTTAGAAAAGTCGGAGTATTTAACTAACATCTTCAATACTCAAATCTTTGATTGTTCTTGGATCGATTAAAGCATATAAAAGCTTCTTCACTAGATGTTTTGGGAGATCCATTTTGAATTTATTCGGATCTTTTCCTTCTCTCTCTGCATTTCTTCTTCTTGCCGCATCGAAACCATCCGAGTAGATTTCGAAGAAAATACGCGGAGCTCGCAGAGTTTTTCCATCGTTACATTCGACTGTGTAACACTCATCTGGACGGAAAAACTTGTGAATTTCTGTGAAGAAATGACTGAAATATTAGGCCTTTTTCAGAGTTTTGGAATGTAGCAAATTACAATTTGGCAGCACTTTTCTTCGAGTTGAAAAAGAATGCATTCACCAGTTTTCGGAACGTCTCATCATTTTTGTCGTATGGAATTTCCGGTTCGTACTTTTGAATGGAATACTGAAACTCAGTTGTTTTTTTTTGTTCAATGAAGTTATCATTGAAAAGGCAACCTGATTGAGATTCAAAACTCCATTTTCGATGTAATCCAAAAGCTCCATATCGATGATTTTGATGTGTGAGAGAGTGGTGAAACAGACGTATGGAGTGTGTATCGTGTATGTTGTATCGTACATTGCGATGGCTTCAACCTATCGAAAAGCAAGTTTGAATTTTATACACTTTCACTATTGCTTACTCTGATCAATTTGAATCTTTCATCATTTCCATCGATATCTCCTTTCTGAATTCTTTCCTTCACAATATCTCCAACAGTTCTCATGTCATTACAGGATCCTAGAATATCCTCAATCTCAACACTGTATCCATATTCCTCGACTTCTTCTTTCTTCTCCAGGTACAGATCATTCATACTACGCCAAATAGAAGCTGCGATGCTGAAAAACTAAGTCTTATGAAAAAAAATGAGATCTTGAAATATACATATTTTTGAAGTCCTCTGCAATTGTTGTTTGTTGGTAGATAAGAGGAAGGTTCTTGAGAACTTCGAGAACTGCATCAACTTCGGCGATAAATTCTTTGAAGAATTGGGATACTTTGAGAGAACTGAAATCATTGGAATTAATTCCTAACAAATATAATCCTGTATTTAGAAAGAAAAATATAAGAAGGTAGAGATTTCAAAATTTTTTTTCCGCGAATCTGATTTGCTGATTTCCATGAAATATTGTGCATTTACAGAGTTGACTTTTCGCTACGTATATTCGACAATTTCGCGCAATTTGGTTTTTTTACTCGGCGCGGCTCTCGGAGAAATTTCTTTTCCTTATTTTTCGTCGTTTTTGAATTAGGTTGAAAATATTTCAAAATAGAACACGATATTCAATTTTTTTTATTCATTTTCCATAATACAATAACAACACAGAAAGGTGATAGTTACGAGTTTGAGAAACTCAAGAAAAACAAAAATTCACGTATGGAAAAGAAACGTGACTTGCACAAAGAAGAGACTGTCACTGTTTTGTGGATTTGTAATCTTTAGGAACCTTCCCTACATTGTATCCGTGTGACTTCAAAAATTCCAAGACGGTAACCTGCGGATCTTGGTCAGAGAAAACTTGTGGGGCTGCGATTTTTCCTTCTTTTGAGTTGATGGAAGAGATAGCAAATCGGAATGCTGTAAATTTTTGAGGAACGTCAAAAGATGTTTACTGAATTGAATTAAAGCTCACATTTTTCGCCGAAGTCAGTTAGGCATTCATGAAAGTTTTTCTCGTTATCCTTGCTGAACACGGCACCTCCTCGCTTCAAAACATGTTTTATCGTGAGTTCCACAGGCTCTATCTCCGGAAACTTGATTGCTGGATTGAAACTGTTTACATCGAACTCGTCCTAAAAAAAAATTGTGTAACTTATCGGTGTCTAAATGGGATCACCGTGAACAAGTCGGCTGCTTGCTGGTCATTGTCGACACCGAACAAAAGTGATGCATTAATTGAAGCTGCTGACGAAATATAAACTTTTCCTAGAAGTTCCAAAAATCGATTCAATACAGGAGAAATTCGTACCTTCATTCGTTTTTGAGAGACAAATTTGTCCATGTGAGCAAACTCCATCTTTCTTTTTCAAGAACTGACCTATTTGGTTGAAATCATAGATCGTCGGACTCTCGTCTACGTTACTGACAGACGGAATATCGGCAATAAACGTGGCGAACTCTATGAAGAAACGCTTTTGTGTGAAGTATGTGCAAATAAAGTTATCACCTTTGGGATCCATCAAATCAGCTTCACGAATTCGTTTTGTTAATGTACCAAAGTGTGAGTCAACACTCAAATGAGTGTGACCCACACTTGGATACAAAATGGTTATCTGAATGCGTTCAAAATATCTCGAAATCATTGCATCAATAGTTACCTGTTGTAGCTTTTGTATTTTCAACAGAAGAAAACCCATTGATCCAAAGAAAACATGAGATTTGTTATTTCTACATGAGTCCATAATTAGATAAAGTTTTGAAGGAATCGCTGACAATTTTTGCATGCTGTCAATGATCAGAGAAATGTTGTAGCTCGAATCATGTGAATACTTTCCTTGCAGAAGAGGGTAATCGCTGTTGTAAAACAGACCGACTCCTGAAATCGGAGAATATATCCGGAAAACAAAGTAGTTGTCTACCTGTTTTCTCTGCAATCTGTACCGTTGTTAATGAAAGTGCGCACCTGTCGCCGTCTCCAACACATTTGGGGCGTGACACAAACTGAGGAATCTTCGTGTGTTTGTTGCTCATCGAGTCAGCAAGCATGACAGTCAAATCCATATCAGGATCTCTTGATTGCTTGCACAAACAGTCGATGATAGATCGTTGCTGACTAATTGCACGGATGTGAATTTTCCATATTTGCTCTGCTTCTTTTTTATGTGATCCAGAAGAGTTTTTCATCATTTCCGGGAGTACTGAACACGGTGTACACCTCGTCAAGCTGTCCGCTTTTCTTTCACGAATTCTCAATTCCATCCGTTTTCTTAGATGAGTCATGGAGAAAGTTCCAGAATATTCAGATGTTACACTGAATAAAATTATTTGCTCATTGCTTTTTAATTAGAATACCGTGATTGGAAATTCGGCGGAAGAAGTAACTGGTCCAAGGAATTGAATTCAACAATTTTTGAAAAAAAATTCATTGAATCTGATATTTGTTCGCAGGTTTTTTTATACCACGGCCGGAATTTATATTTAGCAATAGTTGGACCAGTTAAAGCATTCATAAACCTGAAAAATCGTTTGACATTCAAAAAACTTCACAAAAAAAACCCACACATGATAACTCATTCCAAAAACCCTAGCCATAAGAATCGGACAAGCTGGAACATTGTCTTTAAGAGTCACTATGGACATCTGATCCTCATAAATTCGTTTCACAGTGTTTATGAATAGATAGCGGTATTCCAGTATCCCTATGTTTTTCATAGAATTACAGTAGTTAA
Organism: Caenorhabditis brenneri; assembly: GCA_000143925.2. Lineage (NCBI taxonomy): Eukaryota > Metazoa > Nematoda > Chromadorea > Rhabditida > Rhabditidae > Caenorhabditis > Caenorhabditis brenneri. The sequence goes on along the minus strand of GL379874.1, from coordinate 440,661 downwards.
TATAGTGGTGACGAGCGCACAAAACATCATATCTGCTTAAAAAAAAGACGCAGTGACTTTTACAGCATTCAGTGCCCAGTATCTGTTCGGATGGATAGGCATGCTTAGGCATTGCCATTTGGAGAAATTGCTTCTCGTCTTCAAGAAGTTCATCCATAGTCTTCAGAAATTATACATGACTTCAGTTATACAAATTCGAAAACTCACAATTACCTGTTCCATAATAGTTCCTTTAAGTAAAGAAAAAAGAAATTTTCGAGGAGAAGAAGTAAAAATGAACAGCTTCACGCATAGTAATTTTAAGTAGGGCAAAAATCCACTCCCCAACTCTTGGAAAAAGATTGACGTGGATTGGAGGAGTATTCTTCCATTTCTGTATTTCTAAAAATGACGTTTCGTAGTCTTGTGGACGGAGTTATAGTCATTGGAAATCAACGCTGGGAAAAGATCCCTTCATTCGAAGCGATCGAGGATATCCAATTCGCCATTTCAACCACAACAAGTTTTGATCCTTCCACTTTTCAGAAAGTAAGTTCACATTGAAACTGTGACAAAAATATGGGTTTTCAGGTTATATTATCAAATCGCTGTCGCAATTTAGACTTTTATTGTGATAACTCAAATGGTGGTATTTACCTCAATAATTTTTCGACCCATCAGGATCTATTGGATATTAAAGTTGATGCGATCGTTTTTTTTGTTTCAAAGGCATTTGTATACATTGGAGATAAATGCCTGGTTATTTCAAAAAGTCAGATCAATGTGCAATGCCAAGATGAGCAATTCTTCATCGAGATGTTCGAATCCAATTCATTCCTGCCTCCAAAAAAGGTGACACTCCCCGCTTTCTTTACACAACAACCTCTTTACAGAAACGTAAAGGATACGTTGAGAGTCGTCATGTAGGAATATGTTCTGGATCTTACGAAATGGGCGTGTTTACTTCAAGTATTTTATCTCAGCCTAGTTTAGAAGTTATACAAACAGCGGAAGATTGCGTTTCTTCAATCAACTTACAAACCATTTCCTCTCAAGCTGTCTTATGTAGTGCATCGCCAAACTTCGAGCCGTTATCATTTAGTTCTGAAATTTACGAAGAAGGCGAGAGTTGTGAAATAGAGAAGCAGCACGAAAACGAGCGGATTCAAGAAGTTTATGGAAACGAGAAAGATGAATCTCTGCAATTTGTGGTTCTTAAATGTGTATCCAACAGTGAATTCAAATTTTGATTACAGAAAAGAATCAGCCAAACTAAACTGGATAAAAAGGAAATACGGAAAAGCTACTTGGATTCCGTTCGGACAAAACTATTGAGTTTGTTGAAAGATAATCAGTTCAAGCATCCCAACTATTCTCTAGTTGGTGAAACACATCTTCGCGATTTTCACACAGAATGTTTTTCAGATACCGCCAACATTGCTCCATCTCACCAAAGATGTACCCGAAAATGATGAGATTGTTAATAACATGAAAGCGGAACTCAAAAATAGCCATGTTGTCCATGATCCGGATCCAATATTAGTAGTACAAAGGTTTTTTGCAATCTATTATTTGAAAGAATCACTTTGCTTCAGGTCTGGAAAATATGATGTCATTAGCGGAAATCGGAGGGCTTTGGCTTATAAAAGTTTGCGTGTGGAGAGTGTAAGCAATCCTGATCTCGATGTTTTAAATTCTGTTTGGTATTGTAGATTCGCGTTTCAACAATATCTGAGTCGGAAACAGATCATTTCCTTTTATTCAAGTTTTTCACTTCATGCAATGCAAACGACAAAGACACAGCAACAATGGTACTTTCCACTTCATGGATTCCATACTCCATAAATTTCAGATATCAACAATCTCTCGGCTCTTAAACTTTTTGGAATTAACATCGGAAGAATTGAGAAATTGGAATGCAAAGGAGATAACTTCAGTGTTTGGCGAATACATTGGAAAAGCAGTAGTTTCATCACTAAACTGGACAATGAGGCATTCAATTTGTTTCAGACCAAAATGAAATTCGTTTTCGAAATAACATTGGAACCACAGCTTCGAGATGAGGTGCTGAATCTCTGCCGTCAAGGTGTTCAGTTCCCAGTTCAAATATGTAGAGCGATGATTCGCAAGTACCGTCAAAATCCCGAAGAAGTGTTGTCAATTGTGAAGAATATGGAAATGACAAATAGTGACCTTCTGAAGGTTTCGACTTTTATCTTTTTTTTCTCCAACCAACCATTTTAGCTACTCTCAAAAGTGGAACCAGATTTGAAATTCATATTGCAAGAGAAGGGTATCAGCGAAAATGTTGCAGAACAGTTCACCCAATTATTTATTGCTAATGAGAATTTCCAAAAATTCGTCAGGTTTGACAATTTGAGAATGATTAAATAAGTGTTTTCATAATTCAGAGGGGGTGATTTCCGATTCGTGGACAAGAAGCGAGAGTTGGCGGATTTGACTGATCGTTACAACATCTTTAATTCAACTCATTGTGAACAGAATTCGAAATCCTCCCGGATTGTCATGGGTGAATCATTGACAGATATTGATATCGCTATCACATCCTATGAAGTCAGTTTGGAAATTCCACATTCTATGACTTTTAATCTGAATTTTCAGAAAACTGCCACTTCCATTATTGAGAGAAACGATAACGTAGTTGTTTTTCTCCTAGGGAAGCTATCTCAAAACGCCAACCAATTCATTTTGAGAATCCCAGATCACTTGTCTCAAAAAAGCCTCGATGGAAGTGAGTTGCTAATTGTTATTCCTAAATTCTTGTAATTTCTTTGGAGAGCTACAAAATGTGGAGGTTATCTCCGTCTTCATGAAAAGGAACGGCAATTGTTTAAATGAAAGTGACACTTTGAAGGAGCTCGTAAACACTGGGTTTCGAGATCGGTCACTCATAGAGATCTCTGATGTTAAATTCCTAAGTCACACATGGAAGCGTATTTTCATGGATTTTAGTGACAAAGTTACACCAGGCAAGTTGACAACAACTTTTTAATGTTACCTATGTACATTATAGGACTTGGGATTGAGTTGATCCACGAACAAGCAACGGTTATCGTTCCCAACGACATCATCAGAAGAAAATTTGAAACGGTTCTACAGAAGAAACAGCAACAACAAGAAGAGGAAGCTGAGCCTCGCACAGAAGAGTGATAGTCACGACTTTGAACACACTACTTGTTAGTTTAAATGAATCATTCAACAGTTCACGTTTTTTTTTCCTGCTGTATTTTTTACTTGTTATTATATCGTTCACATAATCGTGATTGTTATGATTATGTGGTTAGCATGAACAAACTTGATAAAAAGGTCACATTAATAATTGATAGACAAAAATTTAAACAAAAAATAGAATATCAATCACAAATGACCAATTAATGTATAATATTAACATTTTCAGGGATTTTCACAAAAAAAGATTGAATTGTGTAAGAAAAACGGAATAATGAGAATTATGCACAAAGTTTGTTATACGCGCGCTGCAAATAATCGCGGAAAAAAAATTTTGAAATCTCTACTTTCTTATATGAATTTTGAAAAATAAGTTGGTACTTTCACCATAACCATTTTTCAACTCGAATAGAGTAGGATTATTCGAAAGCATACATTTGTTTGTTTCGTTCGTCTCTTTCTTCTTCACTCCATCCTGCTTCTACAACAATTGGTTTGATCGCTGCCGATTCACATATTAAGTCGCATAAATGACCGTCCAGAGCACTACTGACTTCGTTTGCTTTATATAAGCCACCGAGAGTTAGAAAGGTTTCATGCAGTTTGATTGGAACTTTCTTCTCTTCATCCATCTTTATGAATCTGCGAAGAGTCTGGATTGGTGGAAGAGCCCCTTCACCAAGCATTGATGGGAGTCCAGTATATGTGTAGAGGTCATGTTTCCATTCATTTTTGACTTTTTTCTTGAATTCAGCATAATCCCTTTCGAAATTGTGATCAACATTTGGATCGTATTCTCGAAGATTAGAGTCGGCGTTGCTGAGACATGAGACTTTCTCTTCATCATCTTCGTATTTCGCGTTATTCTAAAATTGATTTTTGAATGAGGTTCATGTCGATTCAACTGACATAGATGATAACGGATTCGCCATCTTTTGAAATTGCGAAGTTCTCTACGGAATATTCCAAAACCACCTCTTCCATAATGGCTACAAGTCGATATTCAGGTACATCTTTATTAGTTGGAACTTTTGGTGCCCATTGGAGTTGTCCTCTGTACAGAGTCTCTTCGTGGTTTAGCCAAACTAATCCTGAGTAGAACACTCGTTGAAAAAAAGCAAATGCATTTGAAATTCTTACCATATTCTCCATATTTTACGTCTGGATCGTCGAGAGACACAACTTGTTTTCCACAGATGAACATTCGGATTTTGTGATACTCATCAAGTTTATAGTCATAAACAAAGTTTTTTGAAATTGACACTTCCATTGTATTATTGGGATCATTAAAATCGGGCAGTGTGATTTTTCGCACGAAATCAGGCCGTAGAACAAGGATAGGTCTTTGTGTCGGTCTTTCGTTAATTATTTCCCAGTTGTTGTCACTGTATTCAGCTTTACCGACAATAAGATGGTGGTTGTATTTTTGGAAATGACGGAAAACTGTCGTATCAGCTGTGAGTTCACATCGTTCCTTCCTCTGAAAACATTCACCTTCACGTAACTCCTTGGCTTCAGTTTATAATTAAGGTAACCCATTTACTCACAGTAAAATCGGCAATTTTGTTGCGCTTTGCATTGATATAATCCAGAACGATAGGAACACTTGAAAACGGCTTATTTTCCTTTGGTTCATGAAGGAAGTTTTTCGTCTGTCCAACTCCATAATATTCTCCATCTCTCATAACGATAATCGTATGATTCTCTCCAATATAGGCTTTTTCAATATCGCCTTCCAATTGAATTGGTTGAAATCCTTCTTCGGTTTTATCTGTGTTCACTCCAACTCCAAGTTTTCCATTAGTATTTATTCCATAGGCCATCGGGTATGGAAGTGGCTTTTTATTGAATAGCCTGTCAAATGTAGTTCTCGCCGTAATTTTTGGGTCTTCGTGTTTGCTAAGTAAAGACTCGACAGAGAATCCGGATGAGAACTGATAGGAGAACTGACGAGAAAGAAGAACCTTCGAAATATCAGAGATCTTTTGAGTTTTCTCTATCAATCTTGTTCGTTGGAAGATGCTGCATGATTTGATCCAATCGGCAAGAAGTTCAGCGGCGTGTTCTGTCCATTTGGGATTCAGATTTTGATCTTAAAAGCATACAAGGGATGGGATTTCATTAATTGAGAAACTAACCTAAAGAGTACTTTACAATATTGTCAAAATCGTCGACTGCAGTTAGCGAATGCTTCACTATTTCAATTTTCATGGCTTCTATCATCTTTTCAAGTTCTTCTTCTTCGTCGGAAGCCATTCTGTAACTTTATCGAGCTTTAAAATGTTACGGGAACACTGAAAAATTGCAATGCGTGCGAAAATATCGGTAAAACTTCTTGAATTATTGAGGCCCCACGTTTTTGGGATCTTCCCTACGGCGGGAAAAACGAAAACGGGAGAAACAAAAAGGGGATCTGAGAAAAACTTAACTAACTAAAATAGAAAGAAAGTATACAGAAAAAACTTATGCAGTTTACGACACTCAAACTAGGCGTTACATGGATCCTCCTCACCATCTGCCGCTCCGCCAGGATGCCTGGAATATAGCGTTTCCTTGCGAGGAGATGCTCGATTGGCAGATTGGGAGATTTTTTCGGTTTCTGGTCATTGCATTCAGAATATACTTCTTGTTCAAAAATTACCTGATCCGACGCATAC
>GL379874.1:392904-421524 GCA_000143925.2 Caenorhabditis brenneri | reverse complement strand
TGTGGATTTTTAAATTTTTTCATTGATTTGTGCAATCTGACGTGACTGTAATTGCAGAAAGTCTTACGGTATACAATCTCCTGTTTCGGTAAATCCCGCTTTCGCAGATCCCCTTTTCGTTTCTCCCGTTTTCGTTTTTCCCGCCGTAGGGAAGATCCCAAAAACGTGGGGCCTCGAATTATTGGTTAAAAAAAAGAAATGAAAGGCAGAAAAATTAGTTTTAAACAACCTCCCTTTAAATGCTCAGCGTAACATCTTAGGCCACGCGGCCGTGTACTCCTCTCGAACATCTCTCACACTTGCATTTTCTTCTGTTTTTTTTTAGCAACTATCGTTCAACACTGGATATGTGGTTTTTAAGAATAAATTCTCAAATTTCGAATAACTTTAAGCTTCCTTTTGTTAATACGAAATTAATTTTCAGGTATTTCGACCCGCAAAAACAAAATGTATGATGCATACACACCAAATGAAGTTGCTCTCCGGCTCCCTGTTGAAGTCACATGTCTAGCTTTTCAAGGTTTAACAACTGTTAATCAAAATTGAAATAATTTTCTTCTTTTTTTTTTCAGAATCTAATCACACAGTGCTAGCAGGCGGAAGAGCCGGACACCTTTATGCCTATTCAATTTCAGCTAGTGGGTTTTTTAAAAATCAAACTAAAAAAAATGTTTTTTTAGATCGACGCGGCTTTGAGCTCTCTAGTATATGCAAAACGTTCCACAAAAAAGCAGTTATGGAACTGAAAGTTTGTCCACGAGAAGACCTACTTCTGTGTGTTTCTGATGGTCAATTGATGGCTCATAGGTTGTCGGATCCTGATTATAAAGTGGAAACACTAATTCATAAAGTGAAGCCAGTCCAGACTTTCGCCAGGTTTTCTCCTAAGGTTTGCGCTTTTTCTTTTCGTTTCAAAAATAATTAATGTTTTATTTGTAGACCTCTGGAGATCTGTACGTCATTGTGTCATCTCGTAAAAAGCTGTATCTGTTCAAATGGGGAGAGAAAGACGGACACAAAGAATTTATTGAAGTTGCTCTAGATTATAATCCTGTCTTCATGGATACACCCACTTCCATCAAGTATGTTACTTTCTTTCAAATCTATTATTTAACCCTTACTGATTTCAGATGTGTCGGGGAAATGGTATTCTTTTCCGTTCGAAATGAATACTTTTCAATGACCATGCAGAAAGACAAAACATCATCTCGATCACCGGACAAAGACAAAGATCCGTCAATGACTTCTCCTCCTCCAGAAGGATGGAATGGCTTCGTGACACGCCTTTTAAACTTCAACTGTCAGCCTGGAATCATTCCAATGATTGACAGGAGACGTGTAGCTTTCGTGAGGAACGAAACTGTTGTGACAACGGATATTTGGGGACAAAGACCTGCGAGTGGATTCAGTGACGAGTACAAGTTTAGTGAGGTGCCCATGCAAATCGGTATGAGCAATGAATTAGGAAAACCGAATAGTTTGTGAAAATGAGGGTTTTTCAGTGTATGACGCTCCTTATCTCGTCGGAATGCTCTCCAAAGGACGTGTTGAAGTCCGTTCGGTCTTCGATGGTCAATTGATCCAAACGATGTCTCTCCCGAAAGCATTGACTCTTTGTAGTGGATCTCGTGGACAAGTTTTCGTCGCTGCTCTTTCAGATATCTGGATTCTGGACACATCACAAAACCTTCGGAAGAATGTATCCCATCTGATTCAAGAACGACAATTTGAGTTGGCTATTCAGTTGGCCGATAATTCAAACTTGTTCGCAGACGAACACAAAATTGAAATAAAAAAGAAGGCAGCGCTGAACTTGTTCAATCAGAAGAAGTTCGATGAGTCTTTTGCACTGTTTGGAGAAATTAAAACTGGTCAGTTCTTGCTGATTTGATATTGAAAACCCAAAAACGTGTTTTTACAGATGTGCTCACAATTCTCCGAATGTTTCCTGAACTTCTTCCGGATGGTTTTCAAGTAAAAATGGCTGGAGTTGTGAATGATATGCCAGCGAACGATCGAATTCGTGCTCTCTTAGCTCTCGGAAACTATTTGTCGGAAATTCGAACAGAGCATGCGAAGCATATCGAACTGTATAACAGATTGAAAACATCAGGAACAGCAAAGAAATCGGATTCTGAAGAAATGGAGAAATTGATGGTGACGTTGAGAGTAGTGGATACAACACTGTTGAGGTGTTATATCAAAGTAGGTTTTGAGAAACTTATAAAATTATACCAACTTCCAAATGTTCAGACAAAACCAGCTCTTGTTGACTCGCTGATTCGTCTTCCCAGCAACGCCTGTTATTTCAAAGACGCAAAGGAAATTCTGGAGTCGGAAGGACGACTACGATCTCTTTTTGTTCTATATGAGACCAGAAAACAACATGACTTGGCTCTGAAACTTCTAAAAGAACAATCCATGATCAAACCGAATCCAGAGCCATTTTTCGAAGATGCAGATCAGTTAATTGTCGAATATCTTCAGTCTCTGGGAAACAATAATTTGCCGTTGATATTCGAAAATGCTAAATGGATTCTGGCCAAGGATGTCAACCTTGGAGTTCAGATTTTCACGAGTGATGAAACTGAAATGGCACGCCATCTGAATAGGAAATCCGTCGTTGAATTCTTGAAGACAGAGTGTCCGGATGCCATGATACCGTATCTAGAACATGTTATTTTTCAATGGGAAGAAACGGCTTCATACTTCCATGAGACACTTTTAGAATTCTACGTGGCACGTGTCAATTCTTTGTTCAAAGACTATGTTCATGCTTTTCCTGACGGTAAGTGTATTGTATTGTAGAACACATTGTTAATTTCCCTCAAGCCTATTCAGATGAAAACATCACTCGTGCTGGAGAAGAAGACGGTGAACTCGGAATATTCCGAAAACGTCTTCTACGATTCCTGGAAGTCTCTCATTCGTATAGCCCACAAACCGTTCTTCTTCAACTAGCTCCACATGCATTCTTCGAAGAGAGAGCATTGATTTTGGGACGGTTGAAGCAACACGATCAGGCATTGGCTCTTTATGTGAACACATTGAAGAATGTTCCGGCGGCAGAGGAATATTGTAGACTCTACTACAATATCAATGACGATACCAATTCTCAGGTAAAAACAAAGATTTAGAATCTGTTTTATTAAACAAATGCAGGTCTATCTCCTCCTCTTCCGTGCCCTCGTTCATCCGAATCAACACCATCATCACTCCATTCCATTTAATGCGGATTCAACGCCGTTCGGATCTTTCCGAGATGATGTTTCTGAAGCGTCAACTGTGGTTAATTCGACCTCTTCGTTCCAACCGGATGTGAATACAGCCATCAGAATACTGGCGAAATATGCCGATAAAATTGACACAGTCGGCGCTTTGAACATGCTTCCCGCTACCACACCATTGAGAGTTGTTTTTTCGGCGATTAATGCTGTTATACAAACGACTGGAAGACAGGCGAGCACGGTGAGTAACAGTGAAAATCTTTTCCATGCATGCGAACATAGTACTGACCTTCAAATAGACATTGGTTCAAACCTCTTCAATGTGTCCCTGAAGCTACTGATTCTTAGCCATTTTTCGATCAAAAACACATAATAAATTAGAAAAGAAGAGCACGAAATGTACCGTGATTGTTTTTCTTGTGTTCGGTTTCCCATGCAGTCTGTAGGGAAAATTTTCGAACTCTTGATCTAAAACCTGTTCCATTCCTCCTATAACAGAATCAGTGACTCAAATTTCACACCAAACCCCTTGTCATAGTTGCTCTAAACATGCATAACAACCAAACAATTTTCCCACCATTCTGACGTATCGTTTCACGTCGTCCACTCATCGAAAATAGCAAAATCAGCTGATTTTCTTATATGATTTTGTGTGTATTTGTACTTGTCACAAAATCTCCATAAATAATTATCTCCCTCCCTTCCTCCGCACCTTCCTGACGTACTTCTACAACGTAGGCTCTCTTTATCATCAACAATCAACAACAACTGCAATTTCCGTTCAGGATCATAAAACAATTCATGTCGGCTGATTTCCGATTGATATTATAAATATTCGGATAAATTCAGACATCAAAAAAGAATATTACGTAGAAATAAGGATGCATTTTTTGAGATGTCTCACAAGATTCCCATGCACTCTTCAACGTTTTTAATCTGTGAACGGAACAATGAAAGGTTTCTTTTGAAAAAAAAAACAATTCGAAATAAAAGAAACAAACAATTAAGAAAAAGTTGTTTTTCTGTAAAAGAAAAAAAATGTGGGATTCTCAAGAAATATCTAGTATGAATCCTAGAATATTCAAAAGTGACAGTTTATTTTCAGAGAAAAATGGAGAAATCAGTGTCCCAATGTGCCATGTCGAAGAAGTTAGAACGAAAGAAGAAGGCTGAATCCACTCAGATAATGCTAACCTTCTCAAGTGAATGTGTCGTTTGCGAAAAGAAAATCGCCGTCAGTGCATTTGTCCGGTACCCCGATGGACGGCTAGCACATCTATACTGCCACAATGACTCTCAAACTGGACCATCTACTAGTAGAAATTGATCTAACCTCTCTTTGTGTATATGGTACCTAGTACCTCTTTTTGTACTAATGATTTTGTATTTATAGTTTTTCCCTCCCCGTTCAAAAGAAATCACTCAAATCCTTTTATGTGCCTTTTACCTTGTAACATTATCTTGTCAACACATTACATGTCTCTTTTCGACTAGTCCTCCTTTTCACCTCGGCTGCTATATTTTCTTGTGATGATTCAATGTGTGTTACGTGTATAATTTGCTTTCCCTGTTTAGATACTAGACAATCAGCGTTTTATTGTTTGGAATGTTTCACATAAAAACAATTGGGGAGTGTAGAGGGAGGAGGATGTTCACAGGATGGAGCAGCAGGCGAGACGAATCTCCTCGAATGAGCACGTTCCGATGCAACAGTCCGCGAGGGCTCCTGGAAAATGAACACATTTGAAAATTATAAGATGACTTAGAAAAATTTAGAGAGGATGAAAATTCAACAAAAAGTTGTTTTTGAAAACAAAAACTTTGAAATCTGTCCAAAAATGAAGTGTTGAATTCAAAATTAATTTAAAATACTTAGCTTTCTGGATCTGATTCGAAAAAAAACTAACCCAATTCGCTGATTTTATTGGATGAGGGACACTGTTCTGTGCTCATAATTCTGCACATTCTTTCCAATTTCTTCACACAGATTTGTGCTGGAAATGCGGCTTCTGAGACGGTGACACTCAGAAAAAGAATCATTGAAATGACGATCAGTGTCTTCTGGAGATTCGAAACGTGGAATGACATATTGTGAAGGATGAGGGAGAAGGTTCTGAAAGATTATTTTCATTTTGAAGAGCTTGAGGAATTTATGAAGTTGAAGAAACATAAACTTTTTTATAAAGTTGAAAAAAAACCAGAAAAAAATCAGAGCCTCTCCACCATCAGGAGAACGAATTCAAATGAATGAGAACTTCTCCTCAAAAAGCAATTTCTTGAAAAGTGGGTGGAGTCGGAGCATTTTCGAAACATCCGGAGAAAGGGGGCGTGTCATTCCTAACCGGAATCACGAGTTTTCAGAGAAAAGAGGGTGGATCGGAAGTGGGAGGAGAAGAAGAAGAAAGAAACATGAGAAACAAAAAGTGTTTGTCTGGATATATTGTGGAAAAGGAATGCCCTTGAAACAAGTCAAAAGAAGAAAAAAAGAATCAAAGGTGGTTGGAAGAAAAACGAGATGAAACGGAATCGAGGGTGGATATGGGATGATAGTGTGGGAGTGGGAGGAAGATGGCTGAAATGAGGAGGAGGAAAGTCACGTTGTGGATGATAGGATTTCTGAATGGAAGAGTCTTGAGAGCTACAGTATGACAAAGTCATCAATGAAGAACGATAAGCTAAAGGAGAAGATCTCGTTGTATTCTTACCAGCATCAAAACGTATCTATGAAAACTCTTTTTTTCTGTGACTCCCTCGTTGTAATTGAAGTTTGTAATGTTGATGACTTTTTGCAAAATTTGACCCATCTCATATTCGTTCCACGTGAAATTAAACTCCAGAAGAACTTTTGAACTTCGTTCATGAAACATCGGAACAGCATCGTATTACGTTCTCATTAACCGGGGTGTTCACGAGGTCCAAATGAGGAATCGAATTACTCAGAGAGAAAAAAAAACTAGAACTCTATTGGGTTGAATCAGAAAAGGAAGAACGGGAAAAAACAGTACTGGAAGAGTTTGATTCCTGAAGACAACTACCTTTTTTTTTTTTGAAGTTACTGATTTCGGTACGAGCAAGCCATTTCACATCTTCCATGAGGCAGGATTACTGTAATGACCTGCAGTGGTGAGAGGCATAAAATGGGGGGCTGGTTGACTTGAGATTTCAAAGATTTGGTTATTAAAACTGATTTAGTGGATTTCTCAATCAAAGTTATGCCGAACTTTGTTCTAAAGATACATTTATTTGCCATTACAAGTATACGGAGAGATACCATGTTTTGTCCATATTTGAAAAAAGAAGAGCGATTCCAAAAAAAAAGAATAGAAAATTCAAGAACAATATGAATTTTTTCCACAGGTAGTCATTTGGTAGCATCTTCACCATCTTTGTTAGTTCAAAAACTTCCTTCCACGCACTTTTCGAGATCTCAAAAATCGTCGTTTTACTTTATTTCCTGTCAGTTGATACTTGATACCTAGTCATAATTATGACGTCTTCCAAAACATTATGCATTGTGATTAGTGACGTCACTGTCTAATTGCACAAAGAACCACTTATTATTCACCATTCTACAACTCTCAAAAGTATTCTTCTGATCCTGACGTCTTCAATGTTTTTCCTCAATCAATTTCTAAATATGTCTCGTCTTCCTGTTTATTACTCACTTTAACATTCTGAAGTTTCTCCGATTTCTGATCCGAAATGGGGTGTTTGTCGGATAGGGCACATCTTCTTCTCAGATATCCCATTACTAATAATATGCCCTCTTCTTTCGGATCATGAACCAAAATCTGTTGAAAGCTATGTAGTGAGGGATACGTTTATATATATAAGGAAAGTATCACATTTCACATGTTGTTTTGTTTTTAGAAACGGATTCCATTAATTGGTAAATGTACATGTGAACTATGTTGACGGCAATCTTGATGATGATGCGAATTGTTTTTGAGCTGAATAAGTGTAAAGTAGAGATCAGAATGAGCAAGAAGGATTGCTTCGGGTTCCGGAAGTTGGGAGAGAAGAACGCTTGTACTGTAAACGTGAAGTTTATATAAGGTTACTGTATTTCTAGAAGAGTTATCGTCGTTCTATTATGCACAGGTAGGTTCAATTTACAGAAGTGCTATAAATCAAAAAAGAAGGGGATGCAATCATAGCAGATGAGTGATTTCCAATTTATGTGTCTGCCTGTGAATGCTGCTCAAAGAGTTCTATGACATAAACGTGGAACATCTCCTAACATTAAATCGCAATCTTTTTCGACCTGTGCATAATAACTTTCTCCTATCTCGTTCATTTTTCATTTCTTTGCTTCACAAGGAGTTCGAATTTCGGTGGTTTTACTTTTCATTCAATTTCTTCCCACTCATTTTTTTCCAACTTCAAGTTTTTTTTTGAGTTTTTTTTTCAGTAATTCGATTCCTTATTTGGTCCTCGTGAACACATCAAGGGCAAGAACGTAATACGATGCTGTTCCGATGTTTCAGGAACGAAGTTCAAATGTTCTTCTGGAGTTTAAGATGGATCAAGAAGTGCAAGAAAGGATCAGCACTAACTACAAACTTCAAGTGCATTATTAGAAGCACCGAAAAACTTAGAATCGAGATACGGTACTATGTCGATGATTAAAGAAATGAATGAGATTAGAGATTCTAAATATTTCTTCTTGTCTCCGTTGTTCGACTATTTTGCTAACTTCGAAAGAGACAATCTGAAAGTCGTTCAACGATCATCATGCCCAAAACTATTTATCTTTATTTTTGTTCTGAAACCTATTTATCTGCTGCAGGAATCTGAATTCTTCAAATGGGTACACCAGACTGATCTAAAATGCATACTTCTTGTGTTTAGAGAGTACTTCCAAATAACCATTCGATGTTTGGACATCCATACTTTTAGAGCTGCAAACATGTTTGTCACAAATACAGGGAAAACAACATTTGGAAAAGTGTGACCTGAAATGACAAATATCACGTAAAGTTCGAATCCACATGGATTATTTCTGTGGATTTGCACTGAAACTTTCTCACGATACGTTTATTGTCAACAAGTTTTGCAGGTTTCTCAAACGTTGCTCCTCAGTTTATGTGGAATGTTTTTGAAATATTACACCTCGAGTACGAAATTCGTATTCTCTGAACAACTAGAAAAACTATATGATATCAAAAACAATTTTTCCGGGATCAAACTCTAGAAAGAAGTTCTTGTGATCTATGTTCAGAGTTATTGCGGAACGGGATTAAATTACTTCTCTCTCTCTACGTTTTCAAATGTTCTTGAGGACCAATAGTTGACGGGTCGGATTACTGAAAAAAGAGTTGTGAGAAACATTGTGAGAGTAAGAAAAAAGAAATGAGTGGGTGGATTGGAACATTTTGAGAATAGGAAATGAATGTCATTAGGGGAGAGTGGGTGAGATATTGTAAGGGAAACTGGAAAGAGATCATAAATTTATAGACAGTTCTACAGAATATTCTTATTCAATTCAAGATATTCGGAATTATGAATACCTTTACATATCGAATGTTACTTTTGTTTGCAGCTAAAAACAAGTCCCAGTTCCCATTCCTTCCACTTAGTGATATCACTTTTTGAACACTAATCCTTTGCTGCTTCAATTTCCGTTTCAACATCGGCAACATTTCATTTTGCAAATAAATGTAAAATCCCTTCTCAAAACATTTTTTTTGTTTCCGGCTCCGAATCCGATTTTTTGTTGTTAACAAGAAAATTGAACAGTTTTCTAGTTTCAGAAACTAAACTGAAAACAGAGATCTCCATAGTGATTTTGGATCAGAAATTGGGAACAACCAAATCTTCAAAGAAAAGGAAAACGAGTACGGAATTCGTGAAGAGCGACAACTGGACGTTAATCTTGAAGAGTGCAATCTCTTTGTTTTTTGAAAAACACAATCACTAAAACACAACTTGTTTCTTTTATACTACATTTCTTCGAACCCATTTTTTATCGTTCTGATATTGGCTGGTTGCTCATCAACCCAAAAAACAGCATGAAGGCCACTATCATCATCATCAAGAAAAATGATCCCTACTCTTTTGGAATATTCGATGAGCGAGCTTACTCTTTTCCTCTTCATTGGGAACACACTAAAGGTCGAATGTACATCTGAATGAGACGAAGAGAAGGATAATTCATTCATGAGAACTGCATATTGAAGGCAATGTGCACTCTATTTTCAGATGGAAGGAAAACGTTTTTGCAGCGATTAAAAATTGCTGGGGTTGTAAAAAGAAAACAAGAGCCCTCTCACTTCCTCTGTGATATAAGTTTTGAATTGACAAAGTGAAAGAGTTCTTCATATGAAACAAAGTGTAAATACAATAAATTATAGCAAAATAAAACTATTCACATGAATGGTACAAGAGAAATTTACTTGTAAAACTCGAATTCGTTGGTGTCCTTCTTGACGACATTTTTGTATGCCTTCTCGAAGTCCTTCGTGAGCACAACGTAGCGATTCTCACGGACAGCCTGCATTCCAGCTTCTTGACAAATCGCATTGATATCAGCTCCGGAGATCTTATCGGGGCGAGCAACCCAATCCTCCAAATCAACGTCATCATTGAGATTCATACGACCACAAACTGTCGTGAAGACGAGACGTTTCTGACGACGGTCTGGAAGCGGGAACTCGATTTTTCTGTCGAGGCGTCCTGGACGAAGAAGTGCGGGATCGAGAGTGTCTGCCCGATTTGTGGCCATAATCACTTTCACATTGGACGTTTGATCGAATCCATCCATTTGATTGAGAAGCTCGAGAAGAATACGTTGAACCTGCAAGATAATAATGAACATCAAAATGAGATGCAGAATGTAACCTCTCGGTCAGCTCCGGTCTGAGCGTCAAAACGTTTGGTGGCGATAGCATCAATTTCATCGATGAAAATGATGGACGGACTGTTTTCTTTTGCCATTCGGAAAACATCACGAACCATTCTTGGACCTGAAAATTAATGGTAATTGAATAGAAAATCATTTCTACGTTATAAAAAGATTACCTTCTCCAAGATATTTCTGTACAAATTCTGATCCAACAACACGAATGAAAGAGGCAGATGTGTTAGATGCGACTGCTTTCGCTAACATTGTCTTTCCACATCCGGGTGGTCCGTACATCAGAACTCCTCTGGGTGGATCAATACCGATTTGAGAATAAAGTTCTCCTTGAGTCAATGGAAGCTCGACGGCTTCTCGCACTTCTTGCTTCTGCATATCTAGTCCTCCAATGTCGGAATAGGAGATTTCTGGTTTCTCATCTGGGCGTAGCATTTGTACGGTACTGTCAGCCTCTAATGGGAGCAAATCAACGATTGCATTCGAGTACTTGTGAAGAGCAACCGAACATCCTGGTTTCATGAGTTCACGATCGAGAATTGAAAGCACCTTAACAAAGTAATTCGATCCTGTTGTGCTTCCAACGATTGCATGCTCATGATCAACGGCCTCCAGAAATTGGCCGATTATCAGTGGTACAGCTTGAATACGTTTGACCTCTTCTTGTGCATGAAGCAGTTCTCTTTCCAGACTTCTCATTTCCAGTTTGATATAGTCCTCTTGAACCTGAAGATGTGCTAGCATTTTCTCCAATGAACTATATCTGACGTAGGCATCGTCAGAAACATCGACACAAATAACGGGAAGTGGTGGAGGACGAGTGTTGTGGAGGATGGGTGTTTCCTGAGGAATCGGATCTATTCCGATTTCATTCAACGCGGCGGCCGACATACTTCTGAAAGAAACGGATTTTTTTGGAAAACAGTAAGCATAAGAAAGAATATATTCTGAGACTTTGCGGTAAGATTAGAACGACAATTTTTGAAGAATAACGTTATTCAATAGTAAAAGTATCAGTTCACTTTAAAACGACCTCTTTTCGCTCATCAACCCTCGAAAACCAAATGAAAATCGCTTCTGTTGTAAGGTACAGTAAGACAAAAACCTGCAGATCTAATATGTCACTCCTTTGTTGGAAACTCCCGACGTTCCTGAATTTCTTTAAACTTCATTTAGCGTCAGATCATGTTTAATGATTCGAAATGTAAATCAAAATTAATATATTTAGAAAATTAGTTAGACAGGGTATGCAAGTTTTTGATGTTGTTTTCTTGACACGAGCGTTATTCAGACCAACTGTTGTTTTTGACCTCCCTGGTTTCCAAGCGGGAAATCATCTATTCTGGACTTATTAAACTAAACAAACAAAAAAATTATGTTGCTTTGCCTCCTTTCTCTGATTTTTCCTCCATTTCCCATCAAATAATTTCAGTTCGGAGCGTCGCAATGTCTGAGCCTAGCTCATCAAGCAAAGACGATAAGATTCTTAGGCGGAGACATTCATTTGTGGACCGCAACGACGAGAAGTCGAGCACTAACGACGAAAGAATGTGTTCAGCGAGGAATTCAGCTTCTGAGGTATACAGTGACAGATGAACTCTAGATAGCTAATGTTTGCAGCTCTCAAAAATCTTCAGTCATTGCGCGAAAACCGATGAAGACTTCTCGAAGGAAACCGTCATGAAAGCTTTGTACATAGCAATCGAGAAGATTCCAGCATATAAGTTCAATTCATCGAATTTTTCACCCCGAGAACAAGTAGCTGCAGCGATGACATCCGACGTTCCTAAATTTGTGCTATTTATGATCAAACACTTTTCTACAGATGAGATGGACGATTTCGTACTGAAGGTTATCAATTTGAGATTCACAGAATGGAAGAAACCGGATGACGACTCCAGCGCTGTTGCACAACTTCCATGTCCCAGCCAAGCCACTACGTGCAATCAAGGAGAAACTAGAGAGAAGCTTGAGGCGTTGGCATCAATTCTCACACAGCTTGAATCGGAGCAGGGAAAAGTGATTCACGATCCTGAATTTCTGAGGACCATGTCATCCGCGCAATTGGACTTCTTCGAGCAACTCGAACGGTGCGCAGTTGGTAAATCACTCGTTCGGTATGCTTTGAGTGTCTACAGTCTTGAGGAGTTGAAGGAGCTAGACGAAAAGGTCAGTTAGAAGTGCGAATATACTCATGACGAGCTCGATTTACAGATTCATTCGTTCCAACGCTCAATGGACGTTTCGCCGGTTCCCGAAAGTATCGCTCGTTCTCAAATCTATACACCGGATATTGAAAGAGAAGCGTTGCCTAATCAGCCAATTCTTTTCCAAGACGAATTGGGAGGGTTTTCGACTACGATTGAAACTTCATCGACTGGAGAAGGTCTTCAACCAATATCTCCCGTTGGTGATCAAAAGAGATTGTTGACGCCCGAAACATGTCTCCGTAGTCTACGCTGTTTGCACATTATCCTCAATCGGCGATCATTCCGCTACTGCAGTGTAAAAGAACTCGATGTCCTGAGTGAAAAAGCCAAACAATGCGATTCGAAGGAATTTGAAACGTTCATGTCACAAAATTTTTCCCATAAAGAAATCGATGACATAATTTTAAAAACGTTCTTTTACTTGGGTCGGGTCGAGTCTCCAGTTGTTACTGAAAATTCACTGAAGTCGGAAGAATTCCGCAATGAAAAACATGATGTTCTCACACCCAAAACTGTGAAAGTTTTTTCCATCAACAAACCGGCATTCTCGCCGCAAGTTGAACAGAAGTTTGATGAAATGTCTACATCCAGGAATGAGAAATTCAAGATGCAAAACCGCGAAAGCCTGATCTGGAAACAATCTCTACCTCCCAATTCTTCCAAAGAGTGTTTTCCCAGTACCTCAGTCGAATCCGTCGAGGCTACGGAAAGATTCGAAGTAGAAGAAGAGGGAAGCGTCGCTCATATTATTCTCAAACTAATTATATGTCTGAAGGCGAGCTTAATAGTTTTAAATTGTCAATGAATATTGTTATTTTTCAGGTTTCTGCAGACCATTCCGCTTCCTATCAGTTATTCAATGAGATGGAGAGGAACGTGATCAAACTTCTTGAAATCTATCCATTTGTTACTTCTGATGTACTGAAGTTCACTCAGAAATGGTTCAGCTTTGATGACCTCACGGCATTTTATGATAAGGTTTGTTTTCAAGTTCTAGGCTGTCCTGTAAGATTGCAGTCATTTGATTGCATCTGCCGATGAAAAATCTAATAACAAAAACGTTCAATACAGCTCGACGTCTACGAGAAACATCGAGATGTACAAGAAATAAATCGAACGCAGAAACAACTTGCAACCGTCGAAGCTTCAGCCAGACCTAGTGAACATCTTGCAACCTCTTCAATCGAGACGGAGAATGATGACAAACAATCACTGCTCGACTCGATTCTCGAGAGGCTGAACTCACCGAAAATTAAGTTAACACAAGAAAAGTTCTATTCCTTGCTAACACGAAAAGAGTCTGAAATTTTTTCGGTGATCAGAAAATCTCGTCCCGAAGTGTTGCAGTCACAAATATTGTGTTTCTCAAGGATAGATCTGAAAGAATTCGATACAAAGCTTTGGTTGATAATGAAGATTAGCGATGCAAAAGATTCTAAATCTACTAGATTGGCACTGGAGGAGTCGATTCTGAAGAAGTTGATAAGATCATCAATCATGGCATCTTCCACTTCCTTTGATTCTGTACCGGTGTTTACTAAAAAAGAGAAAGGCGTCATCAACTCTTTCGAGTTTGTGCTTCGAACATTCAGTGATAAAGAGTTGAAGTCATTTGATGCAAAGATTGGGGTCGCTGAAATCGAAACGAAGAAAAATGTTAGTGAGGTAGTAATGAGACGTTTGGATGTCTTCTCACCTGCTCTCGATAATACACAACAGAAAGAAGGAGACCAGAAGCAGTGTCCTAGAAATATAGAGAGAAATGACAACATCCCATCAGCTCTTCTTGCTAACCTTTCCCTCAATGATTCCTTCAATAGACGCGAGCAGTCAGCCGCTACTTCATTTCACAAAGCAAAGTCAACGAAAAATGTTGCAAACAAGAATCTTCCGCCGGAGTGTGCAACTCGACATTGTACGAACGAGTTAGCTCATTTATTAAACCGCACTGCTTCTCAATATGTGTCTCCATCTTCCCGCTTGCCCAACCCTGAATCGATTTTGTCAGACTGCGATGAATCCACGGAAGATTATGCTTCAACCAGCAGTGTTTCAGCAGTAGAAAGGGACTTGTTGGGAGAATATGGATTCGATTTAGAGCAATCATCTGGATGTTCGATGACTCAACACTCTGCTTATCCTGCTCGTCGATCGACGCTGACTCCAACAATGACCTGTGCACAAGTGGAGGAGATACTACTGAGAAATACAAAGAATCGCCTCAACGATGTTTCATTTGATCACTACGACCGTAGAACACCAGATATAGCCATGCCGTCGTGTGCCTGCTCACAGAAGGATATCAATGAATTTCAAAATGAACAGGTAAATGTCGCTGAGTAATCTACCTCTAAACTAAATGTTTGCTTTCAGAAGTCGCCGAATAATCTTCTCAAATCTGAAAACCCCTCTTTTGAAGCGTCAACTCCTCTTCCGCAATCTTTTCAAAACTACATCTCTTATCCTGACTTCGCGTTGAGACCCTGCATTATACCTCATTATAACCCAGAGTTCTATGGATATAAGAAGCCAGACGAAGATGACTTATAAGATAACTAACAATATTTGTAATTTATTATCGCTGTTGACATTCCTGTACATCTCATACTCATGTATCTTGTCACATATTTGTAATTCATTTTTTAGAACATTGCTTTAAACATGTTTCAATTAATAATAAGAACGATTGCTTTAATGACTTGTTTCTTCTTCTCGCCTCATCCTCTAGGTCAAATGTGTGAGCAGGCTCTCGAAGACGAACCTCCCAACAGCTCCACCGCCCAGCGCTCCTAACAAGCTTCCGACACCAGGCAAGATGAAACTTGCTAGATAAGCACCTGATCTTGCACCATACCAACAGAAGACATATTTGAGAATGGTAAAAGCAGCATCTTTGGTGGCTTCCGCCCGATTCTCTTCCATCTCATCATAAATGAGTTTGTAATCATCAATGACAAAAGCAGCGAAAACGAAAGGAGCTGCTTTGTTGAGAAGGCGGAGTCCAGATCCAGTGAATTGAATAGTCTAGAAATTTAGGAAATGAGATTTAATTTCCGAAAAGAAATTTTAAAACTTGAAGAAAATAGACGAGAGCTCTGACGATCTTCACAGCACAATTTCAGATCATTTCCTAGTAAAGAATAGATACTCACCAAAGCGATTGGATACGGTATGTATGTATGTGAATCCGGATGTCCAGTGATTCGTGGATTAACATTCAAACGATAGAAATCAACGCCCGAATGAGGTCTATCCAATCTCACCCACCATTCGAAAACTCCGATTCCAAATTCCAAAGATTTATCATAAATAACTAACATATTTGATTCTCTTCGACCACTCGTTTCGATGACATAATTCCAATAATTATACATTGCTCCAATATAAAATCCATTCGATGCCAATTGTGAATTTTCAGATAATCTTGTGTCAAATGGAAATAAAATAAGAGCAAAAATAATTAATAGTTTGATGAAAGAAATGAAAATATAGGAAATCCATTCGATTAGTTTTGAAAACATTTTTGAATACAGGAGAGGATATAAACATTCAGAGAGAGAGAATGAAACACTTTTTGAACTTTAAGCGGATTACTTGTAATCGAGTGCATTGATCTGTGATGTTATCCAACAGTTTTCGGAAACGAAATGTTTTTTTTATTTACAAAACAACAAAATTATTATGAAATGTTTATCAAAAAACATGACTACAATTTACAAGCAACCAAAACAAAGCGGTGATTTTTCAGCATTTGTGCATTTTCAGTTCCAGATTGAAGTTCTGAAATTCCATCATTTTCAAAAGCTTCTTCATCAATTCATAAATACCTCTTCGAAAATCTCTCTAAATTTCTCTCCACACGCGTTTCCGACCTCCTCGATCGCACATGTTTTGTGTTCATTCAAATCTTTGCATTTCTCGTTTGATGTTTTCTAAAATACACACATTTGGAAGATGTATATCTTTGAAGATTCATCACTCACTTTCAAAGATTTCGGTCCGAATACCTCGTTGACACACTTTAGATTATCAAGTTTTGGAACACATTCCGTGAATTTATCAATGATGAAATTGAATCGAGAGCACATCACATCGAGTTCATTTGTGACGGCTTCCGGGAAGTCTGGACATGAGGATTTGACTGATTTGAAACAGGTCTGGAAGAAAAGGAGAACTTAGAAGAAGAAGAAGGAAAAAGGCGAAGGGTCTGGAAACCACACTGCTCTAAACAGAATGTTCGGAAGTGTAAGAAAAAAAATGAAAAAAATGAATCTGAGGCTATGTTTGACACAAATTAACTGAGTAAAGGTAGTGCTCGTATACTTCTGAAAGGTACTGAAAATAAGAGAGCTAATGTTTCTCATGAAAAAAAAAACTGTGGTTCCGCCTTTCGGCGCAAACCGCTAAAAATAGTAAACCAATAGATGGTAGAACAACCACTTGCAATTCTAATAGAGCTATTACGGTTACTGTACTTATTGATTACCTGTGTCTCTTCACATTTTATTCTGAACTCCTTTTTCTCTCCATCATCAAACTTGTATTCTTGATCAACCCATTTTGTTATTTTTTCCACTGTTGAGGTTAGATCCTGGAATGAACACTTTTGAAATCACTCTGCTGAATAGTCTGTACACGATTCTTCTTGATTCTTACAACTTTTTTTTTCATAAGATAAGATTTCAGAAAATATACTGCTGACCCTCCCCTGTCATGTCTAAACTAACTCACACCAACACACTCTGCAATCTTTTCTAGCTTCTCTACTGGACAATCGGTGGAGTTTTTAGAAACTGGAGCTCCTTGGACAATCACGGAAATCAACACGAAAAACAAAATAAATGAGTTCATTGTTTTAGAAAAATATGATGGAATCAGCAGCAGAGAAACACTCGGAAGACTGTTGTTCAATGAATGAAAATTCGTGTGTGGGACGGTCAGGAAGAAATTGAATTGGAAGAGAAAAAAGCGGTGAATAACAGATACAATCTGATCGACCAAGCAAGAAACTTGACGAGGAAAAAGAAAAAAAAGCAGAAATTGGACAAATGAGGGAAGGAGGAAATCCAGTTCAGGGGCAAAGAGAGAGACAGAAGTTGTTTACTTCCTTGATTTTAACATTTTGTGATTGTCTGTTCCGTGTTGATGTGCTGAAATAATAATATTGATATTCTTATTGGAAGTATCTTCAATTGAAGAGCATCTCTAGAACACCACTTACCATTTTGGCAACATCAGCCATTGTAGAAGTGCACGTCTTGGTGACACTTTCGAGGAGGCATTCCTTGTTTTTTTGCATGATTTCGCACTTCTCCTCTCTCTGCTTCTTGATGAAACTGATTGCAAAAAACTCATTGGCGCATGGAGCAGTTCCCGAAATTTGATTGACTTTTCCAGCACATTTTGAGAACTCTCCAGTCAAGAAGTAGATACGGCGACACCATTGGGGGAGGCTCTCGAGGGCTGGGAGATCGGATTTGCATTCTGGGACGACTCGGACGAAGCAACGCTGGAATAGGATGATGTGCATTTCTATTAGAGGAAGTTATTGGCTTACAGGGATTTGCTCGCATTGCTTCTTGAGCTTCAGCACAGTTGGGAGGTCCGCGGATGGGAAGTTGGCGGATTGCCAGTTACCGTAATCCGCTTCGAACTCGCTCAACTTCTGGAATAAGACTCATAGGGAATGAAGAACACAATTTTTACTTTGGAATGACTAAAAGACATTTTAAGTTCGAAGTGTTACGAAGTGAGCTCACTGTAAATTTAAAAGAACCCCAGCAGTGTTCATGCGATTTCTCATGCTATTCCGAAATGACAACAAGTTAGCATTACAGAATGTAATCGTTCAGTTCTATCGAGCTCTATTTGAAGTGATTCGTGACTTTATTCATATTTTTATACTTATTGGTTTCTGTTCCATGTAAGTTAATATGCCACTCGACTTTCATCTTAACATCAATGGCATTGACTTCATCTACGGTTCCCGTTACCATTATCAGTTATGACTACTTGCTCAGCTCGTCCAAAACTAGAAAACAATGTGTCTTCAGTAATCTCAACGCCCCTAAACTTTATCTCAACCCGATGCTTCTCAAAACTAACCGAGACGCAGTTCTCGTACTCCATGACTGCTCCACGGTCACAGCTCGGGTTGACGAGTCCGTAGTTGGTGATAGCGAGACGAATGATAATCAGGATTGGGATCACGACAATCAATGACTTCATTCCCATAAGGAATACTGGGAGAAGGGATACCTTCATCCTCTTTTCCTTCTCGAGAATAGGAGTCAACCGAAAAGAAGAAAATGAAGAAGAAATGAAGAAAGAAGAAGAAGAAGGAGAAGAGAGGAATGGAATGAAGTGCAAGAAGATGAATAGCTCTATTTCCTTTGCTCTTTTCAGGCAGAATGGATGTGAAAATGGATGGGGTTGATGGTGGTGAAAGGGGCGGAGTTGGGATTGGGTTTTGGATGGAAAGAAAAATGGGGAAAAGTGGTCATTAAGGTGACGTGGCAAAATGAGAAATGGAGAAGAATGGAAATGAGATTTTGAGCATTTGGAGAGAGGGAGTTTTATAGTTCGTAGGCGTCGTACAGTTGGAGAATGGGGTGCTAATGGGATGAATGACAAAGAAAAGTTGAGTGCTCTGTAATGGAGTGCTTGTGTGGGTTGAATGGTATTTTAGAGATTCGAAATGTCAACGAAGTTTTTTCAGAGCGATGAGATGTTGGAAGAGGGAAAATCGGCAGATTGTGAACACCAGGAATTAGAGTTAGGTTTCTCAGGACCTTTAACTGATGGAGTAAAGAGTGAGCACAGAAAAGTTGATGGAAAAAACAATAAATTGCAGTTATACTAATCTTTTTTTCTGTGGGAAAGCAGTATCAAAGGGTAAGCTGAAATTGGTTTTAGATTATTGAGATCATTTTTTTCAAATGTTAAAAGAAATATATAATAGAAACTTATGAATTTCTCAGCAGTTATGATGTGAGAACCTTTAATTTCTCGGTAAAAACACGCTGCAGGCGCGCAGCAATTCCGCTGCAGGCTCGCGTAGACCCCTCGCCTGCTGCTTCAATGCTGCGTTACTGTAGCGGGAGCTATGAGTAGTTGTTGCGCTTGTGCTGCGATTTCTCGAGCTTTGGAGGTCTAATCATTAAAACTAGTAAACCCTAACTTGTGTTTTCATGTGATATTGTGTTATTCCTTTTATCATCGTATTCTCCTTCTCTTTCGTTTTTTTTCTCTATTTTCCTTTATTGTTCGAAAAAACGCATAAGAATAAGAATGACGGTTTTTCACATTTGTTGAAAACTGGTGCAGAGCATAACTTCGAAAAGGCAACGGTTTATCATGACATTTAAAAATTTGTTTATTTTAATTCACATATTTCAATTTCAGAACGAACACAACCTACAAATTACCTTCCAAATCCACCTGAAAATAAAATTAGAGTTCGTTCCGAAAGTGAATCAAATGAATCAAAATTATCTTCGCAGGAAACAGTTTTTTTTTCCAATTTTCTGGGAATCTTATGCAAATCATTGAATCGAATCAAAAACTTTTCAGAATGACGAAAACTTAGAACTTACCTTTAAAATTCCTCTGAAAATCTAATTATTAGCGTCATTCCGAAAAATAAATGAAAATTGCATTCAGAACAGTTTTCGCCTGAATTTTTTGGCGAAAATAAGTTCTCTTATAACATAATACTATTTTCTTGATTTTTTAA
This sequence comes from Caenorhabditis brenneri, assembly GCA_000143925.2. Lineage (NCBI taxonomy): Eukaryota > Metazoa > Nematoda > Chromadorea > Rhabditida > Rhabditidae > Caenorhabditis > Caenorhabditis brenneri. Next base: position 401,496 of record GL379874.1, on the reverse strand, counting down.
TTGACCGTCATTCAATTATTATGCGAAAAATCGAAAAACAAAAGGAATTTAGGAACGTCTCTTAGAATAAAAACTTCGCTTGTGCGTTAAATTACAAGCATCTGCGAGATAGCGGAGCGTCGTCACATGAATTCCTTGAAGATGTTGCTCACATGTTGCCACATTGAGGCTTCTCTGTTGCGTTACTGTAGCGTGAGAGGACTATATTACCATGATGCTGCTTGCATGCTGTGCTATTGCTTCTGTCGCTTTCAATGAGTAAACTTGTTGCGTCAGTGCTGCTGAACTGTGTTTCTGACGGATATGCTCAATGAATGCTGAGGTCCTGCTTCCTACATTATGCGCGCCTGATGCTCAAGCTATAGATGCTGCGCGCCTGCAGCGTGTTTTTACCGAGTTAGCCGAAAAGCTGTGTTCATTATTATTCGAGTTCGGAACATTTCTGGAACTTAGGGTCATATGTTGCAAATCAACGTATACACGGATTTTGGAAATCAGAACAATTTCAATTGAATTCGTTAGTTAATGCCTCATAGTGTGTTTCCTTCATGACTGAGCTTCCCATTTCTACGGCTTTCTTCATCTTCCTCGGTCTAGACAATGATGGGTTATTACCGTAATCCAGACAATTTGCACTAAATTGTACTCATAAATCGCAGTCATATAAAGTTGGTTGAAGTCATTATTTCCTTTCAAAACTAATATTTTCTTGATGACAGACTTCTTGTTTTTATTACATAATTGTCATGTAAAAGAAATTTGGGGATCAATTGTTTTTATAACCCCCAATTTTAATGTGAAGATTTATATGAGTTTCAGAGCAAATGAATGGAAACAAAAAGGACGCCACAACAGGGAAGATTGAAGAGGTGGACCACCAATAGAATTGAAGGACAAAATAAATGGACTTTCGAAACATTCTATAATTTCTGCTGAAAACAAAACTTTTTTTTTACAGATTTTTCGGAGACCCTGCTCGATCTAACCCATCCACTTCACTTCCATTGCATTCTACCAGTTAACAGAAATCATCATTTCTATACTTAGATTACAAATACAGAAACTTTTAAAGTTTGCATCAAAATGTGTCAGACTTCCTACTATGTTACTTTCAAAAATGATAGTCAAATCAGCAAACCCTCATTATGATAACAATCATCTTTCCTCATCCTTATTCCCATGTTCATAAATTTCAAATTTCCCCTTTAGGTACAAAGTATTCAAATGGACATTCAAATACCAACCAAAAGGACACATTCACCATTTGTTTGGCAAGTTTTGGCGCCTTTTGCCTCCTTCTTCTCATTTGAACATTCTATCCTTTTTTTTCCACTTGTTATGACTCAATTACGAATACGACCTTCACCTGCAAGCCATTTTCTTTTGTTCTTTTTTGAATTTCTCCCATGATTTTGAATCTTTTCTCTCGTTTCCAAATAATTTTGCTATTGGCTGTAGGATTTATTCGTTAGATCATGTTGTTTTTATAACGAAAGGATCTTTCTCTGAACTTCCCAGCAAGTTTGCATTCAGAGAATACTAAGTTCTTCTTGATATATTGAATATTGTTTTTTCCTAATGATAACATTTTGATGAGTCAATTTAATTAAAAATTTAGATTTGTTTTCATTTCTATGAATTTCAAAAGTTGAATTATGTATCATTTGAACTTTGTTATCTCAAAACACATTTCTTCTAAAGTTCTGATGGACTAATGACGAAAATACATTACTTTCAGGCACTAACACCAACAAACCGAGCGAACGATGACCACCAAATGTTTCAGAGTGGGTGAGAAGGCGGAACTTCACTCACCAAAATCAGTTTATTCGAGAGAGAAACTGACTACATCACAAATTAATGATGAGTTGGAGAGGATTCGAACGGAATTTGAAGAGGTTGAGAAAAACTTTCGAAGAGAAGTCACTGAAGAAATGCAAAATTGGAGGGATACCGATGATGATGATGATGACGTTCAACAAGGTGATGGCAACACTCCAATGAACTACGCCGAAGTTAAAGGGACGACGAAAAAGAGAAACTTCCCAGAATCCAAGCCTAGGAAAATGAGTTACTACGAGCCAATGGTATCGAACGTCAATGCACCGGATTTGTTCCAGTGTTCTAATATTCCATTTATTTCGGAAGACACTGATCATGCCATCGTTCGCGACATTATTTCCGAAGTAAGTTATGAACTTCTGTTTCCTTTTCTGCATGTTTGCGAAATACTGTTTTTTGTTGATCGCTGATCCAAGTCCAGATGTCATATTTTCAGGGCTTCCCAAATAAAATCCATGGGCAATATGAGAATGATTACGACATCAGTGATCAGAAGTTATTCAATCTCATGCTCCGCCTCTTGCCATCCACCGGGAACCCTGACCTTCTTTACTATGCTCTCTACCATACCTTCCCAAACTGTGGAATTCAAGAGGAGTTTGCTGAACTGTTTCCGACGCTTGTCAAAAAGTTCGCAAAGAAGGAGGAAGTTGAACAGCTTCTGAAATTGGGGAGCTGGAAGAAGGAGGATAGCAAGGAGCGGAAAAGTTGGCCAGTCGGAGTAGTGCATCCATGTTCAGAGGCGAACTTCTTTCAGAAGTCAATCATTGTGCCAACAAAAAGACATGAAGATGCCTGCTCTGATAGATGTTACCACATAGTCCCAAATCAAAGTTTGGAGAACAAGTTGGAAGAGAATCCCAACTTGAATGCAATTCGGGTCTACATCTCAAAATCAAATACAAACGTAGGAAGAGATCAGGAGTTCCTCAATCTTCTTATTCTCAAGGACGATGGAAATCTTGTGAGAAGATTCTGCAGTGCTTCGGAGAAGTTTAATCACAAGAGTTGCTCCGAATGGTTTCAATTTGTGCTCGAATTTATGATGGAACCGAATTATGCTCAATTGGTAGAATCCTTGAAAGTCAGGTAATTACATAATTTTTATTTGGTTCTAATTATTTTATTAATAAACTTTCCAGCGATTTTGCCACACGTCTCAAGACATTCGAAATTTCAAAGAAGTTGATTAAAGCCGAGTGTGCTAAAAGGAAGATAGAAGCAAGAAAGGAGGACAAACATCTTCACAGTTTCACAACCGTAGCTGATGTGAATCCATGTTGCCACATTGGTCCTTGTGGTCCAGATAACAAATTCTGCAGTTGTACCGGAACCTTCTGCTCGATCTTCTGTCAGTGCGATGTGAACTGTAAAAGGAAGTTCCCTGGCTGTGACTGTGCTCCAAATAAATGTAGAACGGAGGCATGTCCGTGCTTCCGTATGAGTTGGGAATGCATTTCGGAGTCTTGTAAGAAATGTCTCCATCCTGCTCGTCCATCATGTGGCAACCATCATATGAGCAGCGGAAAATGGAAAAAGGTCGAAGTGAAGGATGCCACGAATTCAAAACATGGAAATGGAATGTTCGCATTGGAGGATATCAAAAAGAAGGAATTCATTGGAGAGTATGTTGGCGAACGCATTTCGGAGGAGGAGAGGGAACGAAGAGCTCATGTGCATGACATCACCTGCAGCTATGATTTCAGTGAGTGATAATAAAATTTGAAAAACTGACCCATTTCAATGTTTCGATAATTACAGCTGTGCCTCACAAACGTGGAAGCGTTGATTCAATTCGAGGTGGAAACGAATTCCGCTTCGTCAATCACAGTGACACTCCCAATTGTTTCACAACGTCTCGTGTGGCGCAAGGAATGGTTCGAATCGGCTTCTATGCCGATCGAAGTATCAAAAAGGGAGAAGAAATGTATTTCAATTATAACTACAGCAAAGAAATCCAGGAACTCATGTTCCACATGTCGCCAGAACAGCGAGTTCTGAAATTTCAAATGGAAATGGAGAAGAGGAAGACTACCAAGCTGAAGGGTTCGAAGAAGTCGAGACCATCAACCTCAACGGCAATGGATTCGGATTCCGATGAGGAGTAGGAAATGGTATTCGAACACCTTCAAAACATTCTAATAACCAAAGCTCCCGTTTTTGTAAAAATCCGCCACTTTTCTCGTCTCCTCTCATTTTTCTTCTGCTAACTCATCAACGTTTTTTCTATCTGTAAGTTGTTTCTCCTCCAATTTAGCTGCTCCATGTCCTTGTGGATTTAGCTTGTCTCAAGTCAATTGTTATTTTCCTGTTCACAGTATAGGCACATTCATTTTTCAAATGTTTTTCGTTTTCACCAACTGAATGCACTTTCTCTTTTTCTACTGCTTCTTGTCCCATTTGTTGTCGAATCCAGTTGCCTTTGTTGAATGTTTCTCTTTTTAATTTTTCTGTTTCTTCTCTATGAACCATTCCAATTCCAACCGAGTCAACCTATTTTCTTGACTGATCAAAAACTCTGACTACAATTTCTTCCGTTCCATGTTTGTTTGTACTCTCTGGGTATATAGACACAAATTGGTCAGCCAAAGTTCATGATCGGTGAAAAATGACTTTTTTTCTGGAATGAGTCAACTTCTGAACACGTGAAATTCATGGACTAGACTTTACAAGTTGGAGTTTTTGGGCCAGAAGGTTTTGGTTTAAAAAAAATTAATTTGAGAGTTTGTACTCGAAAAACTGTAATAACGGAAGGATGCAATGGTCTGAAAAAGAAAGAAGATAAACCCAGAACGGTTGTTTTCAATTATTGAGCAAGGAAGTTAAAAAAAGACTTGTTTTGCTACGCGAGCATAGGAAATTGCTTCTCAAAAAATACATTTTTCAGAAGGAAATTAAAAATTATTTGCGGAAAACTGAACCTCAAAAAACACTCCGAAACCTTCTTAAATTCTTGACCTCAAAAAACCAAACTCATTGAGACCAAAAACACGTCAAAAAGTGGTCTCAATTTGATTAGAAACTGATGTATGTCATATTGTTAAAACAACAAATTCTTCACCTTCTCCTCCACACCCCACGACATTGTAAATATTTACAATCTTGACTCCCTTAAAATATCCCTCCATTGGTTGTCATTACTCCCTCAAAAACATGTTCTTCCTTCTATTCGTCATTCTTGTTTCGATGAATTTTCCACTTTCTTCCAATGGATTTTCTGTGAATTGTAGAAGTATTTTGGTGAAAGAAGAGATTAAAAAGTGTACGAAAACAGTACACGACTTCCAAGATACTCATGAGAAAGTTGATGGGAATAAATGGTTGGAACCGAATGTATCGAAAGAATTGAATGCAAAATGTGAGGGTGCAATGGTGAGTGGGCCTATACTACTGTAGGATAACTGTAGCATCAAATGAAACTTTATAGAAAAAAATTTTGCCTTCTTAGTGTGCCAGTAATTGACTTCAATTTTCATTCACAGTAAATTTATTGAAGCTCTCTTGTTCAGAACTGTCTCCACCTACTCGATGATTGTGCTGTTTTTGAAGATGACGATATATTATGGCTCGAAGATTTTTGTGACTCTTATGAGTTTCTAACCGGAGAGTTTCTTGATTGTGCAGTGAAAATAGACAAGAATCAGAAGGATCCGTGTGTACAGCATTATCTTGTGAACTCTCCGTATTTTATGGTAAGTCTTCAGAGACAAGTTTTGATTATCACTAGAGGTCATGTAATAAAGAAGGTTAGGAAAAAGAAATTTAGCTGGAAATTATTATTCTTATACTGATTGACTTCTAGGAATTACACCAAAGTTTTGTTATATCCTAGAAGCTTGGCAACAAGAATTTAAAAAAGCTCACAGCTGCCTGTTATTCTTAGGCAAGAGGAAATAATATAGTTCATTGTTCTTCTTGACTTTCAGAAAGAGTTATGTGAAGAATACTGTAGTTAGTCTACTTATACCATTCGGACATATCCTGCAACACACATTCTTATATTTTCAGTTGAACACTTCCTCCGAACGCTGTCAAATGCTGAAGTCCGACGGTTCATGTGTGAAATCCGTGATCAGTTCGACGTGTTCTCCAACATCAGCCAATTCATTTCAAGGTCTTTTGGATCGGCAAATGATACGAATGAAATGTTGAATCGATCTATTTTTTGATAAGTTGTGTGTATATTTATGTAAATTCATTATGTTCATTTTTTATTCGAAAAACCATGACATTCCGAAATGTAAAAATTATTGTTATTGAAATGAACCGTTGTTCGAAGGATTGCTAACTCTCAATATTGTATTCTTTCATCTGAACACAAAATGAATAACCGTACATTCTTCTTTTTCTTTGTGAGCTCACTATTCTCGAAAGTACCCCAACAATAGATGTTCTGCACGTATGTTCTGTTCTTTCTGGATACTTTGGGCGGAATTTAACATTTCGGAATCTAAAACCAGTTATTCTAATCTTTCTTACCTAAAAAAGTTGATATTTACCTGAGCTGTTTGAATAAATATTCCAATTTCAACTCAATCATTGGATTCTCCGGTTTATCCAGTGTTACCCGCCACAGGTGTAGATCAGCTGTTATTTTCGGAGGATAAAACTCGATTTCCGGACGTTCAAATAAGTATAAATGAATCTGAAAAACTTCTGGAGTGGCATTGAAGTGTGAAAAGGTCTACTCTATTTTTCCGTATATGTCTACTCAAGCGAAGTTGTGGTTCATATTCGGAATATGGACCTAATGATCGATGAAATACTTCGAACATCAAGACACTGAATGCCCACGCATCACTCTCTTTTGTATTCACCAGTTTCTCCAATGCTTCTGGGGCTATGTACCTTTAAATGAAGAGATATTTTCTCCGAACATTAAGTCCCGTTCACCTTGATGGCAACATGTCTTGTTTGAATTTAGATCCACTATTCTCCGCTGCTAATCCGAAATCTCCAATTTTCACAACTTCATGTTTCGTAAGGAAACAGTTTCGAGCGGCTAAATCTCTACAAAAAAATGTTGATTTGAGATCAAATTTAGAATCGATAAAACGAACCCATGAACAATTCCGACATCATGCAGGTACTCCATTCCGAGAGCCGCGTGGTAGAGGAATCTGATTTTTTGATGTTCGGTGGTTGACTAAAAATATTATTGTTTTTTTCTAAATTCACAAGTGAAACTAACTGATTCCAATCTCTTATCCAATGAACCACCATGACAGAATTCGAGAGCCATCATACAGGGGTTTTTCGATGCGGCTATTCCATAGAATCTAACAACATTTGGCTGAAAATAACAAAGATCGCATGACTCCAAATAACTTCCTTTACATGTTGAAGTTTCTTCATATTCTCAGCCTCTTGAACCAAATCATACATTTGTTTCGTCGTCAACTGATCACCTCCTTTCACCATCTTCACAGCTACAGTAACCCTTCCTTGTTTGAATGAAAGTTCCAGATATCCTTTACAAACTTCTCCAAACTGTCCGGATCCCAAGACTTGATTCAATTCGATCTAAAAACGTTTTGTAGAATACAATGGCCACTGTGATTCTACAGCACCTGTTCATGATTAATCTGCCAATTGAATCGTTTTACTGGGTGTTTTAGACGCACGCTAATCGGACGTTCTCCTGAAATAAGAGTACTGTTAGTCACGGAAAAACTGATGAATCCTCACCTTCTTCAGGTGCACAAACTGAAATGAATATTCCGCTGCTGAAATTGAAATAAAGCTGGAATACTTTTCTGAAAGATAAAAAACAAACTCGACATAGAATTCGATGAGTTGTCGGATGGATTTGAACACGTGTCGATCAATCCAATACAATCTTCTCTTCAAAAAAAAAAAGACAGTTTCTTTAGATTGAAAACTAGTTATTTTACCTCTTTGATGACATTTATGATAATATGATGAAGTCCATCAGCTGTTTTCACACTCAAAACATACTCTAGACCACAGTATGTTTGAGCACGTCTCACCAAAAATGAATCGTTTTTTGCATTTCTAAAATTCAGAATTTAAACAAAAAAATGATGAAAAAAAAACGACTAACTCAAACATTTGCACAACTTTTTCGTCGACTAAAAATCCATGAAAATACTCCTCATCCTCCAATGGTCTTGGAGTTAGTTCGAGGTCTTCGGGAATCTGAGAATTCTATGAAAACAAACTAAAGCCTATTAAGAACAAACCTGAATAAATTCTTCGGGGCTCGGCTGAATCATCTTCTTCTTTTGACCATGAAATAGTCGAAAAAACAGTTTTGAAGAACACTTTGATTGGTGCATTAGCAATTGGTCGTTGGGGAACTGCCACTGGAGGTTTTGGAGCCGAAATTTCCAATTTAACAGGAGTAACTGGTTTTGGAATTCCTGGTTTTATGAGTGTCAATGAAGAAGTGGTTGATTCTTGTGGAACATTTGGAATGATAGGTTTCGGAGGTTTTTTTGCTGCGGGTACCTTTGAAATTCGAACTTTTCCAGTCACTTTTGGAATCACTTTCTTTGGTTTCGAGGGTCCAGAAGATGCAGGTTTTCTGCCAGTTGATACTTTTCGTTTTGGTTTTGAAGTTTTTGTTTTCTTCACCGTCTTGATATTCGGCTTTGAAGTTGGAGTTGCCTTTTTCTTTTTCGTTTTGGTCTTTTCATTTCTGGCAGGAGTTTTTCGGCCTGGCTTTGTTTTTGCAGGGGCAGGTTTTGGCACAGGTGCAGATATAGTCTTGCCTCTTTTCTTCGTAGC
>GL379874.1:368264-392894 GCA_000143925.2 Caenorhabditis brenneri | reverse complement strand
ACAGGTCCCTCTTCTCACGGACCACTAATCTACCCTATCGATCACACTGGCCCCTCCACCTCCACCAGGTCAGTCTCCTCTCATTCTTATTCCTCAGTCTACACGACAACAACGTTTACTCTCTTTGCTCTTCTTCTCTATCGATCGACGTTCCTGTATTCTATTCAAAAATGAGCCGTCAATCTACTCTTGCTCAATATGGACTTGATATCTCCATCACTCCAATTTCATCCGACTATGAAGACAGCGATAATGAAGATAAGGAAAACGACGATCCAACTGAAAAGACGATGAAACCACAGGAACTTCTTCAATTGGCAGTCAAAAAACGATGGGAATTGAGCAAACGATGTGGAGAGAACTTGAGATGCGAACTCTTCCAAACTCGTCTCATCGTCAACTTAGCTATGCACATTGAGAAGTCCAAGAAGATCTTCACTTTTGACCAAGGACCGACTGCTAAACCATCCCCTTCAGTACCTGCTCAGGAATTCAAGGAACCTGCTCCAAAACGATTCAAGGATGGAAACTAATTATTACCTCTTCTTTTTTCACTAATATCTCCCGATTATTCTCAACCTGTGATCTCATTCATTCTGTCATTTGTTTAATAATTGTCATGTTCCAATAATAATTTCTCTCGGTTACAATAAATACTTATAATTCAAAAAATTGTGTTAGAACTTTACTTCGAATTCGTCGATTATCACACAATTATTTTCGGTATTCCTCGATATCGAAAATGCGGCTTTGCAGTTATTCGCGGATGACCTTTGAGATGACTTGGTGGCACTGCTTTCGAGTAGCGATTTCTCTGAAATGTTTTCTTTTTTTTTTTCATTTTGTTTTTGCGTTTTTCAATTTTTTCCTCATTTTTTTTTCGTTTTCCATTACTTTTTTCATTATCAATAGTTTTTCAAGTATTATTTCTCAAGAAAAAAAACTCACTTCATCTGGGTGACCTCTTCTAAATTTAAGATTAGGATTGCTGTTAGGAGGAGGTATCCGTGGATAGCGTGGATCTTGATGGATTCTGTAATCATTGAATTTTTTGACGCAAAACAAGAAATAGGTTTACCTGATTCTCCGGACATGGATGATATGGTGTCGTCTGGGACGATGTCTTTGAACATGACGAACTTGACGAGATTCTGATGATTACCTGATCATCTTTACTTTCTCCAAACGAAAAACTCACTATTATAACTTCTCAACACTGGTGTCTCTGTCAATTCCATCTGACTATAACCCAGACTCTTCCTCCCCAACCTTCTTGACTTCTTCTTTCTTCCGTCTGTACTCTTCTTCTTCACTCTTCTCTTTCTAATTTTCCTTTTCTTCTTTCTAATCACGGCTGGTACTGTAACTGGAGCCACCATAATCGGTGAGAAACCATCAATTTCATGAACTGTCATAACATCGAAATTAGTCATGTTATCTTCTTCTGATTGAAAGTTTTCAAATAGTCCCGGTTGTTCTGTGATCACTTCATCCTTTATTCTCATTTCACTGATTTTTCTTCTTTGGGATTCTGGAGTTGGTGGTAAAGAGTTCATTGGGGTCCAGTCATCTGAAGTGTTGTTTGATAGAATCATTCAGATGAAAACGTAGCATTGGAAACAATAAAAAGAAATGGAATACCTTCACAAATCGTTCCCGGACCACACAACGACCTGTCAATCTCACTTCCCCATGCACTGTGTCGATCTTCTGAAAATCAAAAAAAAAAGTTTGAAAGTGAAGGTAAAGTTCACCTTCGTTTTGCGTATGCTCCGGCGCTGTTTTTGAACTTCTCAGTCCCATATTTCAAACAGAAATAAGAAAAAGAAGAAGGAGAAGCTTGTGAATGGAACGAGAGACACGTAGGAGTGGTCTGTGTGTGTCCATGGAGATGGAACAAAGAGGAATTATTGATGGGGTTGTTCAGAGAAAATAGGAGAACATCGGGAGCTATACTTCTTGTCGTTTTGGAATACTTGAACTCAACATATGTAATTGAGATCGACATGATGAGATTGAAACCATTTGACAAATGCGATTGACTTTTCACTCCGAATAGTTTACGGAGCAGCTTATCATTAGTTGATCTTTGACTTTCGTTGAGTACTCACACTATGTCGACAATAGTTTATATCTGTTCTCATGAATGAGATCTCATTCAGAAACCCTTCCTTTAATCTCCTTTCGTTTTGTCTCCCGAAGTCTGCACGGTTATAAAACAGCAACACTCATGACACAGGTTCATTTCAATCACATTGTAACTCATGAAACAAGAAAAAACATACAAAAGCGAGAGAGTGAGAGTTGATTCAATTTTAGAAAATAGGGAGATGATAAATTGATAATAAGTTTGAAATATATAGGAACAGATGAAATATTGAATTGATCTGAAGATTTGCTGTTTGTGAAATAGCGCAGGAGAGAGATGGATTTCAAGAATAATGAGCAATAACATGGTACAAAAGGCTATCAATAAAATAAGCCCATCGTCAAATGTTTGAGAACAGGCTCGCTAGATTTTAACAGGAGAAATTTATCCAACATGAGAATAAGTTTGATTTGTTTAGTTCTAAATAGTATTCAATTATCTCAGAAGCTTTATCATTCGATGAACTCATTTTGAGTTTTCTTCAACATCCACAGGCCAGTATCCGCCAGCTCCTATTATTTCGGACTTCCTTTTCACAAATGCTTCATTTGTCAAACACATTGTTCTCATCACTCGGACTCGTTCTTCACAAGCTTTTCTGATCAATTGTTTGGTACTTATTGGTGGTGATTCCATGTTCTGAGTTACAGTTTCTTTCAAAATCGTTTAAAAAGCACTGCAAACCATAATTGCGTTCAGTTCCTCCCTAGAGAGTTCATACGAGAATATGCAAATCTGACCTTTGGCTTCCTTGAATAGTTATTAATTGTGTGTGATTCTATAAGAACAATAGAGACCTGAATCAGAGTCGCTCTTAGTTGTTCGACTTCATTTTTTGGGATTTCTTCACTTCTCTTCAACCTTTTCTCATCTGCGTTCGTTGTTCTCTCTTCTCTTTTAGGCTGCTCTCTCGATGCACTTGTACCCATTTCAATATTCCTGTTTTAACTCAAAGGAGCAGATTTTGAATTCAGTTCAACTCGAAGATCTAAACCAGTTGAGAAATAACAAGTTGATCGGCATATAACTGCTAGTTCAGGAAAAGAAACAAGGAAGTAGGACATGATACAGGTTTATTCTAATGTCATAATTTTTTCAGGAATGATGAGTACAAGATACGTGGAACGTTTCTAGATGAACAATTAGTTATCTATTAGCACAAGTGCGGGCTTAATATCGTTGAGCAAAGTGACCACGAATTCGAGATTCATTGTGTTGTTAATCTGAAAGATGGCAATTGTATATATGAGTACCAACGGGAAACTTCGCGTCGTCTAGTCGCGACACAGGGGCAGCATCGTTAGCTCCACTAGTTCCAGGCTGTTGTTCTTCGTAGTTGCTGACCGATTGCCCTAATTGTGGTGATCAACTTCTGCTTGTACTTGAACTTTCAGTCTGGTTGTCTTGGGCTTGTGCTGGGGCTCGTTGGATAGGCTTAAACCGATGTTATTCACGAGAAATTCAATATAGATAACTTACTCCCTTCCTTTTCTTCTGCTTTTCTTTAGATTTCTTCTTACCCATTTTTATTTGGAAGGGTGGCGGCCTGAAAATGTTAAATTGTGCAAGAAAATTATATATCTGACGACGATTAACAGAACGAGTGAATTATACAGGAAATAAAAGTTCGATTTCGCAGAAAACTAGTCGGCTGAAGTAGACATGGTTTCAAGGCTCGATTAAAATCGTTTCGGACATTGGTTAAAAGCAGGTTTAGGAGTCCAGTGAACTTTTGACTCGCGGTCATCGGTCGGGATTTGATGCGTGGATTTACAATGGTTGACAAGTATTGTGTTGATATTCAAAGAATTCATCCAACTTTTTCCATCCAATTTCTCTGTTCGTTTCATTGTACATCACGCATTTCTTGATTATGTGTGTGGGACGAAAATTTTGTATTCTTCGAGAGAGGAAAGCTGAACGAATAGGTCGAATTTTGTTTGGAATAGCTGACAAATGTATAATTAAATCTGGCCGAGCTTGTTTTTGAAGTCGTCGACGAATAATGTCATTTTTGCTCTCTCGTCGAACGTGGCTCTGGAAAAATATACGATGAAAAGGCACAATTTGTTTTTTAACTTACTTTTCGTAAACTATCAAACAGTCGATGTCAAAATTCATAAACTGGATATCTTCAAACTTTTCTGTTTTCTCTGCCTTCAACTCCATTTCGAAGACATTCTATCTTTTTTCGGTGCATATAATTCCGAAATTTACTCGAGTGACTTTGTCTTGTTCTGTCGAAGAAGGGGCTTTTGTCCCGGAAAACCAGGCAATCACCTCCAATGGTTGTGTCCAAATGATTGTATTTTTGATGGCTTCTTTGGTCGATAATGAGCACTGAGACAGGAGAAACAGAACTTGTGGACTGATTTTTGGCTGAAAATAATTTTCTAAATATCAAGCGAAATTGAGAGAAGCTTCATTCTGAAAATTGAAGAGATTTTTCAGCAAAACGATCAGAAAAAAGTTGGGAAAAGTGAGAAAAAAAAATACTTCTACGGAGCGGAATGTCGGAGTGTCGTTGTCGTCAGTCAGAGCGCAGAGAAACGAGTGGTCTCCGCCCACTCATACACAAAGTACGGTGAGCGGCGGAACCCGGGAGTTGTCGGCCACTTAAAACCCTACCATTTATAAGTAAAGTCGTTTTCAAGGGGAATTGCTCGACGGCATCCACCGATAATCCCCGCAGTCTCGGCGTTGTCCTTGATTGTGCTACTCACTTCACTGGGGGTATATGGGTAATGGGAGGTATTCATGGTACCTCAGATGGTGCCCGAGAGTCCTCCGTGGCAAGTAAACCTAGGGTAGGCTTCTACCGGGGGATTTTCATAGCTGGAAAGTGGGATCATGCAGAAATTTCAATCGATTCCGGCGGGTTTTGCAAAAATTTTTCTGCGACGGCGCAAACGCACGCAACTCGCATCACGCAACTCGCATCACGCAACTCGCATCACGCAACTCGCATCACGCAACTCGCATCACGCAACTCGCATCACGCAACTCGCATCACGCATACCGCAACACGCATACCGCAACACGCATACTGCAACACGCACACCGCAACACGCACACCGCAACACGCATCATTGCGATGCGCGCCCGCAAACCGCGCTCGCCAGGGGCAGCGGCGAGGGGCGGAGCAACGAGGGGGGGAGCTTTCCAGAGGGCCGTGATGTCTGCACGTGACTTACAAAACAGATTGATAGGAAAAAACTACAATATGAAAATTAGAAAATTCTTATCCGGCTTTCCTGTCAATTAGTTTACAGACTATAGTTTTTCGCCAACACTAGGAAAGAAGTGATCCAGAGAAGTGTTTTTTGGCCCTTCAGACTTTTTTGGCCCGTCCTCGATTTTGTCATTGGGCCCTCCATTCTCGAACAGTGCCAAAATGATCAACTAGAAAACTGTGGGATCTACAATTCTCTACAATTTTGCGAGCGGTAATTCGATAGATAGTCAGAAACCGGGCGGAGCTTAGTTCCCAAATCTGTGATCATTTGAATCGGAGAGATTTGGACGGACTTTTTGGGAGGGCGGAGCTTCTTTCTGAGTTTTTTTTTCTTTTATTTGAACGAAACTCCGCTCCTTTTCAACTGACTATCATGACTAATCACTGACTAATCATGACTCAGGAAGTGAAAATCACTTTTCTTTCGAAAACAAATGGTACGGTAGTTATGAACTGAGGAATAGAACGATGATTAAGAGCCATGAAATGTCTCCAGAGTGATGCAAATGATCTGATGTTTGATTATTTCATGAGCTGAATCACCATTTATCACTGAAGGAGAAGGGAGTGATCATTTGGATTCGAGAGTTTCAGACAATCAGAAAAGAGGCGGGGCTTAGTTCTCAGATCTTTAATGACCAGAAATCATCCAGTTTCTTGGCTTCCAGTATCTCTAATTTTCAGTTCTGAATGTGAGTGCTCATTTGAATCGAAGAGGTTTCAGTTTGCATGTGACGGGCCGGGCCGAGCCGGAAAAAACCCGCTGCTCGGCCCACTTTTGAGATATAGACTGTTTTGACTCGGGACAGTTCTGATTTAGCATACCGCCGTGGAAATTTATAAAATGAAAACAGTTCGACAAAAGCCGGTTGAGAGAAAAAAATAACAGACAAGAGAAAAGGTTATGGCATGTTTGTGAGTCTTCAGAGAAAGGGAAAAACAGGATTCGTTCTGGTTTTGTTCCATTTTATTTTTTAGTTGACCGATTTTGCTTTTGGTTTTTGTTTTTAATTTTTGATGGGATATCAAAGTTAACAGAGTACTCATCAGAAGAAGTGCTTTTCAATGTTTTGAAGCATTTTTTTTTGCAACTCTTACTATTTCTCGAGTTCATTTCCTAGTTTTGCAAAAATGAAAAAATTAATTTCTCCTTTCCCAAGTACCATCAAAAACTGGTAAGCCTAATCTTAGTTGGATCCAGATATAAACATTGCTTGATAATTCACTGAAGTGCCTATAGAAAAACAACAGGACAGAAGAGTACATCACACAGGTTTTATTCAATCGTATTTCAAATCCATGGAACAAGAAAAAGTGTAGAACTGAGAAGAATAAAGATGAATAAATTTCAGGAAAGGTAATGGGGTCGGTGATATGTTGTTTGTAATCCAACAGCAGTGATTGAATATGAGGGCGTTGGAATTATGAAGATTACTTCTGAAAAGATTGAGATTGAACTCGAAAGTGTGAACAAAGTTCGTCAGAAATACTCACCTGCTCATTATCATCTAGTTTTTGAACTGATTCCGAGAGATCTTCAAACATTTCATCTTTGTTGTTTTCGTTCGATTTCAAAGTGCTTTCATTATCGGAAGACGAATGTAGTTCATGAGTTCGATCGGCAAGTAAAGCCAATGCATCAGTATGACGATTCGTCTCCTGGGGTTCTTCTGTTGACATTGAAGAGCCACCTTTTTGGAGATTTGTAAGATCTTCGAAACCGCAATCGGACTTTTCAACAGGCTTCTTAGTTTTCTTTTTCTCATTCTTTTCGGGATTTTCGAACTTGTCATCTTGATTTCTTTTCTTTGCCTTTGAAGTATTTGTATGTGAAGGAGAAGGACGTTCTTGAATAGCGTCTAGCAACAAAGCTTCATAGTTGGGATGAAACGTTGATACCGGCATATGACTCAACGAAGCATTGGAACTTCCAAATTCGGAAGAATGATCAGTGTTGCATCCAGAACCACCTGAAGGCTTATTTTTTTCGAGACCTCTATCCGAACATTTTCCGTTGTTTTCATTTGATTCTGATGTGACTCCTTCAGAAAGTGCATTCTCTTCCTTCACGACTCTAGCAAGCAATTTTTTACCACCAGTATACCAGGTGGTATTGCTGGATCCAAAATCGACAGACACTTTTACAAACTCCTGCTCTTCATTCTTTTTCGGTGGAGTTTGCTCCGCGTTTCGTGGAATCGTTTTCTTGTCTGGCGACGAATTAGTCGAAGAGGATTCTTCCATTCTCGAATCCTGTTCTGTATCTCCGTTGTTGGCCTGTTCTTCTGAATCTCTCCGGATTGTGGCGGGGTTCACAATCTTGTTTGGTTGGTGAGAAAGTTAATGAGCTAAAAAGAGAACAGTATGAAGTTTACTGAAAGTATCACTTTAAAATAAATCATTGGTTCGGGATATTAACGAATCAATTACAGAAATAGCACGTGACTCAACAAATTTCCTTGGATCGCTTCATTTGACAAGAGTTTTAACATGATACTCAACATAAAATGTAATTGCTCAATATAAATACATGAATTAGTTGTTATTTCAGAGATATGAATGTCTATTATTTCAGCAATTCAGTGGTGGACCGGGCACTTCCAGATCCAATTGACATAACTGACTGATCGTCCGCGCCTGGTGGCAAGTATCCACCCGCTGCTTTTACCGATGCTAGTGCATCGGTGTATGCTTTGCCATACATGTCATACAAACCGGATGCTCTTTTCAGTTGCTCTAATCGATAAATACATGCCCTTCTGACCAATTCATCGGACATAGTTGGAGGATATTTCTCTTTCTGAAAATTTGCTTTCATTTCGTTATTCTAAATGAATCTTCGCCAACCATGATTACGTCAAGATGCTCCTTTTTCAGGAGACCACCGAGACCCGGACATTCCCTGTTGACAGATATCTGTAAGAATTATAATTCATTTATACTGAAGATAAAATATTAAACCACCTTAATAAGACTGTCTCTCATTAGCTTCTCCACTTCCTTCATATCATTTTTAATTTTCTGTTCGGATGGCAAGTGTCCACCTGATCTTCTGACAGATTCAATCGTTTTTTTGTATTCATGTGGTTTTTCTTTTTTCACCTTCTCCAAACGATTCAGACATGCAGCTCTTATCAATTCCTCGAGAGACGTTGGTGGTTTGTTCTGATCCTGCAAGATTCAACTTAACTTCTTTCAATAAAAACACTCAAACCATGATTTCTTCTATTTCTCCTCGAAGGAGCGAGCCTTCGAGACCATTACATTTTTTCGTGGTAGCTCCCTGCAATCGAGGATTAACCTAGACTGGAAAAACATGGTCGAATTACGGAAATAAGACTTTGTCTCTTTTCTTCATCGCTATATTTTTTCGATGGCTGTGCTCCCATTTTGGCTTTTTGAGATCGGCTGCAAAAACAAAATTTGACAAGAAACAAACAAGAACACACTGCGAATTCGAAAATCAAGTTTGAGAGTTGCAAAAGCTGAAGAGATCAAAATAACCGTAATCACCTAATTCGTGATGAGACCCATCGGGGAATCGCCTGTGCGCACCTTTAGAAACATATAATGCAATCAAAATTGTAATTCACGATGCTCAATCTAGAAGGACAATAAATGAGACAATTATATAATAATTGATTATCGATTAGATATTTTACCGTTTGTTTGAAGTAGTGTTCACTTTCTCATATTACTTTTAGTTTTCATTTTCCCTAATTTTTTTCTCTGTCAGCTCTTCAATACTATGATGTGTAAATTATTCCTATCTGATGAATTTTATGAGGGCTCATGAGGGTCAAGAATAATAAGCAATACATGGTACATAGGGCTATCAATGAAATGAGCCATCGTCAACTGTTTGAGAACGGGCTCGCTAGATTTTAACAGGAGAAATTTATCCAACATGAGAATAAGTTTGATTTGTTTAGTTCTAAATAGTATTCAAGTATCTCAGAAGCTTTATCATTGGATGAACTCATTTTGAGTTTTCTTCAACATCCACAGGCCAGTATCCGCCAGCTCCTATTATTTCGGACTTCCTTTTCACAAATGCTTCATTTGTCAAACACATTGTTCTCATCACTCGGACTCGTTCTTCACAAGCTTTTCTGATCAATTGTTTGGTACTTATTGGTGGTGATTCCATGTTCTGAGTTACTGTTTCTTTCAAAATCTTTTAAAAAGCACTGCAAACCATAACTGCGTTCAGTTCCTTTCTAGAGAGTTCATACGAGAATCCGGGGCAAATCTGACCTTTGGCTTCCTTGAATTTATTAATTGTGTGTGATTCTATAAGAAAAATAGAGACCTGAATCAGAGTCGTTCTTAGTTGTTCGACTTCATTTTTTGGGATTTCTTCACTTCTCTTCAACCTTTTCTCATCTGCGTTCGTTGTTCTCTCTTCTCTTTTAGGCTGCTCTCTCGATGCACTTGTATCCATTTCAATATTTCTGTTTTAACTCAAAGGAGAAAATTTTGAATCCATTTCAAGTCGTAGATCTGAACCAGTTAAGAAATAAAAATTTTGTCGGCATATAACTGTTAATTCAAGAAAAGAAACAAGGAAGTAGGACATGATACAGGTTTATTCTAATGTCATAATTTTTTCAGGAATGATGAGTACAAGATACGTGGAAAGTTTTCAGATAAACAATTAGTTATTATTAGTTAATTTCCCGACGCCCTAAAAACTTCAAGAGCGCCTTCTCGAGGGATCTCTTCAGGCCAATGTCCATTCGCAGCCAGGATACTTGCTCTAGTTTGAACGAATTGTGGCCACACATCAGGAGCAGTTACGTCCATTCTTTTCGTCCAATTACGTACTCGGTCTTCGCATATTCTCTTGATGAATGTATCCGTTGTCAAGAATAGATCGGTTTTCATTTCTTTCTGGAAGTAAAAAAACTGTTTTTGACCTAACACTTTCCACGAACCATTGTCATGTTCACTTCATCCTTGGTGATTAGCAAAGGAAATCCTGGACATGGTTTGAAATAGGAATTCTGAATAATAGAATAATAAGAGATCTTTGTGTGAAAACTAATGAGAAAATTTATGAAACCTCCATAATGCGAGTGCGTCGTTGACTCTGAATTCGGGGTGTCTTCGAATAAAAAACTCCCATTATGACTCGTCAGGCAGAACTGGAGAATAGATGATTAGAAAGGAAGATTCAAGTTATAGGAACAGTGAATTTTTGAATGACAAGTCCAAGCTTTTCTGATGAACTTAACTGTATTTGAGAAATCACAGTGCACCGGAGAATTAAAAAAAAACCAATAAAATTGCAAAAATTGCGAGGAATCTGTCTTTTTCCTGATATCCCCCGCCCCCACACCGAAATAGTTGAACTTCTATTTCTCTACAATGCAGTGAAATTATCCGAATTCGGTGTGTTAATTGATAAAAAAGAAAACTGTTGGTGAAGAATACTGGTGCACTAGATGCGGTTTTGCAATTCCTCGCACCGTTCTCTCGTAGGAAAGAAAGGAGAACACACCATTTGCTATAAAACAGCTTGAAATATGGTGAAACAGAATGTGAATCGTTTTATCGGAATCAACCCCGGAACGAAAAAGGTAGGCTAGCGGTTTCAAACTGATGATTGATTGATTAAAACAATACACTGAAGTCGAATTTGGCACAGATTTATTGCATTTGACAGAATCATTTTTACAGGAAGGAAGAAATAGCCAACTTAGTAAGAATGTTTCAAATAAACGATTAGTTATCTTTGGTTTTTCGGCACTTTCACAATTAATGTACGATTCTGAATGGTCCCTCTTGAGCGATTTCAGCAGGCCAATGACCGTTTGCATCCAGGATTCTTGCTCTATATTCGTCGAAGCCGGGCCATTCGTTATCCAAATCCATCTGATGCATCAGGTGATGACGCACCCGATTTTCGCATATTCTTTTGATCAATGCTCCTGCATTCAAATTGAGATTTCTGTACAGTTTCCCTTTTTCCTGAAAGTATTGATGTTTTTCATTCGTAACTGCAGCAAAATTAACAAACCATAGCTGTTTTAGCTTCTTCGACTTGGATAGTCTCTTCGAATCCTGGACATGGTTTTAAGAAGACTTCCTGAAAACAAGCACTGTCAAACGAATTTCCGAGCAGACAATTTTACACTTATGAGCAGTGCGCGTTGGTGCCTGTCGAGCTGTGGTCTTCTTGAAAAGAATGGAATCGACACATTTCCTCCCATGGTGACTCGCCAAACAGAACTGAAAAAAAAGGTACAAATAAGGTGCAATGAGATTGGTCCCGAAAGAAAAGTTCGAAAAAGAAACAACGAAAGTTAACAAAACCAAACGAAAACAAGTCGAATGATGATGAGAGAAAGTTAATTGAAAGATTGAAAGGATTCAAGAAAAAATGCAACTATTGTGCGGCTATGCATAGATCAAATGGTTTCTGAAAGTAGATCAAACATAATTATTTATTTTATGAATAAAAGTGAGCCTTATATTATTAGTTTCACGTTTTCTCGTTTTTATTCTAAAAATTAATATTTAAAGCGGGAATTCCGCGGAAATGCTTGGCCAGAACGAATTGAAGATCTAATTTATAAAAAACAATTTGTTTGGCTGATCGACTGAGCGCACGCTGTATAATGAAAAAGTACAGCGAGACCCTCTCGATTCCGCAGAAAGGATTTAATCAGAAAATCAACGAATTGCTCCAGCTCCTCTAGTGTTTTGCAATTATACTCCAGCAAAACTGGCGAAACAGGAGATGCACCAAGTTTGCAAATTTCAGTTACAGTTTTGGACAAGAAATTTTCACGGCGATGCAATCGCGAGATTGAGGGATGGGAGGAAATTAATCAGCTTAAAAACGAAATTCATGGAAGAAATTCTGGAAAATATCAAGAAAAAAAGAATAAACAAGTAAACCCGAATAAATTTATTCATAAATGCTCGATTGCTTTAAATATCAAGCGTGAAAAATAGAAGGACATTAAGGGTAGTAAATAGGGGAGCACAGAAATAGGGGAATAAAAAAACTAGTTATTATTTTACAGGTAGTAGACAGCAACGAATTATTTTTGATGAGAAGCAGCGGCCAAATCACAGGCATCGTTGAACTTTCCAGCTGACTGTCTCCACGCGGCCGCCTGGAAGTTTCCGTCCCAAACCTCCGCAAACTGCTGAATCGTCTCGTTCCAGTCGGGAAGCGCGTCACACGACTCGATGTTCAGGTACTTCTTCACAATGTCATAGATTGTGTCTCGTAGTACGTTGCGCCTCTTGATGTCCATATTGAACTCGTATTCGCCAAGCTGCTCGCCCTCGAGTTCCGCATACTTTCCGGTCACCAAAACAGCCATGGAAGCGGCGAAACCAAAGT
The DNA here is from genome assembly GCA_000143925.2 of Caenorhabditis brenneri. NCBI lineage: Eukaryota > Metazoa > Nematoda > Chromadorea > Rhabditida > Rhabditidae > Caenorhabditis > Caenorhabditis brenneri. Next base: position 380,150 of record GL379874.1, on the reverse strand, counting down.
AGTCGGTCTGATAGTGCCACGGGCGTCCGTCAATCATTTCAGGACAGTCGAACCCCTCGGTGCCGGCGCGTCCCTTGAAAGTGTGTCCCGGGAGTGACAGCATATCAATGGCACGTCCCCAATCGATGAGCTTGATGACGAAGGTCTCGTCACTGAGGAGAGCGTCTTTTCCCCAATTTGGGTCGATCCTGGAAATAATACGGTTAACAGAATACTAATTAAGATAGAGCTTACTTTCTAGTGATCATAAAATTATCCGGCTTAATATCTCCGTGGATAACTTTACAAGCGTGAACCTCCTTCAAAATCCGTGCCAACTGAGTGAGCAAGAAGCATGTGATATGCCAATTCGGATCCTTCATATTGTTCACGTACTCCAGCAGATTTCCGTACTCGTGGTACTCATTGACAAGCAACGACGCCGTCGAGAACACGTACGCATCCATGACTTGCATGATGCACCAATCCGCCATCTGTTGACGATCTCCATCACGGATGAGGCGATTTCTCATTTGATCACAAATGTACACTTCCCAGGCACACGATGGCACTTCATACTTCACCGCCACCTTCTTCTTCTCCTCGGTGAGTGCTCGATAGACCTTGGCATATCCTCCTTGACCGATAAGTGACTGAATATGGAGTACCTCTCCACCGACTTCACAATCACGTTGAGCTTGAAGTTTCGGTGCACGCTCCGGGAATTCGTGCATATTCATGGGCGAACGAACGAGACCCATGATTTTCTTGCGGAGTGGCTCATCCCATGGATTGATGTCTCCCTTCTTGATGATCTCACTTCGACGACGCTTGATGCATCCGGTGGTTTCGGCCTCATCGAGAATCAGATCCCGAATTTCATCGGCTCCAATCGATAGACGTCTTCCGAGATTATCGGAAAGACAATCGATTGATGAGTTGACGGCTTTGGGTGGGGCTGTTGGAGGCTTCGAAGTCGGTGCTGGTGGAGCAGCGAGTTGTGGAGCCAACGCAGAAGCTGCTTGAGATTTTCGGCGGATCTGGAATTTGGAAATTTAGAATTTGGAGCTCAAAAACAAGATCGTGTGAACTTTACCATTTTATTGTATGTACTCGAACTTGGTACCACAAATTGAGGCTGCTGCTGCTCCTCCTCCTCTTGCTGCTGCGTCTCATTTCTCTTGTTACCAAAGTAGTCGTCAATGTTGACGTATGGAACATTGTGAGCCGGAGTAGACGTGACAATCATTCCGCGCGACGGCATGTTGAGTCCACTGACGAAATCATACTCGAAATCTTCTGCAGGCGATTGTACCGACTTCTTCGGATTTCTGAAGTTCATTGGTGGCTCAATGTCTTCTTCCAGCTCCTTCTTGATCGCAGGTTTTGGCGCTGGAGCTAGCTCCATCACTCTTGTTGGCTCCTGTGAGCGTTGCTCCTCTTCTGGTGGCACCGGAGACGACTTTTCATCATAGATCATATTTAATCCAGAGTTTTTCTTTGGACGCTCCTCTTGTGGCTGCTGCATCGTCATAGTTGGATCCGGATCGCAGAGCACCGAGAAATCACTGGCCATGGATTGTGTCGGTGCCAAGGAGCGCGCACGTTCCGAGACCAACATGGAGTCTTGACCGATCATCATCGTTTTCTCTGGACCAAGGTGTACTGTATCGGAGAACATCGCATGTGCCTCCAGATGATTGTTCTCAGCCAACAAATCCAGACCATCAGTGCTCTTGGCAGTTCGGACAGATGGCGTGGTGGTGGAGTTGGAGGAGAATCTAGAGGAGGCTCCTCTTCCAGCACTCATCAACTTCAATTTTTCATTCTCGTTGAGAGAATCATCCTGGAGATGATAGCTGGCATTCTTTGCCGACATTGACTTCGTATCCGATGACAATGTGATCGTTGGGATGTTATCCAACCCAGAGTCCCTCAACGGTGGTCTTTGCGCATCTTTCGTAGCGACTAGAGGTGAGTAGAGCCGACTGCGCTTCTCTTCCTCGTCGTCCGCATTGCCTTCACTCAGCGGCGACAAGTGACGTCTTCTCGCGTTCATCCGATTCTCCACCTCTTCTCTGGCCTTCCAATCATTCTGTGTTGGCTGGTGACGTGGCGCAACGACTCCTGAATCTCTTCTGACGTTCGTATCGACGTCCTCGCTGAAGTTGTCCTTCCACTGCGCGAATCGATACTCCTCGGGAGACACTCCGAAGGTATTTCCGGCGTCGACGAATTCACGACGGATTTTAGATCGAGCTGGAATTGAATGTGTTCAACTTGTATGAAAAACAGCGAAAAACCTACTTTTCGGCCCGAAAACCGGGACTTCTGCCACATTTTTTGGTGCGACTTGTTGAAGGAAGCACACTGATGAGCGTCGCTTCATTTTCGATCCCTTGCACACAGGATTCACACGGAAGAGATTCATTGTGTCATCGGGACTGGAGAACAGATCTCCGGCCTCTCCATTGAAGTACTCGTCAACCAGATCGCGAAATCCGGCCTCGATGTTGCTGATGGAGTGGAGAGTGGAGAGAGTGTCACGTGCCAGTTTTAGGACGGTCTTAAAGTCGTCAAACGACTTCTCCTTTCCGCACTCTTCCGCCCATAGAACGTAAAATTTGAGGGAGTTGTTGAAATGTCCCTTTTTGCGGAGCTGCTTGAAAATTTCCCTTCCTCCCATGTTGTCACTGTAGGCGATGAGCACCTTGTAGAGACGAAGCATCGTCTCGTCTTTGCGGATGTGATCGAATCGGTGCTCGCGCAAGATTCGACCCATGTTGTCGAGGAGTCCTGCCTTCATTTCGTGACGTGGCAGCATCCGAGTCAGTGTCTCGATTTGTCTGGAAATTTGAGGTTTAGCGGTATATTTAACTATTGAATTCTTACGTTGTGACACTTTCGAGAGTCTCCGACGTCGGATTTTGAGCTAGTTGTTTGAATGCATTGTCGATAAGCGACATATTGAGTCTGCAAAATGGAAGGAATGAGTTTTCAATTGAAAAGTTGAAAGAAATACGGAAAACAACGTGAATCTTTGTGGGATCGTGATGAAACTGGGTTCATAAAACTGAAGAAAAGAAAAGAAGATTGTGCGAATTCAAGTCAAAACTTGCAAGAATGACAAATGAAGAAGGGCGACACGTTTTGAAACACGCTGCTTCCCGCTCCTCGTGTTTTTTGAAACAGAGCGTTGGAGCGCGCTTGCATCATTTACATTTTTTTTTGCAAAATTTTTATATTTTTGGCTAAATAAATTCTGGCTCGTATTCTGGTTAGATGAAATGAAGTATGTAAATTGAAAACTAAACGAAGTTCAATTTTTTATAGCTAGCTATATCTGGAGAAAAGGTCTACCAAGGGCTTGTGATCTTGCTGTGTTTGATGAGGTACTGTAGTATTTCTACACTTTTCTTGTTTTGAAATGCTCCGAAAAAAAAACAAACAGTTAGCACAATCATAACTGTTTGATTAAAGCATGTTTTTTGTCTCTTTCAGCCTTCATTTGTCAGGTTAATTCGAATAATTGATTATCCATGTCTTGTGCTCGCAGCTAATGGCTCGAGCATTTAGAAAAACTGGAAAACTTCGTGGTCACGTCTTGCATAAAATATATAATCTCTTTCTATTAAAAACACACAGAATAAGATGATAAGAGTCTTAAATTTTATCAATTAAATTTTGAAAAAAAAAAAACAGGCACCGGAAGAGCCGATTGGGAAACCAAAGACAATAGATTTGGGATGATGGGAAATTCTGAGGACAATGTACAGACAAAAAAAAACACTTGATGAATTTCTATCAGCTGGTAAATATAATGTACAATTTCAACGCGGAAAGAAGCAGAAGGAAACAACAGTGGGTGTGTGAGAATGAAAGTGACCCGTCATAAAAACATCCGGATAAACAAAAAGAAATCAGAAAAAAAAGACAGAAGTGAGTAGAAGGGAGCAAAAAAAAGAACAAGTTAGTTAGTTACACACATAACATAGGGTACAGGTAAATAATCTACATAGTTTAAAGAACAGATCATCCAGATTGATCATTTCGAACTCCTCCATGACCTGTCACGGTGTTCGGCGTCACTTGGCAATACATTTCGTATCGAATGTCCGCTGGGATATCATTTTGTAACGTGGAATACATGTCGGTGGAGGGAACTTTTAATCCATGAAGCAATTTACGCATGGATAAAGTTTTGAGAGTTGGAGCTGAAAATTAGAAAAATGAATTTAGATTTCAGCAGAATTGCAGTAAACTCACCAAAATCGAGAACATGAAGATCAGCAAGGTCAGACAGTCCGCTTGTTGAGGCAACTCCAGCATAAACATTAGGCGATGATGCCGATTGACACGTGGATGGATTCGGCATTGTGCCTCCGAAAAGAAACACTTTTTTGTTCGCCACCACTGAACAATGACGACGGCGGGCGGTTGGATAGATGCCACGTACATCAATGATACTCCATGAACAAGTACGTGGATTGAAGCAGTACAACTCATTGTAATGGATGTTTGCAGTTCCTAAATATCCACCAAACATGTACATGTTTCCCTCGTAAACCCATGTGGAATGACTACGTCTTCCACCCGGACGGACTCCGTTCTCCTTGACATCTGGCCTTGTCCAGACTCCTGTTGAGAGATTCAGTGCCATTAAAGTGTCATCGTAGAGGTCTTGAGTTGTGTGGAACTGAAAATGAATAGAAATGGGTTAGAGTTAGAAGTTGTTAAAGATTGAATCGAGATTAGTTTTAGGATGTTTGAAAATCAGGATATTCAGTTAAAAAGAGTGAGTTGAACTGAAAATCACAACATTCTCACCCAAAGTTAGAACTGTTAAATTGAGAGTAGACTCTCAAAAAGCCGTACAGTCTCATGCGAAAGCAAGCATAATTTTGATTTTAAAGAATAGGGTTCTCGATAGAATATTTTAAATTTTTCTACTAGAACTATCACCGACGAAGAAATTGAACAAAAAATACACCACCACCAATAACAACCATTGATTCAAGAAATGAATCGGTCTGAACATTACGTTAGCAGGTTAGTTATGAAATTGTACTTTGTAGACGGTTTTCGAGAAGTGTCAAAGTTTTCAAAGGAAATCACTATTCAAACACATCTCGAATTCACAACATATAGCACAATCAACAGACCGACTCATTTTTTGAAAATAATTATGCGAAAAAACAAAAAAGAGCTTCACTGCACACATACCAAGTGCTCATCACCGACCTGACCCATCTGGTCACTTCTTCCTCCAAAAATGTACATAATTCCATCGATGACTGAAGCGGTATGGAAATCTCTCCAGAGTGGTGGTTGTCCAGATGTATGCATTTCACGCCACGTCGAAGTTGCAAAATCGAAAATATATGTTTCTTGAGAGAACCTCTGTGATTCTTCCTCAAATCCACCGAAAATGAACATTTGGTGATTCCAGACGACGGCAGTGTGTCCATCACGGGATGGTGGAATGAAACCGTCCACTTCAACTTTCCGCCACAGATTTCGAGCTGTAAAAGCAATGAATTTAGGATTTGAATCTTTTAATTCTGGTTACCTGGATCATATTCATGCAACAATTTACATGCTCCCGCATCATCATTCCTTCCTCCCCATACGTATGCTTTTCCATCATATTCAACTGCCGTGTGTCCATACCGTTGATAGGGAACGACACCTCCGAACTTGCCGTGATGCTCTATTAAATGATTGACTTCCGAGAGAGGGCAGATACGATTCTGATGCAAATAAACTGGATTCGCTTTCAGCCATCGGTTGTTTTCTGGAAAGTGGAGAATGCTACAAGTTGCTTAGTTATGTCTTTATAGTGAAGATTTTTGATTTTCGATTTTCAAATATTTGCGAATTCAGTCGATGACCCTTGTCAAGAAGAACATGATTGATAACAAAACCGATCAGTTATCAAATTACCAAAAAATGTGTCTGTCGTTGAAATAACAGATGTCTTTGGAATTTTAGAAAAGAAAACCGGTACATAATTATTTGAGAGTGAAGGTCGAAACTATCAATCGGTCAGAAAGTGAGAAACCTGTTTATCATAGTTCTATATTATTTTTCACGAAATTCCGAGAGTTCGGATGCACCCGTAAGATCAAAAGTACTGAATTCAGAATAATTCTTACCAGTATCCAAAATATGTACATCGAGAGGATCATGAGGTGCTGTAGGCTCACCGCTGCAGTATCCGCCGAACGAGTAGATCTAAAATTAGAGATTGATTAATAAAACTCGGGTTTTTTTCGCCGTGAACTTGAGCCTGGATCTTCATTGTTTACCCCAGTTCGAGCTATTTTTAACGCCAGAAACCCATAAAAATCCTTCATAAAAACTTTAATTTCAATTCAATCTTCTTCATCTCCCTTCAAATGCTCACCAAAAGGTCAACAATCAATTGGAATTTTAGTTTAGTTTAAAACGGCAAGAAAAGACGTCAATCTATCTTTTTATCTCCACGTGTGACAACTGACTCGAAAAAACACAAAAGGGTTTTCCAATTTTCTGCCGATAAGAAATTGAAGAGAAAGGAAGAGAAACAGCTGTTGGAGAGGTCAATTTCGTCATGAAATAATCGTCTGGACAAGTCCGAGTGGTTGAAATTTGAAGAGAAAACATTGAAAAAGTCATGGAATTTACGAAAGCCGAAGTACATGGGATGCTTGCATTTTGTACTAATATTGCAAAGTGCCGCAGTTGATTGAAATAATTCAACATAGCCTACTCTTCTCACAATTCGAATTTCAGTTTTCAAATACAAAAATCATTTTTGAGATCACACTTACCCTAGATCCAACGGCGATCGATGCATGATTGACTCGTCGAGGACCGCCTTCCAGGTGTACAGTCCATATCGGCATTATTTTTGTATTGTCTGGAAAAATACCAATTTGAATTTCAATCCGAAAAACTGACGAGAAGCATCGAGAACCAGAAAAAATGGTGTTTGCTTTTAGAAGCAAAAAATGGTAAACAGAGTCACGTGGAGGAGAAGGAAAAGGAAAAGAAGCACAGACCGGCAAAATGATATGGTTTTGGGAGAAATTACGCACTTCCAGATGAAATAAATGTTTCAGAAAATATAAAAACTAGGTGGAACTAGCAAAGTTTCGAAATTTTACATGCCTACATTGTCGGAAAATGAATAATTCATCATGAGGCTTTGCTATTTTGGGGCGGAAATCGCTGCTGCGCAACCAAGATTTTTCGAGAACTTTTCATGCTAGAGCAGTTTCAATTTAATATTTTTCAGAGAAAAGCTGCATTTTCATGTGAAAACATCGAAAAAAGTAATTCCAGCCTAGTTTGAAACGTAAAACACTTCTAAAAAAGGTCAAAACATGTTATTTTCGCAGGAAGTTGATAGATCAATTCGAGAATTTTGAGTTGAAAAATTTCGAATAATGGAAGTTGCTTTGATAATAAACGATTAGTAAAGAAAAGTAAGAATTCGTTGATAATTTTAGAAAACTTGAGAAAACCAATTTTTCGGTGGAGCACAGTTTCCGCATTTTCGATTTGCAGATTTTTTATTTAAAAATTGAAGAATTTACAAAAATTGAAAGAAAAAGACACCGGTTGGATCAACCGCAATTATTTTCATGAGTTTTGCTAGACTCCAAAATAGAAAATCCGCCCTAGAAATCCTAGAATTTTCCATTCTATTCATCTCTTTTCAAAAACCCAAAATCTAGAAAAAAACCGAACACTGGCCGTCAGACTGGCCAAGGACCCCGAAAAACATTAAGAACACATCGAGTACGAAAAAAAGAGTGAGAGAGTATGATGAGCAAAGAGAGACGCAGAGAAGGAAAGAGGGAGGGTGTGATGATGTTGGGTTTAGAACGCAAAAATGGAGAAGAAGACACAGATTTGGTCAAAAAAAGGAGGGAGATTAGTTTGGGGGAAGAAGAAATGGTTATGGGTTGCTATGGGAAGATTCTGGGAACATGAATAGAAAATAGCCATGGGATATTTTAGTTTCTCAATGGTGCTATAAAAAATTGGATTTGTATTTCAAATAGTGGTTCTGAAAAACGAGAATTCTAAAATAAACGGAAATGAAAAACAAAAACAGTTTTCGAAATTCGATCTCTGAGATTTTCTGGAACCTAAAAATATAGCGATGACTAGAATTCTGGAAATTAAGCATGCTATATTATTATGTACTGTCTAGAAAGAAATATCCTAGATTGAACAGACATATTTGATTTCTAAATCCCTATGCCCACCGTATCAAGTTACCAAAACGGAATTTGTATACTGAATCGAACGATTCGTTTATGTTTTGACTTCGAAGCTTTTGAAAAGAAACAAAAGTGAAGGGGGAAACCGAGAGGGAAACAAAATGACGAATTTTACAGCGAGATGAACTAAAAAGGAGACCAGACAACATGGTATTATGTATGGCAGCTATCAGATCGTGAATACTACTGGTGGCATTGTGAGTCAGAGGTCAATGAAGAGGGGAATGGCTTGACAGATGGAGAAGCGGCTAATCGGAAAGGGTTAGAGGACAGAAAGGAAGTGAAAGTGAAGAAAGGTTTCGAAAATTTTTATGAAGATTATCTTTGAGGCTCCATCGATAGAGGTACAAAGTTTCACCATCTTCGTTGCCGATCTTTATGAACTATACACAACGGCGTACTAGTATTTTTGCAGGGTTTTCACACGGTCTTGTAAACTTTCAAAACAACGGAAAAAACAAATCAAAGTTGGAAAAAAGGTAGAAAAACTAAGAGTGTTGAGAACTCTGAAAATTTGAGAGGTTTTGATAGAAAAAGGAATGCAGGTACACTGCTAGACTTTGAAAATTTTCGGCTTAAAAAGAAAGAATGAGCAGATATTCAGATAAAACTGATATCTTGAAATATAAAATCTAAATTTTACTTCCTACTATCAACACTAACTTAGGTACACCTAAACTAACCTTTAGCCTTCATTCTACCCTATCAAATTTACCGAATAAGGTTCTTCTTGGTTGGTAGAATTAAATGACAACGAAGATCATGATACCTTCAACTACTACTTATAAGAAAAAAGGTAAATGACACCCACTACTCTCGAACGACACAGAGACACAACGTGACCCTTCCGCCCATCTGATCGAAATCTTTCGAGACTGACTTTCTCTGAAGAAAAGAAGGGTGGCGAGATGAGATGATGCCGATCACCATAACGATTGGAAAAAAATGAAGATCAAAACTGAAGATTCAAAAAAGAACAATGGAGAAGGGGGGAGGAGGCGTGACCTTTACCTTTTTGGGGTTATTACAGAAGAGATATCACGCGCCATAGAAGAGGGTGAAGGCTAGCATGTCTTTCGAATCTTCTTTTTGAATGGCAGATGTGAAGGAGAAAGAGGACATTACTAAAAACGAACACGGTCACCGGGGACCCCACTTATTTGTTGAAGAGAACGTCTTTAAACAATTCAAATCAAAACCAACCACTTCAAACTAAATACAAAAGTCGAAATGGAAAGAGAAGTAGTAATTTGTTGCAAGGAAATCGTATGATTTTAATTACTGGTTTGAAGTTGTCGTAAGGTTTTTTGTGGAAGACTTGAACTTCAAGTTTATGTTCTGTTTTGTGACTTTTTAGAGGCATAATTTAAGAATTCAAGTTTCAAGTGGAAAACAGAAGATTAATGTGTTAGAAAATTAAAAAAGTTATTGCTTAGGTATCTAAAATCAGATTTTGGATGCTTCATTTTCAGTTTCGTTACCAAAACTTGACCAAACTTACCCAAAGATCACAGTACTTTCGCCAGTTACTTCTATACTCGTTGGAATGAACTAACTTCGAAATTGCAACATACAAACGTACATACTAACTGGTTTCTACTCTTCTCCCTCTTCTCCTTTCTCTTTTTTGTTCTTGATTGAAAAAAAGAAAAGAAAAAAGACAAGAACATTAGTTCAATTTCCCTGGGGAATGAAGTTTCTTTTTCTTATTCGCAGAAAACTTCATTAGTGTGTACATTTCCATTGTGCTTCTAGTTCTAATTGACCAAAAATCTAATTTTTGGTGGTCACGGGACGTTGGGACAATGAGTTCTTTTCTAGTCTTGTTGCAGAATGGACGCGGCATGTTTTTCAAGAGTTTGTTGGAAAATGAGAAGTCAAGAGAAAGAGCAATAGTATAGGCTTAACTTAGTAGAAATATGGGCGGTGTTAAAAATATTTTAGTCCGGAGTCATTTATATAGAAGATCCATTTCTACTTTATATCGTCTAGACATGTTTTTTCAGTTGATAGTACCTATGATTTCTGATTAGTTCATCTCAAAAACTCCAATACTTTCAGGTCAAACTCATAAAACTTTTGAGAGAGGGAGCCAGAAAAAATATAGCTATTAGAGTCGAAAATTGACTTGATGGAGGAATGGAGGAGCATGGATTGAGAAGAAGTTATATTGCTCAACTCCTCCTCAACAGCTGTTTTGAGATAGAGTCATCTCTCTCTTTTTTCTTCTTATACATTCGTCATTTCAATCGTAGTTTTCTGATCATTTTCAAGAGTTTTGACATGAAAAAGAACACGAACAGGTTGAGAAATTGATGAAAAAACGTCATGAACTTTAATTCTCGAAGCTGAGTCTGGTAGAGTCTTCCAGCGGGGGAGTGGAGACTACTGGAGCCATCAAAATCGAAAATATTGGGTCAAAAGGATCAAGAACCAAGAATTTGAAGAATCTTTGCTAGAAATACTTCAGGTTTCGTCCAAAAAATAAAATGAAGATTATCGATGGAGCGCAATTTCAAAACTAAAAATCTCATTTTACAGAAAGCAACAAATCCTTCCTTTTCTCCTGTTGTTATTGTTATTTACTCACGGCACTCCTTGCAAAAGCTGAAGAATAGAATGAACGTTCTTTTTTTCGGAATGTATACATCTGGTATAGACTAGTACAAGTGAGAATGAAGAAGACACCAGGAAGCAGAAGAGAATGAGGAAGAAGAAAAATCATGGATGGCAGGGAGAAAGGGAAAAAAAAACTCATTTTTTAGATAATGTGTCATTTTATGTGGTGTTGGTATAAAAGAAGAGGAGGAGGAGAAGGTGTTAGTCCAAAGGTAATTATTGAGAGATTGGATGGTTTTTTTTTTGATACGGGGGTAATAATAAAAAATGAGATTTTCATGGTGGGAATAGATATTTTGTGAATTGAATTCGTCCGCAAGTTATCAGCAATCTAGGTCATCTAGGAACTCTGCATACAAAAAACTGACGAGTCCATGATGCCATACAAAGCAAAGCTATTCGGAAATAAGAATTGTCTTCACTAAATGAATGGTAGCTGCCGTCAGCTTGATTCAAAATAATGAATTTCTTCAATTAATTTTTTATGGAGTTTCAAATTTGCACAACATTCAATTTGAAAGTTTTAGGAATCATATTGAAAGTTTTGATACGACTGCTAATGAGAGCTGTGAGAGCTCTATAAAAACAAAATAAAATCTAAAATGTCAAAAGCTAAGAGATGGGAACATTTTAGGTGCAACAGCTTTGAGCAAACTGTGCCGTTTTAACGAACTTTTGCTAGTTGCTCAGTTGCTCAGATGAAAGTTGCTTTCATAATGCCTTTTTCTCCCGTCAAAAGTATTAGGAATTGAAACTCAACTGAAAGCTATACTAAGTACACTCCCAAGTATGCCAACATGAACTTTTGAATCCCAAACAAAATACTCGAGAGATTACTCACTATCGAAAAGTGACACACCTTTGAAAGCTCCAAAAGAAGAAGTCTTTTTTCTCCCCGTGTGCTCTTTCTTTATTGCTTTCCTCCTTCTCTTCATTCTCACTCTTGTCAAATGGATTCTATTCTTTCCCTCCCAGTTTTTTTTTTTCCACTCTCGCTTAACCTTCCATCCTCTTC
>GL379874.1:350800-362178 GCA_000143925.2 Caenorhabditis brenneri | reverse complement strand
TATTTCTTTCATCACACTCATCTCATCCATTCATACAGCTACGTTCACTAGGCGTGACTCCTATTCGCTCGATCTCCAGTCTATATCTTCAATCTATATCATTACAACCATTTTCTTCTGTTCACTGCGTCTTGAAATGGACAAAAAACTATCGAGAGCCTACTTTCTCTCTGCGGTCGAAAACATAGTTATAGTTGTTATCTCGATCCGATCATCTGAAGTGTGGTGAGGATAACATGTGTAAAGAGACGGGCGAATATCATTGCGGCAAAATGAAGGGGGAGGATTTGAGATTTCCGTTTTTAGCGGAGGTAAAAGATCTCGAATAAAAAACCTTTAGGACTATAGTTTTATGGGGCTGTTCGAAGTAAAAAAAAAGTCGTGAAAGGTCGTAAAACCGGTTTATCATATTGGCAGAAAGAGATGGGAAGGGGGGAATAGAATTGGGGTAATTTATTACTTGTAGTTGTGGAGAAAGGTCTTACTTACAATGAGAAAATTGACTTGGATTATTGAGATCACACGGGAACGAACATGATGTTTAAGATTGAAGTGAGAAGAAAGGGGACTATTGAACAGAATGATTACATTTTGAACCTATAAAAATGGAGAGAATGAAGAAAGGTTTCTTTCGGCATATGCTGAAGTTTAAAGTAGAAATTTATACTGAAAGTGGGAGCGTTGATCTATAAAGTTGCTGGTAACCCCTCTCTTTCAGATTTTGAGCTCCACCTCTTCCTAATTTTCAGTTATCTATTCATACCGTATTTGCTTTTGGAGCCGTTCTACCCTTCTAAAAACACAATCACAGACAAGTAATTGACATTCTTTCTTACGGAAATTGTATGCTTCAGTCTAGACTTTATCATTTTCTACAGGAAAAACAACAATAACTCAACAACGGAAATTTGATAAAATACATGATACGTACCTGATTGTATTTTCCCGAATCACAACTCCAAATCAGTAGATTTTGGAAGTTGTCAAAATTAGAATTCTGTGAACAATGATAACAAGAATTCCAAGAATAGAGACACTTTTATAGCGGAAACTACAATAATCCGATGATTTCAGGTGATGGACGGGATTAAGTGAGGAGCGTGATTTTTGAAGTGAGAGATTTGCAAATGGGGATAAACTTTAGAATTAATGAAAGGATAAGCTTACTACAAAATCCAAAATAGGTTTGGAAGAAGATTAGAAAGAAGTAAAAAGGTTGAAATGGATATTCTTCTACTAACAAATGTCAGATGATTGTTAGTCAAAAAAGGACAGTGGTATTTTTTGAGTTAGGGATTATTGGAAATGATAATCCGGAAATTTTCAGATGGGATTTGGATGGAAACTAGAAATTAATAGACAACTTGGTTCATTACAAACCTTTCGAAGTTTATTTAGTTTCATGGCTCATATCACGGATTGCTCACCATTCAATGTGTCAGCCATGATAGCAAAACAGAGATTCGTTCCTCGTTTTCTATATTACTTCCTTTCTTGAGTCATTATAAGTAATGCTTTTCTTGAGTAAAGTCTAGACCGAAACATATAATTTCCGTCAGTAGAAATCTTAATTTCCCGTCTATAAATTAGATGTTTTTCTGGTCTAGAACGGTCTAACGCCTACTCAGGAGCAACAGATCTTTGTAGAAGTAGAATAGAAGAGGAGCTGAAGAGGAGCTGAATATGATTTCTATGTTCTAAGCGTAAAGGAAATCATGTCGTTGTAATAAAAAACCCCATTAAAGTACTGATTCCACTTAAAACTAAAAAAAGGAATTGGAACGAAACCACAGTCAATACACAGAAAGTAAGATTCAATGAGTAAGTGTGATTCTCGAACAACATGATTTCATGTCCGACCTGTCCTTCTCTCTCCCTCTCTTTCTCTTCAATTACAGTGTAAAACACCACCACGGGCGGCTTAATCTAAAAGGGAAGTCAAGAGAGAGAGGGGTTTCAGATTGGGGAAACAACAGCAGAAGGGACACAAAGTAAGTGTAAAGTCGGTCCATTTGAAACAAGTGTCGATGTTTCGAGAAGGTCGTCTCGAGAATAATGACAAAGAGAATTAAAGGGAAACGAGTTCCTTTCTTTGATCATTAACTACAGTTACACCGAGTTTTTTGTTTCTGAAACTGTATGCATGAGTGACAAGACTGAGACCGTTTTTGTGAGTGAATGAGTGAGTGTTGCTTTTGAATGAGGGAGAGAGGTCAATTTATAATTAGGAAATCGAAGATTTTGGAACGAGATTAGGAGGAACTTATTCAATGATATTGGTAGTTTTTTGTTTTGGTTCAGGGGTGGAAAACTTTTTCCACAGCTCAAAAACTTATTCTCAAACAAACCCAAACTTGGAACACAGTTTAAAACTGTAAAGTTATTTCTATTCATATCAACATTTTTCAGAAAGAGGAGGAGATGGAAGAGCACGTGGTTGTCCTGATAACGTCCATCAGATGGTTGGTCAACAAGTGAAACGAAGGGTTTTAGACGGAAAAGGACATAACGGACGGTACAAAGTTTGAAGTAGACAATCATTTTGAAAAAGGGAAGAGCTGAAAATTGATAAGGCTACACCTCGTATTTCTCTCAACTGCACGAAATTTGGGGAGAAGGGGAGGGGGAACAAGGTGCATTCGGTAGGGAAAGTTCTGGAAGTGGGAGAGCATTGGAATGGGAATAGGGTTCGCTGAGTTCTGAGTTTTGGGAAAAGGTAGTCTCAAATGAAAGAATGAGTTGAAGCACTCTTGAGTTGACTTGAACTTCTAATGACTGTAAAAATGTGGAACGCTTTTGAGAAGTGCTTGAAAATTGAACTGAGTAGATCTGTACGTTCTCAGAATCCAGAATAAAAATTCAATGCACACTTTTCAAATATTCCTGGAAAAAGCCCTAGAAACCAAAAAGTTGACTTGAATGTCAGACAACACTCCTCTTTTTTTGTCTTGTTTTCCACTTTCAAAGTTAAGGGATGAGAAGTCGAAAAAAGGAGAAAGTGGATTGAAAGTAGGCAACAAAAAAAAGGGAAAAGATACCACTTTTGCCTATTATACAGGAGGGATGTTCAGTTCAGACCCGCCGGTTTTATTGCTGTAAACGTTTTATCGTTCACCCGAATCTGAAAGAAAACAGTGGAAAATGGGGAATCTTGTGTGTGTGTGGTGTTTGGTATAAGTAAGGAAATGAGAGAGAAGAGGAAGTGCCGGGATTCCAGCTGTTCCAGAAAAAAAATGAAAAGGTTGAAGAACCAAAACGTGTTCCAGAAACCCTTCACGTGACCTTTCCACGTTTTTTTCTTCGAAATCCAACTCAACACTCAAAGCCTGGAATGGAAATTCATTGTTTGAAACCAAGGCAACTATCGAGAAATGTATTCTGTAATCCTGGATAAAATTGAAGACTTTTTGGAGAAACAATTCGATATTACTATTGATGTGAGTTTTGAAAAATAAAGAGCAAGAGAAACAAGAGCATTTGTTCTCTCTGCGTCTTATCTCCATTAATCAAGAAAATGTTTTCAGAACCGTTACGGATTCATCAGTATCGGCTACATCATCATCTTCCTTATTCAATTTTTCATTTATCTTATGGATGGGTTTTGTATTCTTTTCGGAGTGAGAAATGGGAATAAAATCAGTAATATTGGACTTCCTCTCTCGATTTTCATTTTTTCGGTGAAATTTTATTTTGGTGTTCTTTTTTAGTCATGTTTCAATAATCAAGCATTTTTAGGCCCTCTACATTGTCTTCTTTTTGATTGTAGAACCAGAAAACAAACGTTGGTTCGGTGCATGTGGAATCTTGTCGGTGAGTTTTCAGAACTGTTTCCATTAAAACCAATTTATTTTTCAGACAGTCCATCTGATATGTTCACTTGTCTACTATTTCAATATGTACGTCAATCTAGATTTCGATGATACCAAGGAGGTTTTCTACAGTAAGATCTGAAAAGATGCAGTAATTCTAACAAGTAGGTTTTCAGTCACCAACTATCTTGCTCCATTTTCCATGTTCTGTATGACGGGAATGCTCATCATTTCGGCATATGTCATGTGCAAGATGAGGTATGAATAGAAAGAGCAATTTGGAAAAAAGATTGATTACTTTCAGTTTCTTCCGGTCCTACACAAGAATGCTCTCGGATTTGTACCAGACTGAAGAGCAAGGCGGAAAGAAGGCCGTTTAATTTATGTGGTTTTTTTTGCATATTTCTTGTTTCATTCGACTTGTTTAAACTCATGTTTTGGAGCGATACGTTTTTTCTAATTAGTTTTTCAAAAAAGAACAGAGCAAACATTTTTGAACGGTTATAACTTCGAAGGTTCTTATGCTCGTCACGTTTGAAATAATAGAGTAAGCTTACAATTTAACACAGATACTTTATTTCATTCGACGAATTAAAGAAAGTAGAGAATCAGAGAATTAGTAGGCATCGTGGAGAAATCTCATTCTTCTTTGAATCAATGAGCAGTTTGAGAACACTCGCAGTTGGCACACTTGCATCCTCCAGCACATCCAGCCTTGCAGCACTTCTTCTCGCTTGCAGTCTTGCAGCAGTACTGCTCACAGCATTTGGACTCGGTGCAGTCACAAGTCTTTCCGTTGTTGCAGGCACATTTCTGGTTCTTGCAGTCTGAAATCAACATTTTGAATTTTGGAAATAATCTGTAAACTTAATTTTGAAGTCAGAAGAAAGAAAGAGTACTTACCACACTTGCAGGCCATATTGGTAGTTTTCAGTTGGTTGATAGAGCTAGTTTAGCTTCTCTTTTCTTCATTCCATCAGTTCTTTTATACCACCTAACCTATGACAACCCCACTTGTGATGACTGATAACAACACAAGCCTATCATAATGTACAACTACACTCGAAATGACCTGAAAACCCAGTTCAAAATTATTGAATCTACTTCAAATTCTACAAGCTAACTGCAGATGATGCTCTGAAAGATTTGACAATTTTCTGTGTGAAAACATGTTAAATTGAATAAATTCGAGAAATTTCTGGCTTCTGATCACAACTCTAGTTTGTGATAGGCGCTTATCAGGTACTTCAATTGGGAGGAGCCTTCCTGTTGACGTACCTGAAATAAACAATCCTACAATGAGTTTTACTTTTTGATAGTCAATTGAGTTGGTTCAGTTATTAGATTCACTCTACGACAAACAGAAAAAAAATAAGAAAATGTTTTTAGATTTTTGAAAATTTATTGAAGTTTAGAATAGTATTCGACATTAAAAATGTTTTGAAATCAAATACAACAAAAGTTATAAACTGATGGATGAATCGAATTAGTTGTGAGGAGGGATAGTATCAAATACACGGAACATTGTGGAGAGAATCGGGAATGGGAGATGTTTCGGGAAGTTGTGAACCTGATAAGAAAGTGAGAAACCCGGAAAAATTGCACAGTAAGGAGAACATTGAGGGAATGAAAATGAATAATGTGTAATAGAAGCTTATTGGGTGAACTATGAGAGAAGATTCTGAGTGACTGGAATATTTTTGGTACGGACAAGGTGTTGGGAGTAAATCTGAATTTGTTTCACGAAGTCAAGTTCCATCAGCTTCTGGTTTGCGCTTCGAAATTCGTCGAATGGAATCAATTTAGCCTCCAACTCCTTGTAAATCGCTTCCATCTCTTCTTGTGTTGCTTCTCGTCTTTTCGGTTTAACAACTCCAACTTTCAACTCTCCTTTTTTCATGGCTTTCGCATTGTTTCCAGTTGATTTCGGCAATGTTCGCGGAACTGGCGATGGTCTGAAAGTTTTTAATAACAAAAGAAACATCTCTTTCTAAAATCTTACCTGATAGGAGCAACTCTTCCTCCGACAATATCATCCAGTGCATGATTGAAAACGTACGCAGAGTCAGAAAGCTTGGAGATAAATCCGTTCGCTCTGTTGAAACGAAGTTGACGTGCGATATTGTCCCATTTCTCTTCCAGTTTTCCAAATTTAGCCGCGTATAAGATGGTGAAGGCGTCTTTGTCGAGGAACTGGAAGGCGGTTTTTTCCTCGTTCATCCAAATGATTGTGTCGGAGTGTTGCCCCGATTCGATGGTTTCATGGATCAATTTAAGGAGAAGAATCTGTCCATTCGGAGCCTTCTCTCCTTTTTTCATCACCTTTCCTCTCTGATTGATTGGAGATGGCGAGACTTTTGGGATTTTGTTCTTGTTTTCGGAAGTGCAGTTGGAAACCATGTTGAACAAGATATCTGGAAAAAATATTGATGAAAAACTGTTTGAGGGAAGATATTGTAACACGAAGTCAATGAATCAAGGGAAACCGTTTGAAGAAATGTGGACGAGAAGAGAAAAAACGAGAGGCGACTGTGTGCTCGTCTCCTCTGATGGAATGATGTTTAGAATGGGTAGAGGGAGTCTCCCCCGGTCTCTGAGAGTTTATATCCAAGAGGTAATCGATAGGGTCACACTAATCCTTTTGTTCAGGCCGGCCTTCAGGAGCAATGTCCCTTCCCAGAGGATTATTCCCAATCAACTCACTGTACGAACCAAAAACACCAGTGGAAAACGATGTTGAAAAACATCTTTCTTAGAAGCTCACTGAGGTTCTGACAGAAAGGATATCGAAGAAGTAACACGTATGAAAGAGGTTAAGAAAAAATAGAAAAAGGATACATGCAAGAAGATTGGGCTAATGAATTTTGAAAGAATATATTCATGAACGGAGGAACTATCCAGAGAAATGACAAAATAAAATCAAAACAATGAAAGTAAATGGCCATCATGGATTGAACACCGTAATAGAGTGAAAATGGTGTGTTCACTGGATGGTACGAGAGACGGCATAGTGCATGACGTACAGAATGGTATGGAGTCTCCCCCAGGTCTCTGACAGTCTACATATTCGAAAAAAAAGATCAATATGGTTCCGTTTTACCTTAAGTGTCCTCTGCACCAACACTGCACCAACACACCTGGTGTCCTCTGCACCAACACAGTAAGGTCCGATGAGGTGAAGGAGACTGGGTCTGTGAACTCATGTGGCCCCTTATAACAGTCTACACTATGCAATAAATGGATGACAACAGTTGATTGATGTATTTTTAACAGTTCTTTCATCTGCATGAAAAGAAAGACAAGAAGAAATATCAAATAATCCTTTCCTTGAAGTCCGATTGGTTGAAGGAGATGGCTGTGTGAACTCACCTTGTCTTTTTCCGTAGCCGATCAACCGGCGGACTCCTATTCTCTAATTTTGGCAATTCAACCTGATTGATACATTTTGTCCAACCTAATAATTAGAAACTACACACAGGGGTACTGAAATGGTTTAGGAGGTGAACTGTGTGACTCCAATAACGACTGTATCCCTATCTGTCCCTATCTGTATTCGAATATCCTAGTTTTGGTCATCTCATTTAGATGATACTATGTTTTTTCTTTTTTTGTGATAAAATGTATCAATTGCCAAAATTTGAAAATAAATGTCTGCCGGTTGATCAACAAATGAAAGAGACAAGGTGAGTTCACACAGCCAGTCTCTTATAACCAACCGGACCTGAAGGAAAGGATTAGTTGATATTTCTTCTCCTCTACCTTCTCCTGCAGATAAAAGAACTGTTAAAAATACATCAATCAACCTGTTGTCATCTATTTATTGCATAGTGTAGACTGTTATAAGGGGCCACATGAGTTCACAGACCCAGTCTCTTTCACCTCACCGGACCTTACTGTGTTGGTGCAGAGACCACTAGGATTAGTGTAAAACGGAACCATATTGATCTTTTTTTTTTCGAATATGTAGACTGTCAGAGACCTGGGGGAGACTCCATACCATTCTGTACGTCATGCACTATGCCGACTCTCGTACCATCCAGTGAACACACCATTTTCACTCTATTACGGTGTTCAATCCATGATGACTATTTACTTTCATTGTTTTGATTTTATTTTGTCATTTCTCTGGATAGTTCCTCCGTATCTCTTTGCATGTAGTAGCCCAATCTCTTTGCATGTATTCGATTTTCACTTCTTCTGAACCCTCTTATACTTGTTACTTCTTCGATATCCTTTCTGTCAGAAACTCAGTGAACTTCTAAGAAAGATGTTTTTCAACATCGTTTTCCACTGATGTTTTTGGTTTGTACAGTGAGTTCACTGGGAATAATCCTCTGGTAAGTAAGGGACATTGCTCCTGAAGGCCGGCCTGAACAAAAGGATTAGTGTGACCCTATCGATTACCTCTCAGATATTAACTCTCAGAGGTCGGGAGACTCCCTCTAACCATTCTAAACGTCATTCCATCAGAGGAGACGAGCACACAGTCGCCTCTCGTTTTTCTCTTCTCTTCTTCAAACGGTTTCTCTTGATTCATCGTCTTCGTATTACAATATTTTGCCCTCAAACAGTTTTTCATCAATATTTTTTCAGATATCTTGTTCAACATGTTTTCCAACTGCACTTCCGAAAACAAGAACAAAATCCCAAAAGTCTCGCCATCTCCAATCAATCAGAGAGGAAAGGTGATGAAAAAAGGAGAGAAGGCTCCGAATGGACAGATCCTTCTCCTCAAATTAATCCATGAAACCATCGAATCGGGGCAACACACCGACACAATCATTTGGATGAACGAGGAAAAAACCGCCTTCCAGTTCCTCGACAAAGACGCCTTCACTATCTTGTACGCGGCTAAATTTGGAAAACTGGAAGAGAAGTGGGACAATATCGCACGTCAACTTCGTTTCAACAGAGCGAACGGATTCATCTCCAAGCTTTCTGACTCGGCGTACGTTTTCAATCACGCACTGGATGATATCCTCGGAGGAAGAGTTGTCCCTATCAAGTAAGATATTAGAAAGAATGTTTCTTTTGTTATAAAAAACTTTCAGATCTTCGCCAGTGCCACCAAAATCTCCGAAAACAACTGGAAACAATGCGAAAGCCATGAAAAAAGGAGAGTTGAAAGCTGGAACGGTTGGATTTCTTGTCGGGCAGATTGGAAGGTTAGTTATTTGAAATTGAAGTGGGAACTAAAAAAACAGTACTGTAAATCATGTGCTACTTCAATGCGTATTTTGACTAGATTACTCAGAAAAATTTCCAAATTAGCCAACTCATTTCATTCAATTTCACTTTTCAGTTCGTCGTCGCCTACATTATTCAAACCGAAAAGACGAGAAACAACAAAAAAAGCAACAAAAAAAGAGATGGATGCAATTTTCAATGAGATGCAGGCTAACTTGCGTGTGTTAGATAAGTTTTTGAATGAAAACGAAAAGCTGAAGGAGCTTGACTTCGTAGCACAGATTCAAGTCTATACCAAGAGCCTCCTTGAAACTAACTGTGTACCAGTAGCCCAGAACTTCCTCTCATAGGTTAATCGCATTGCTTCATATTGAACATTACTCTTTCCTTATTGTGCAATTTTTCCCCGTTTCTCACTTTCTCATCAGGTTCACAACTTCCCAAAACATCTCTCATTCCCGATTCTCTCCACAATGTTCCGTGTATTTGATACTATCCCACCTCACAACTAATTCGATTCATCCATCAGTTTATAACTTTTGTTGTATTTGATTTCAAAACAGTTTTTATGTCGAATACTATTCTAAACTTCAATAAATTTTCAAAAATCTAAAAACATTTTCTTATTTTTTTTCTGTTTGTCGTAGAGTGAATCTAATAACTGAACCAACTCAATTGACTATCAAAAAGTAAAACTCATTGTAGGATTGTTTATTTCAGGTACGTCAACAGGAAGGCTCCTCCCAATTGAAGTACCTGATAAGCGCCTATCACAAACTAGAGTTGTGATCAGAAGCCTGAAATTTCTCGAATTTATTCAATTTAACATGTTTTCACACAGAAAATTGTCAAATCTTTCAGAGCATCATCTGCAGTTAGCTTGTAGAATTTGAAGTAGATTCAATAATTTTGAACTGGGTTTTCAGGTCATTTCGAGTGTAGTTGTACATTATGATAGGCTTGTGTTGTTATCAGTCATCACAAGTGGGGTTGTCATAGGTTAGGTGGTATAAAAGAACTGATGGAATGAAGAAAAGAGAAGCTAAACTAGCTCTATCAACCAACTGAAAACTACCAATATGGCCTGCAAGTGTGGTAATTACTCTTTCTTCCTTCTGACTTCAAAATTAAATGTACCGATTATTTCTTAAATTCAGAATATTCATTCCAGACTGCAAGAACCAGAAATGTGCCTGCAACAACGGAAAGACTTGTGACTGCACCGAGTCAAAATGCTGTGAGCAGTACTGCCGCAAGACTGCAAGTGAGAAGAAGTGCGGCAGGGCTGGATGTGCTGGAGGATGCAAGTGTGCCAACTGCGAGTGTGCTCAAACTGCTCATTGATTCAAAGAAGAATGAGACTTCTCCACGATGCCTACTAATTCGTTGATTCTTCACTTTCTTTAACTGTCATCAATTGAAATAAAGTTTTCTGTGTTGAGCTTCTTCTGTTTCTAACTTTTATAAACACATGAATGTGCCTGCAACGAGTGCCATTGATTCGAGCTCGTTGTATCGGAAGGGACTAACTGTTGAAACAAGTTGATTTTATTTTTCGCAGATTCAAAAGATGGAAAATTTACATGTATTAGGGGTCATGAAGTTAAGACATAACTGATTTCCAAAGTGTTTATCATATTTGACTTTTATTCGAACTACTTTTCTTTCCTTTCGTTCATTTTTGAATAAATGAGACCAGTTTATTAAATTGCTTTGAGCCCAATGATTCATGTTCAGTATGTTTGATTCTAGACAGGTGCATATCACTCAAAGAAACACACATCTCGCAGAAAATATGCTCGCCTGAAATGAAAAGTTGTTGGATTTCACTTCCGGCTTATTCACAAATCACCAGGTGGAGAAAAGAAAATATGTGAATTTTTGATCTTGTTCAAAACGTATATTCTTTTTACATTTAAAGGCGTAGTAAGGCTTTGTACAATAATTTTTGTAGTTGTAGTACTCATGTGTTTATATAAGAATTTCATAATGCGAGATTTTGAAAATCGCTCAAAAAGCCGTTAAACGGCAATCATTTTTGAGTTTGAGCAGCTACTCGAGCAACAGCCAAAAAAAGCATCGGCACGTAATGTGACCGCATGCAATCTGGAAAAATCAGATATTAAAGTTTTTTTCATCTTCGACCCCGTGGGGAACACCAACAAAAAATGATAACTGACTTTTTAAGACTGCATGAGTCAACATTCCCACCGGTGCTTTTTTTTGCTTGTGGTCCGGGAATTGGCTAAAACCAAAAAATAATGCCGGTTAAAGGGTTTTTGAACCAATTTCCAAAATCCCCATTTATAAAATTTTAATATAAGCAATTAGGACCACCAATTCCAAAATTTATTGAACAAAGCTTTATTCCCCCTTGAAAGG
>GL379874.1:281749-320568 GCA_000143925.2 Caenorhabditis brenneri | reverse complement strand
AGTAAGAACTCAATAGTCAAGCTCAATGGATCATCGACTTATGTTGTAACGATGATGAAGGTAAACATAACTCGTATCAGAAAATTATCACTTTAGATTCAGTGATTTGAGCCGAAGTCTTATGGGCAGCCTGATATTCGATCAACGTGATATTCGTCGGATAGATCACCGAACTGGAATACAGTATTTTTGATGTTTTAGTCTCGTAAACAGTATAGTACAGCTTTGGTTCGAAATGAAACTCTTTCAGTCTAACAATATCTCAACCTAAAGAGAACACTGTTTTTGATATCCCTCGCTGTGAAGCGGCGGTGATACTTTCCAAAAATATATTTTTTAGCACTTCTTCTGTAGGGGCAACACCGAAGATCTGAATCGGCTTATGTTTGAGGTATAGCCATCTATCAACAAAGGGCGGAGTTAAAAACTAGCAGCCCTGGCACGGTAATTTTTAGTGCAAAACAACATGCCAGGGCTGCAATTTTTAAACTCCGCCCTTTTTTCCCCGATTTTGGTTCCTCGATCCCAACCCTTTCCCCGATTTCGGTGGGGCCTCCAAAAAAATAATTCACTAAAATAAATTGTCGTAAATCATCGCGCCTGCGGACCCGCGGTGTTTGCACATTCAGTGTGTTGGAATTTTAACAAAAGCGTTGAAGCTGAGTTTTTTATTAATTTTCAATGAAATTTGATTAATTTCCGCAACTTTTTCTTCTAAAATTGAAGTTTTGATTATGTTAAACTATAAAATATATTTCTGCAGCCAGAAAATGTCAAACGATTGGGGAAACGATTGGAATACGGACACTTGGAACACTGGATACTCTCAACCACAGCAAGCAGCTGCTCCAACTGCTCCACCGGCTCAGGATAATTCCTACGGGTAAGACTTTGTGGAATAATCGATAAAATGAAAAGATACCAAAAGGAAAACTCTGGAAGTGAGAGTTTATGAAATTCTATCTTTCAGTGTTTGGCATAAAACTGTGAAACTTTGTGATTTTGTTCGCATTAAAAACAGAGTTAATCGTCACCTCAACAAAATGAGACAATTTTTGAAAAAAATACAATTTTTTTCGCTGCTTCTACATGCAATAATTTATCAATCAGATTTTCTCGAAAACTTGTCTATCTCGCTATAAAAAACCTTCAGACATCCAAAATATCTGAAAACATTTCTAATTTCTTTATTTTTTAGTGGCGGATACGGAGGCTACTCCCAACAAAGCTCCACAACAAATCAGGGATTCGATACTGGCTATGGTCAGCAAAGTCCTCCCCAACATAACCAATATGGAGGTTATGGGCAACAACAACAACAGCAAGGTTATGGATATGCCCAGAATAATGGTGAGTTTTTTTTTTGAATTATAATCAAAGAAACGAAATCAATCAGTGAGTTTTAGGTTTCGGAGGCTTCCAGCCACAACAACTCATGTCCGATCCAATGCTGAATGCGGCGAAGCAGTTCGGAGGTCAATTCGCAGAGCAGCAAAAGGAGAAGGTTAGTAAATTCATGAAAGTACGCAATTCTGAAACATTATATTTTTAAGCTAACGAAATACCTCGGGACGTTCAACCTGAAATACTACTTTGCCGTTGACAATGCCTATGTGGGAAAGAAGCTGGGAATCCTCTTCTTCCCATTCTTCCACCGGGATTGGAATATAAAATTCGCCGGATCTTCCGATCCAGCTCCCGCCCGTGAAGACGTCAATGCTCCTGATCTCTACATCCCTCTTATGTCGTTCCTGACATATATCCTCGTTTCTGGATTCGTATTGGGAACACAAGGAAGATTCTCTCCGGAGATTCTTGGAATCCTCACCTCCAACGCATTAATCTGGGTGATATTAGAAAATATCGTGATTTTCATTTCGAAATACATTCTGAATATATCTCAAGCTCTGTCAGTATGGCACTCGTTGGCTTACAGTACATACAAGTTTGCACAGTGAGTTTTTATTCGAAATAATTATTGCGAAAAACTGGAGAATATAGGAAAAAAATGAATATTTTCGAAATCAAAAATTTTGAAAAATATATAACGATTACTGATGAATAACGTAGTTTATATGGGTCTTCGGGAAGGAATGTCCTGAAGGTTCAGGTTAATAAAACCAATGAACTTTGAATGGAAAGCTTACCGAAACCTTACCAGTGGCCGGTCGAATCTGCGAACTGTCACTTTGTTTATGCGCTTTCGTGTTACAAAACAATGCATTACGATAATCACGAATTGATAATAAGAATACCAAAGAGTCCAATGGAGGATATATCGAGATACTCATAACTACCCAATGACCGATTTCTCCCATATAGATCCCGGCCATACTACCAGAAATCATTATTGCTGGAGGCACATACACAGAGATTAGTGGGACTACCGCCTAGAACTTGTTTTTGTTTGGAACCTTTCAATTAGTTCCCACCTGAATCACGATAGCTCTCAACAATTGCATTTGAGTCTTGTACAGATTTTTTGATAGTTGAGCCATTTTTAATAACTTCATGTTGTTCTGATATGTTAGAATACCACATATCATAGAAATTCCGTAGAAGAGCACCTGAAATGCACTGATATTCTGAGGCATGTAATTATGCTCTAGATTAGCCACAACCAAAAACACGTGAAAAGTCTTATTGTACCTGAAAACCGCATAGCCCAATGAACGAACCCATTGCCCACCACTCAACATCACCCGCTTTGTGAAACGGTGTCGTTGTTATGTGCTGGAAACTATCTATTCAATGAGAATACATAGTTACAAACTCACATAGCACAACGGTCCCACATAAGGTTTATCAGTTATGTCGAATTGTTCGATGAGCATTGTGGAGACACTAAACTATGAATATTCTATTCATTAGAAGTCTTGTGACTCACTTCATATAGACAGTTTTCTCTGGAGTTGGGCCTAGCCAAAAATAGACGCAGAATGACCAAATTACACAAGGGAGAACACAATAAAGAACTACTAGGATTAGACCAAGACCTTGGAAATAGTGAAGACAGTGTTGGCTGGAATGATTAAACTTATAACTTCTTTGTTTGAAAAAGAGGCTTACTGGCAAGATGAGATATATCGATAGATGAAGTTCAGGGAGAGGAATGAGGAACTGGCGATAAAACAGCCACAATAGAGAACTAAATTTTTGCAAAATTATCCTTGAACCATCAAATAATTTTCACTTACTTTGAACAACATGGCCCACTATATATCCCAAATCGAATAACCTATTCTCAGAATAGAAGACATAACCAAAGCCATTGACATCCATAACTGCATACGGTTGAACTAACCAGTCAACAACAGAAAACAGGAATGCGTAGCCACAATAGATTCGAAGAAAGTTCTTATATCCACCGTATTCTTTACGAGATTTCTTCTCAATTAACACGAAAAGCGTTATTGTCGCCCATATGGCAATAAAGAATGAGAACCAACCGAAGATATGAGTTATGGTAGACCATGTGGATTGAGACATGCCTGCTGCTAGAAATAAGAATGAGCAAAATGACAAAAGAATGGGGAAGTGATTCGAATGGTGAACATAATTATACGTCTAGATAACATCCTTCCCTAATTGAAGCTTTGAAAGTGGAGAATGAATAACACAAAGTTTGAGCTCTTTGGACTTTAACTATTGAAGTCACAAAATGATGCCAACGAATAGCATTTAGAGATTGGAAATTGCTAAATTTGGGAATTGGCAATGAAACTTTTAAGTGTTCTATGCACTCGAAAAGAAGGATGTGTTGATACAGAAATGAGAACTATCTTTCCGAATTCATCTTAGCTAAATGTCCCTCATAATCACAGTAAAAAAAACTTACTGTAATAGAGACCCACCGAGTTTTGTATGTTCAGATTTCAGAGAAGAAGGGGGCTAATTCAGAACAGCATATCGATGTTTTTAACTGATAAAATGTTTGAATTGTGTTCGTGAACGTTTTACTAGTTGAGAACGTTTCTAAACTCCAAAGACAATAGAGATATGCTGCTCCGGACATACAGTACTGGATGGGTTTTCCAAATACAGAATTTACGGGATTCGATTATTCATCCATCGTCAACTCCATACAGCAACAGCAACCGTTATAGTCGCTTTTTAAGAGAAAGTTCCTAAAAACATCAGAAATCTTGGAATTTTCTGACAAACTAGAAAAAAGTCGAGTCACAAAAAAAGAAGATGATAGTGTCTACCACTTTTCACAGTTACTCTGAAATTATTCGAAATGTCGGCTCGATTATTATAATGATTCATTCATATTTTCAGCATGATCGTCTGTCTCCTCCTCTTCATGGTTGGCGACAAGACCTTCTATTACTGTGCACTCGCCTACAGTTCATTAGTCTTAGTACTCTTCTTGGTAAGTTGAGACGGATTTTTGAGTCCTTACAGTTATGTACTTGGGCAGCAGTGCTGATAGTCTGTGATACACAAAAATGACCCAGTGAACAAGTGTATTATTTCAGCTCCGATCAGTATCTCACTTTATGTTTGACACGTCCGGTTCGTATGGTTCGGAGGAGGGAAGGAAACGAAAGCTGATTCTTGTGGCATTTGTTGTGATCACTCAACCACTTATCATGTGGTGGTTGACAAGGTAAATGATAGTTTGAGAATTTCTTTGCACTTGCTTTTAATCACCCTCAATGCACTGATTTGAATGAAATCACTAACATGTCCAGTACAGACTAATTTGAAAATAGAAAATGAACTTTCACAGAACGTTCGATCAGCTCAATTTTCGAATGCAGTATCACAGCTCAGCAAAAGAAAACTAATGAGTTTCAAAAATGCCAAACCTCTCAGATGTTTCAAAAAACTGGCTTACAATTTTGCTAGCTTCAAGCGATAGTTTTGTTCAATCGATCGATTCCAGTTTTTGTAACAATGCACTGAGAAACTTTGCGTTGCGAAAATTCATAAAAAGTTTCTCTAGCTTATCTGAACTTTGTCACTAATCAACTTTGTCCACTCGTCCATTATCTCTCATTTAGCACACAAATCCAATCAACAACTCCTCGAATGGTGGTGGGGCACGAGTGGTTGGAGACGAACATCAACGGATGAACGCACACGCACTCACAATATTTATGTCGTAATTATTTCATGTTTAATTCAATGTGTTTTTCATTTCTCTGAATCAAGATTTACTCTTATAACCAAAAATTGTCCGGTTTTCGTTCCATGTGCTTTATTTCCATTTTCTTTGAAATCCTAGTTAGAACCCTTCCCAATTCTAGTCTGTTTAGTGTGGCAAGTAATTACGATTATGATAAGTTCGGACTCGCTCAATTGGCACTTTCGAAGATGGGTGGAGGCGGTGGAGCCAAAGCGAAACATATAATGACGAATGATGGAGATATCGATTATGAAGCATTGTTGAAAATGCCAAAAGAGGAGTTTGATGGAATGTAATCTTCAAATTGTTACTTGCCTAATTTTTTTTGATTTCTCTTATAAATTACTGTTACTCTCTCCACTTTTCTTCTGTGAAATTATAACAAGTGCCTTACCCTTCCCTCCTTTTCTTTAAATTGTGTGTAAAAATGACTATTTATTGTTTTTAGAAAAATATTTATATATAATTTTATGAAATTTCAGTTTTGTTTTTCATTCTCTCTAAACTATTTACAGTGACATCTCTTAAATCGATCCTAGATCGGTTGCAGTGTTTCGGGTTGTGGTTAACGTCGAACTGTTCCAGTGCACTTTGTTTCGTTTCTTGCAGCACAAAGCGTTTCGATAATCTCGAATGGATAATAGAAAAACCAATGAATCCAATGGAGGATAAAGAGAAATACTCATTGCGGCAAAATATCCGATTTCTCCGACGTAAACTCCCAGCATACTCCCACCGATTAGGAAGGCTGGGGGTACATAAACGGAGATTAGGGGCACGATCGCCTGGAACAAAAAAGGAATAGGGACGAAAAAATTTCGAGATTGTCCGATCTGTACCGGTTATTTTACTGAATGTTTTAAAAGAAATAACTATACTCATCGGCAAAGAAGCCTTTACAGCAACATAAAAATTTCAGAGAAGTTATCACTAGTACTTTATCATTCCAACGAATAATTAATTCATGTACCTGAATAACAATCGCTCGAAGCAATTGCATCTGTACTCGATACAAATTCTTAGACAACTGTGCCATTTCAAACAGCTTTCGATTGAATTGATAGGTTCGTAGCCCGCAAACTAGTGAAATGCTGTAGAATAGAATCTGAAGACGTTTTTTTACAAACGACAACCAGCTGAGCTTGATACCTGAAATCCACACAGCCCCAACATTGCTCCCATCGTTGGCCAGTTAACATCACCGGCTTTGTGTTCAGGGATCGTTGAGAAATGCTGAAAATGAGGTCATTTATAAATCTTTCATTGGAAACTCACCCGACACATTGGGCCTACATAAGGCTTTCCTGTCAAATCGAACCCCTCCATTCTCATGGTGGTTATACTGAAATAACATTGATATTATAAAATCATAGTTAATGTTTTACTTCAAATGCTCAGTTTTCTCCGTTGTTGGTCCGAATAAGAAATAGACACACAAGGACCAAATAATGAAAGGGAGAGCACAATAAAGAAAGATGAATAGGAGACCCCAGCCTTGGAAATATCGAAGGTAAGGTTTACTGAAAAAGATATTGTAGGGGAAAAAGTAAGAGAAGAAGGACTTACTGACAACAAGAGATGTACCGATAAATGAAATTGAGTGAGAGAAATGAAGAGCTTGCGATAAAGCACCCACAGGAGAGGACTGAAAATACAGGAAGACTGTGTTCGAAATAGGTTCTGTTTCTCTTTCTTACTCTGTACAAAATGAGCCCATCCGTAACCCAAGTCAAACATTCGATTCTCTGAATAAAACGCGTATCCGTATCCATGAACATCCTGAATGACTACAGGTTGAACTAGCCAGTCAACCATTGCGAAACAGAATGCATATAAGGAATATATTCTCAGAAAATTTTTATAGCCACCAAAGTCTTTTCTAGATCTTGTTTCAATTAGAATGATTAGAGAGATGGTAGAAGAAATTGAAATGACGAAGGAGAACCATCCGAAAATGAAAGTTACTGTGGAGTAGGTAGATGGCATCGTGGTTTTTCTTCTGGAATTTCTAGAATGAAGAAGAATTTATACGGGCCGAGCACAATGTCGGATAAACATTAGTGATCTTCGCATTCATACACCCAACTTCAAGGAGAAAAACAGAAAAGTACATTCATTCAACTATACACATATTTCAAAAATCACAATTTCACTCATAAAACTTTACGATGATTCTTTGATATTTACTACGTCGTGTGCAAAAAATGATCGGTGATTCGAAGAAAAAAGATTTATATACCCATTTAGTCACTTGCTTCTTCTTTCCGCTTCAAAAATGAGAATACATTTTACAATCAGGTGATGAGAACGGGGAAAATGTTATTGAATAACAAAAAACAAGGGTGAGTAAAGAATGGTATAGCTGGGTTCATTTGGAGTTTTCTGGAATGATGAGATGGGAAATTTGAACGAATACCCATGTAGTTATTTTAAAGTTATGAAACTTGCTTGTTAAGATGAAACTGTTTGCAACGGAAATAGAAAAAAAGACCGTTTTCAGATCTAGATTTTTTTTTTCTGGAACAGCTAATTTTGTATTTCCAATTAATGGAATTCGAAGTGCAGTCTGTAGAAATTCATTTCCGGAATCCAGAAAATCTGTTCATTAGAAGAAAAACAAATCCGCTAACACTAACGGTAGGTGCAGTAGTTTTCAAAAATATTTATTGAAATTTGACATATTCGATGAAGGAGCTGAAGGAAAACCTTGAAAGTTGTTCAGATTACAAAAACAGCTTCTGTAAAACACTTTATCCAAGTTGCGCAGCTTCCATATTCTGAAATTTCCCTATTCATTTTACTCATATAATGAACTCCCTACCGAAACTTTCGCCGTTCCTGGTCTCACCACAGAACTATTCCCAGTACTTGAAACTGCTTCATTTTCACAACACAACGCAGATCGATAACATCTAATCGACAATAGAAAAACCAACGAATCTAGTGGAGGATATATAGAGATACTCATCACTACAAAGTATCCAATCTGTCCCACATAGATTCCACTCATTCCTCCAATTATCATTATTGCAGGAGGAATATATACAAGAACCAAAGGGACAGATGCCTGGAAATGAACAAGACGAATGAGGATGAAGAATAGATTAGGGATACCTGAATAACGATGGCTCGAAGAAGTTGCATTTGCATTTTATAGAGTTCTTTGGACATTTGAGCCATTTTAAACAAAGTCATAGTGTCATGATAGGTAAGGATACTCTCTTCTTCTCAATCAGAATGAATAGGGTTACTGTAGACCAGATACCAGTGAAGAATGAGAACAATCCAAATACGTGGGTTATATTCGAGAGGATCGACGACATTGGTACGAATTGATATGAATGACATGGGCACAAAAGTTTTTATATGAGGGTTTCATTTCCCAGGAGATGTGGATTAATTAGTTCCGAGTAATATCTTGGAACACATTCAGAACACACAGTTACCCAGTATTTGTGTTGTTTAGGGACATTTGATAAAACAGACATCAAGTGAGGCTGAAACCCTATGGCATAGGCGTTGAAGAAACAAATCTACTCAAAAATTCGGGAGTTAGATTTCCAGTCTAAAAACGTTTTCCGAACATCGAAAAGCTCTCTTACTGTTCTGGAAGTGCATAACACTATCTTCGATAAAGAGTGTCAGAGATATTTGATCTTTAGCACTGAGAGACAGATGCATTTTCAGACGGAACAAGTGAAAATTACAACCTTTGCAATCATTAATTACTTCCAGAAAGTTGGAAATTGAAATTTTGGTAATGTAATATTCAGAAAATATCTGGAAGAAAAGGACAACAATACTAAGGGAGCATCGATATTTTGTTAAGGATTCTTGCTCATTTTTAATATCTGTTTCAGCCAAAAATGTGTTTCAATGCTCTGAAACTATGCTCTTGCTGAAAAAAAAACTACAAATTACATTGAACTCCGCCCTCGCCGTCTTCAATTTTCACCTGTTTCTTTTTTCTTCCTGACTGCTTTTACTCATTTCCTAGCAGCCATTTTTACTCTTTGTCAATCTCATTCCGTTATCAATGCCCCATTCAATTGACTTCTCCACTCCTCAATGGCTTGTCAACTACTATCATTCCATCGGATCTTTATCCTTCTTTTTGAATTTCTACAGTTTCTTCTTATTAATCTTCAAATCAGATAAAATAGATAGTCTGAAATATTATCTGTTTGGATTCCAATTTCAATGTTTTTTAGTCGATGTTCATATCACATTGATCATGCAACCTCAGCCTCTCCATCCACTTCCAGCTGGTTACTGTACTGGAATTTTGAGTGGATTATTCTCTTCTCATTGTCTAATGACAATCCTAGTGGGGCTGATGGCAACTGAAATCGCTGCTCTAGCAATGTGCTTTCTGAGAAAATTGCTAGCTTTTCGGAGAATGAAGAGAGTTCGTACTTCGTTTTGGATGGTTGCTTCAGTGGTATTGGGTTTAGTCTTATTCATTGTTTTCATTGTTTCAAATATTTATTTCTGTGGTTTGACTGTGGAAGAGGAATTCATGCTTGTCAATGAGGTGAGCTTGAGGCTTCCGGTCAAACAGAACTTCCTAAAATTTCACCTGTTTCAGAAACACCAGCCTTACCTACTCTCTTTTCATGGCCTTCCAAATTTCTCAATTTATGATACAAATAAAAATTGGATAGTTTTCTTATCAAGTGTCTTCGTTGGAATTATATTCGCTGGATTTCTTTTTGCAGTCACTACTATCAGAATGTTTGCTATTCTAGTAGACTTGCAAGGAAGCACTTCACTTCTAAACTTCCGAAAACAGAAGACCGCACTCATCAGTTTGATTGCTCAATTAGCGACTTCCACAATCTTTCTGTTACCACCAGGGATGTTAGCTGGACTTTCATTGTTGAATATTGAGTATTCACAAAGTATGTTCGAAGTGTTCATGACAACTTAACCAATTGTTTTTCCAGCGTATACCAGGATACTTCTAGTTTTATTCAGTACTCATGCTTCTGTCAATGTTATTGTACTGGTTTGCACTACACCTCCATTCAGGATTTTTACATTATTTTGTGGGAACTCGTAAGTTTTGATGGGATAGAATGAAGCAATGGGAAACATATAGTTTGCAGAAGACGGACATCAATGGTTGTGAGTATAATATCCACTCGTCATCCTTCGCTTGTTCATTAGTCTTCAAACTGTTAATAGTTGGAACTTTTCTTTGAAGTTTATGCTGATAAATTTCTGTTTTGAGGTGATTCGGTTGTTCACTCCACTATACATACAATGATGATCATGGTCATTGAAATCCTAAAACTGTTTCAAAAAAGTTTCTCATTTCTTCTCTGAAAGACAGCTTTTACGCGTACTTCTAATGGGCCGGGCCGGGCTTTTTCAGAAATTTTCATGGCCCGTCAGTCACCGCGGAGTTCGATTTTTTTCGAAATCGTAGAAGAAGCTGAATTTTGCCTATTTTGTGTGAATGGATAATCGCCAAAGCCCGCAAATCCCGGGCCAGGCTTGCGGGCTTCGGCGAGCTCCGCCCAGATTTCACAATTTATGCTGACTTATATGTGTATATACATAACTTATATGTGCACCTCTCCGGAGAGGAGCGCTCCGTAGATTCGTATAGTTAGATGTTCAAGACCACAAAGCAAATTTTGAGTATCAATAATTATTATTATCATATTCAACTTAAAAAAGAAAAAAACACGGTTGCTGTTCAACTTATGCATCAACAAACGGATAACACATTGGGATGGGATGGGAGAGAAAAGGGGTTGATTGAAAAGGGGATTCCAGAGTGACAGGAAGGAGATTACATGGTAAAAGTGACAGATGGGAGGGTTGTACTCAAACGGAAAACAATCATTATTATTCGAAACGAAGCTCTATCTATTAGGGGGAAAAGAGACACGATTTGGAGGTATTGCGAATTATAAAAAATGAAATTGAGAGAGAGAGAGAGATACATGAGTTTTTGTTTCGGAAAGGGGATCATCTAGATGGATCAAAAGTGATAAATACTTATTTTCAAAAAGAGAGAAATGCACAACTTGTAAAGTGTAAGAGAAGAGGAGAAAGATGGGGATTGCCTTGAGAAAATTGGGGTTTTTTGGGTTTGGAAATGCTAATCAGTACTACCAGATATTAAGAGTTTTCAGGAGACCTGCTCAAGAAAAAGAGAAAAAAGGTTTTAAAAAACAATGGGATACTATATGGACAACAAAACAGCACGGGCGGGATTTTCGGAATTTTTTTGAAAAGGGTTTTGACAATTTTTTTGTGATTTTTTGACAAAAGTTTCAAGGTTTTTTGAGGAGAAAGGAACGAGGAGAAGAAGATAAAAAACAAAAAGAATTTCCGATTTGAAAATTGGGTGACGAATTGACGAAATCTCGACATTGGGAAGAAGGAGACGGCAGATAAAAAGAGATGATATTAGGAATAAAAAGTGATAAAATGAAGAAAAGAAAACTAGACAATTTGACTAAAAAACGGATGAAACAACTAGATTCTTTTTTGGAGAAAGGTTAGTAGATTGAAACTTGCCGAGTTTTGAATTGAGCAATCCCGTTTCGGGATTTCGAAAAGTCGATTTTTTCAATTTTTGCAAACGGGATTCTCAAAAAAAAAAGGAGGATGAACAAATAAGGAGAAACAAAACAAGATTAAATTATTGATTGATTTGGGAACGGGTGACTGGTCCCGAGAAGCAAGAAGAGGACGATCCGATTGATGGAGTTGGAGTTGGATGCTCATCAATGCGGGTCTGAAAATGAGATCGTTACTTTATTTATGCAAATAATCTTATATTGTTACCTGAACCATCTTCTCAAAGTCCAACGATGGACGATGACTGTTGCGACGTCCTCGTTTTGGTGCTGGCGCTGGTGGCATCAACTCGACATCTTCGACTTCAGTCTCCACATTATCGAAGCGGTAGGAGGCTGGAAGTGGTGGACGGTTGATGAGAACTTGCACTGGACAACGACGGGCGGCCACCTTCACAGCTCTATCATTGTTGAATGAACGAAGACGCCAGGCGATCGGATGATCAGCCATTGGGTTGGCGTCTTCGTGTCCTCGCTTTCCAGGACTGGAGCTGTCATCATCTCGAAGACGTCTGCGAAGTGGAGTTGGTGTTGCCATCCCATCGGTGTCCGAGTCGTTGTCTCCGGTCATAATACCCGACTCGCGACCGAAACTGTCCCAGCTGAAAAAAAAAATATGAAGATTGAAAGTGGAACAAGGAACTATTGTGCTTCTAATAAACCTGATTTTTGAAATTGGGTCTGTTTGGTTTTGATCTTTTGTGTCTTGGTCAAGGTTGTTCCACTGAAATTCTACGAAATTCAGACCAGTCACCTAACTTTCATCCCTCAATAATTTCCATCCCCTCACCCGCTCTTCCATCGCAAAATCACAAATTCAGAATTCCTGAATTCCAAATTCGGAATCCGCAATGTGTTTACTACTTTTACACATCCATCCTATTCTCTATTTGTGGAAAACCGTGGGGTGTGAAATGCGCGAAAAACATTATAATTGATGTGTCTTCCCCTTCTCCTTTTTTGCCAATCCGACCCATGGCCTTTTTCCTTTTTCTCATCCTTCTTCTTCCCCCCTTGTTCAGTTCTTTTTCCCGTATAAATAATACGATTGTGGTAATTTTGAAACGGGTAGGAGGGGAATGGAGGAGGTGAGAAGTGTATCTAGACCTCCACTACAAATGTACACAATGGAAGATTGTGTACGTGTCTCTATGGAGTCGGAAAGGAAACAGATGGAGAAGAAGAGGTGGGAGGAAGAGGAGGAGGTTGACTGTGGTCAATTATCGAAAAATGAAGAGAGAAGGAAAGTGTATTGGTCTAGATCAAGGACGAAATGGGACAAAAATACCACGTCATCATACAGTATTCTGGAACAGAGACACTAGGTTTTCAGGTATCTAGGGTTACAGGAGTTCAAGATTTAGGATCCTCAATAATTCTAAAGTGGACTGCAACGCGCTCAATATTTAGAAAGAATCGGTTTCCTAGGTTTTCAAAAATTTCTGAATTGACAATGTCCAATATTGAAAGTTTCGGAGTTACAGATTTTTTTGTAATGCCTTATGCTTTTGGTTTTCAGATTCTAAAAAATTTCAGTCCTAAAAACACTAAATTCCCTTCTTCACCACCCACTTTTAGACCCCTTTTCTCCTTTTGATCCACAAAACTTGTTGCCATCTCCACTTTTTTTTTCTATTTCTAACCCATATTCTCGAAAACTACTCCCAATCCACCTTTCCATCTTCTTCTCCTCCTCTCCTCTTCTTTTTTCCCGAAATGTGCCATTCTATACGATTCATCAAGATTCAGAGCCACGATAAATCTGCATTTTGTCTCCTCTTTTTGCTGTTTTTCGAGAAAGAGACACAAAATGCAACAAGAGGAAGATCAAGCTTCCCTTTCCCCAAGAAAAGAATACACATTTTTAAGTTTTTTGCAGAGGAAGAACTGATAATAACATAAATCTTCGTGAGAAGTGTGTGGTTTTAGTAGCCGAAGATAAATCCTCTTCGAAAAGAAAAAGAACAGTTGTCTTCTTCTTTTTTCGAAAGAATAACAAACCTTTCAGTTTCATCGAGGTCCCTCTTCCATGCAGGACTGGCAGAGACTCTTGGAGGGTTCGAGTGGAGGTAGTCGTCATAATTGCGAAGGTACTCCAACGGGTCTGAAACTAAAATAATACGTTGAAACCGTTTCTATTGTCTTCTTCATCTGGATAAATTAGCTTGAACTGATTTTATAGTTTGTCCTAGTTACGGTAGTTATGCTCCCGTCTGAAGAATCCAGTCTACACCTTGGTCTCGTCCCAACAAGCTGGCACTTTCAGTTCGGTTTTCAGGCAACTAAAATCCTGGTTCAGCAGATTCTTCGTACGATTATCCCACTCTTCGGATCACGGTTCCATGTACTCGTACAATCCTTCTCTATCCGACTACACATAGGCTACACTATAAAAAGAAACCCTAAGTCGAATCCTTGTACTTTATCTAGAAGACTATATGATATTAGGATAGAAATAAGAAGAGATTAATGTTTGATAGGTCTTTCTGTGTATTTGGACTTAAAGAGATAAAACAACATCATAAGTCTACAATCTCCTTAATAGGGGATATTCATCCTAGGGGCTTTGAGTGATGAACTAGGTCTGCAGAAAGCCCGAGATGCATGGGATCAGAAGACAGTAACTATGCTAATGCTTCCAGACCAGTATTACCCTATATCATGCTCGGATGGTTGGAAAAGAAGGTCCTGAAGAGGCCCATTACAAATTCTTGCGTGAGGTTGTGAATGTCTAATAGCTCAGTTTCTTCAAAATGCAAGTCGGTTCAAAAAACTTTGAAAGCAAGAAAAACTCGAAATATCATGGCTCGGAATATTGTGAATTGTGACCCCCTAGGTTTTGAAAGATACCGTAACCTGGACCCAGTTCTTGGGACCTAACCCTCTTATTTTATATCACAGCCAGCATAGAACGAACTACTATCCCTCCCACCAACAGTGCTCGATTTGTCTCGATTCCCCCCCACCCCTCACAACCGAAACGTCACATCAAATATTTGTATATATTTATACACTCTCACTCTTCTTCTTCTTCTTCGTTTTACTCCGTTTTGTTGTGTTGCCCTCTCTCCCTTGCTCAGTGAGCTCGTCGCTCTACTCAGTGTATGTATGTCACCATCTACGTTGATTCCTTGTCCTCCCCTCCTACTCATATTTATTGGAGCGGCGACGGGGTGGCCAAGGATAGAAATTCGATATGTTTTTGCTGTGAAAAGTAGTTGTAGAATGAGGAGGAGGAGGAATCAATTTTGATGACTTTTTGGTTTCCAAAAAAAGGAGAATTACTACGATTCGGCACGTTCCTTATCGAACATGTGAACCATGTTTGTACCGGAGAACCATGTCATAAATGACGTTGATTACCTCGTTTTACACTGACGACTTTTGATCTACTCTCTCAATTTATTTTTTCGATTTTCGATGAAAAACAAAAAACATAAGAAAAGATATAACACCTCGTGGTTTTTTGGGTTTTTTGGAAGGATTGCAAAAATCTCTCGCGACGACGATTTTATCTTTTTTCAATTGGAAAGTAACGGACGGAAGGGAGATGGCTGGGAAGGATTGTGGTGATGATCAAGGAACCAAAACAATGTACTTTGGACCAAGGAATACTGTAGTTTGGTGGAGCACTTAGGGAATAGATTTTAAGAATTTTAGGAAACATTTCACGATTTTTAGGATCTTTCTGGAGCAGCCCCGAAGATTATTTTTTTTGAAAAACCATTTTCCAATCCCATACCCACCCAAAAGCAGATTTTTAGGAGTTATTTATGTACTACAGAATCCTTAAAACCGACGTACCCCAATTCTTTTTACTACCGCATCTGGATGTAATTGTTTGCAGCTCCTCCTCATCGGACTCCGTTCCAGAATCATGGGGCTCTGGAAGTGAGTCCTTGACATCCAGAAGATCCTCTGCTGTCTGACCCGACTCCTGGTTCTTGTTGAGACGGGCACTTTTGCGGCGATGTTCGATGGAAGATGAGGATTGTGCAAAGCTGGATGACGTATTGCAGAGGATGTCTGGAAAATTGGGACGTCTGAGGATTTTTATTTTGAAACGTCTGAATGTGCAGGTCTCATGTTTTCTTTTCCACAGTAACTAGCCCATTAGATTAAACTGTCGTTCTAGAAATTCGAAAAGGCGACATACGGAAGCTACAGTAATCCGTCTCTGAAATTCCCAGGAGCAACAAAAGATACTTCAACAATGTCACCGTTTCCAACATCTGTTTTCATTTCTAGATTACTGTAGCTACAGTAATCCTATTCTCCTGATTACCCATTCTCTCTTTCAGTGTGCCCCATCATGAGATTTCCATCTGAAAACAACAATCCACGTACCATCATCTTTTTGGAGGAGTGCCCCCATGGCTTTGGTCAGTTTGCTGACCATCGCGTCTGCTTTCTGTTCTTAAACCCGGTTATGTTTCCTTCTTTCTTTCAATTTTTATACGAAATTTTCGATGGAGAATTTCGTTTTTTCAGATGTGTTGTTTCGTGTTTTGAGGTAGAGTGTCGAATTCCAATGCTTTTCACAAGCAAACTGGTTTAGTCGTGCAGCATTCCTGCAAAAAAAGATGGGTTTTAGGGGGTAATGATATATGGTTGGAAGCAGAATTTCTGTAGTAAAATGTTGAAAAATGTGTCAGGAGAAGGGGGGTGACAACCGGCCCTTTGGAGAAGCAAGAATAGAAGAATGGAAGAATGAAAAGAATAGGAAAAAGGCGATGAAGAAGAAGAAGGAAAAGAAAAGGAGGAGAAAAAAGAAGGAGCGGTTTGTTTGTTGGCAACGCGCCAAGAAATGGATCATCACGAGGACACAAAAAAAAGAAGAGAAGAGGCGGTTGGTAATATGGAAAAAGAGAGAAAAAGAGACATCAGACAGACCACAAAATAGAAACAGAGTATCTGAGGGGGGAGAAGGAAGCAGCGACAAAAAGGTTCACTGATCAACAGACAATTGGGTCGAGAACTGGTTTCGAATTAGGCATGATGATTGGGAAGAAGAGTGAAATGAGGTATATTTTGAAGGAAAACGTGGAAAAACCACTTTTGAAAGTTTATGGTTTCAGAGAAGAAACGGGAAAATGACCGCGTTTTTTGTAGTGGGATTTATGTTGGGTACAGTGGAGCGTACTTGATATTTTGGTGGAATTGAGAAGGATGATACTCTTGGAGAGAAGCACGTAACTAAAGAATTGACTAGGATGCAAGCTTTTTCTGAATTAGGAAACCAAAATCTGATCGGAGTGATAATCCAGCTGGTCTATTTATGCCTGGATCGTAGCCCTCAATTTGGAAATGTGCCCAGAACACCTGAATGAAAACTGACATAATTCTGGGTTTATTAGTTGAATTCAATAAAGTGTCAAGTTATTTTTCTATATACCAATGCCGAAAAGTCTCAACTAATTAGTGATCGGGATCTATGAACGACCTACACTAGCTGTGTTTGTCCAGATGTGTCATACACTCATCCAGAAACTTCTAAATTCAAATTACGGTAGGTTTCATTTGAAACTAACCTACACAAACTTGTTATTCAACCCCCGAAAACTTGTTTATTTGCATGATGTCAAAGTGTGTTGGCACGGTGCCAAGTGGGGTTTTTCGAAAATATGACATGAATTGTTTTGTTGTTTATTTGAATGTTTTTGATGAAATACGTCATTATATTCACTTTTCTGCTCATTTGAACTTCGAATTCAGAGTTTCTAGTGGTTTTCATCCGAAAGTTGAAAAATCTTTAGTTTTTAAGATTTCAACTCCAAACCTACACCATTAGAATCGCCTTATTCACTTTAGTCATCTCTGAAATTATCATTCAAATCGTACCATTTCAAATGGTAGAAGTGAACCTATGCCGAGCAACCAGACTCCAAAAACTACCGTAACCCGTTGCACGTTGTGTGTAATGCAAGTGTTTCGCATGCTGCGTCTCTTCGTCACTAAAAGAAACGGGGAAATAGCGTGTGACCCCGTGTTGGAGAAGGAGAGACGCAGCAACATCGAAAAAGCGAGCGGTGAAATGAATGCATTGCAAACAAACTACACACTCTTTCCCGTCATTTCGATCGGACGAGTTGATCCTTGAGCTGAAGCTCATGAAGTTTAGAAGATAAGGAAGGAGTTCCAAAGAATCTGATGACGTGGAGAATGGGAATACGTGGAAAAAATGAAGGGAAAAAGGTGTGTGGGGTTGTGGGAGAAGTTGGAAAAGGTGTTAGAAAAGTTTCCGCTAGAGTGAGTTTTCGAGAATTTCGTATTTCGTACACACTTCAGGCACAGAACTTTCTGCAGGAATTAAAGAATTAGCGAGGAAAATTGGGGAAGTTTGGGTTTGAAATTCTTTACGGTTTTAGTGGTCCCATGTCGGGACCACTGGTTCCAAA
Organism: Caenorhabditis brenneri; assembly: GCA_000143925.2. Taxonomy (NCBI): domain Eukaryota; kingdom Metazoa; phylum Nematoda; class Chromadorea; order Rhabditida; family Rhabditidae; genus Caenorhabditis; species Caenorhabditis brenneri. Next base: position 302,440 of record GL379874.1, on the reverse strand, counting down.
AAAAGCACTGATTTTGAGAGGATCATCTTGGGACCACTGGTACCAGTAAAAAAGCATGGGACCACTAAAACCGTAAAGAGCCGAAATTTGTTTGTGGAATTTGTAAAAAATGCATTTTGGAGCTAAAGTTTTCTAAAAAGTATGGAATTCCAGGCTTTTTTTTCTGGAATTTGAGGCAAAATACACCGCAAAACCCTTGTTTCTCATCGAAATCCCCCAGTTCAACGCGAATTTTCTAATCTCCAATTTTGGGATTTCGGTTTGATTTTTAGAAGTACTCTCTCAAGTTTCACAATCTTCCAATGTTTTCCACCTTAGGAATGAAGAATTTGGTCTCAATGTTTCTAGATTGGTCTCAGGTCCCTACCGTACCCTATCCCACAGGCTGTCCCCTATCTTCTCAGCCCCTCAATCCTTCGGAATCATTCGAAAACTGATCCGATTGATGCGAACACATTTTTATGAAAGTGGTTTCTGTGAGTGAGTGTATGTGTTATTTGTGAGTGTTTTTATATACACTCACACACGCTTTTTGCGGTCGAGTAGTAGAAAAACGAGGAGGAAAATGTCGGTTTTTTCTTGCCCGTCGTCGCTTTTCTCCCGTCTTCTTCTTCGTTTTCTTCAGAGGAAAGACCCCATCTTCGTGTGTTTCTTTTTTTTTGCTTCGTTTCGTTTTTTTTTTCGACACAAACCATAGGAAGCAAAACGAAGAAGAGGAAAATGACGGGTGGTGGGAAGGTATGAATCGAAAAAGGAAATAGTTTATGAAATGAAGAGTGTTTATAGACAAAAAACAACGGACCAACTAGATCCAAAAATTTAAAAAGTGTACACATTTTTATGAAATGGTGTCCCACCCCCATTCCCTCTTCACATCGACTTTCGGTGTTTTTCTGTGTGTCGACTACGGCGATGGACGGCCGAAAGATAAAGACAAGAAGGATGTTTTTTTTTCAAGAAAAATGAGATCTTGGCCAAGTGCCAGACTTTTTTTTGTGAGGAGGAGGAGGAAGGAGAAGTGCCGGCGCGGCTTGGAGGAGAGAAAGAGAAGTGGAAATGTAAACTCATCCAAGGGAAAATAATGGATTAGTTTTCCGATTCTTTGGACTACGGTAGCATTCGTTTTGAACATTTTTTCGAGTTTTTGAGAGGGGATATGCTCTGGAGAGCCTTAAATTCGTCTCAATATTCCGAGTGAGCTACAATTCAGGTCCGAGAAGCGTCGCCCAAAAACTCGGTTGCAAAAAAAATGAACAGGAGCCTAGATCTAGAAAAAGGGTTCTAACAGTTCAAGATGATCAGGATCTCAACATTTCTGATCAGCATGAAAAAGGAGTCCGAAATTTCGGATCAGACAGATCCCTGGCCTAAAACCCAAAGGTTTCTTCTGATCATTGAGCCCCTTTTTCAAAACTAAAACCATCAGGTAGACCCATCGGCGCACCTTGTTCTTTCTCTTTTCCTTCTTCTTGTTTGCTGTCACTCTATATATACAATATCACAAAAAATTTCGTTCGATTTCATTTTCCCGCTCTCCTTTTTGATGATAACGGTTTTTGTTAGCTGTTTGACCAGCAAAAAAGGACACATCGCAACAAAAAAAACCAATCAAATTTATATTTTGCCTGTCAATATAAGATTTTATGTTTCTATATAGGATATTAGTTCTAGTAGTCACATCAAAACGGAAAGAATTTGTTTATTCAGAAATATGTATATTGATGAAATTGGACACCGTTCTTCATGATTTTTAGGCCAAACTACATATTATTTACGAAACGAAACTGAGAAATGAAATGAAAGCTCTGATTTCGTGTCGAGACCTAATAATTTTTTGAGGAATAACAACAATTTGGTTGTTGTAGTCAATAGACAGAGGGAGAGAATGGACGGTGCGCATTCCCTTCGGGGACAGCATCAACACATCCCTTTCCTCTCGCCTTATTATGTATATCGATTTTTTTCTCTTTTGGGGGAATGAGAAAGATTTTTTGAAAATTCAAAAAGATTTGAACACGTGGAATTTTATGATGGTGGGGTCTGAAGGAACCCATGGAGCCAGGGGAAGCAAGGGGAATTAGGAAGAGTTGGGCTCAAAAGTTGCGAAAGTTTGGCCTAAATTTTTTTTGGATAATCGAATCATTCTGGGAAAATTCCGATGAACAGTCTGAAAATCGAGCGATTTGTCACACGATCGACACCGAGAATTTAGGATTTTGAGGACCGCCAGGTCTACTTTTCATAACTGATCCTTGCTCATTCTAGCATCAGAAGAGAATTCTTTGCTGATGTATCTCAAAATATGACTCTCGATTCATCAAAAATTGTATACAAAAAAGAATGAAATCTGATATTGCTTTCCGACACTCTCTTTCCATTTCCACAAAATTTCCTAAGTTTTTATAAATTTTAGGCCAAACTTCATACACTCCTACCACCTACTTTCTCCCCTTTTCTCACTAAACCTATAAATATAAAAGTCATCATTTTTGCCTCCTTTTCCCCCCAATAAATTTTCGAAAAATAACACATTGGTGGTCAATAAGTGAGTAGACATGGACGGTGCGCATTCCCTCCTTCCTACCCCCCATCGGCCCCCGGGGCAGCATCAACATCCTCCCCTCGCGCCTTATTATATCGATTTTCTCCTCTTTGGAATGTTACTTTTTGAAAGTTTTTTAACGGATTCTGATAGATCTTGACACGACGATTCCAACGGTGTCAAAAGCTAAGCGATACGATAAGTTTAAGCCTATTAAATCGAATTTTGAAGTGAATGAAGTGCCTAAAATGTCCTAAAAAGTGCTAGAAGAGTGGCCTAAAAACCTGGAAACTTGATGATACCTGGTAGGATGAAAAAGGAAGATGTGTAGAATATTAGAATGTAAAAATTTTGGCATTTTGCCAACAGCAGATAGCAAATCGAAACACACTTTCACACTCACTGACACTCACCAGACAGAAACGACGGGCCGATGGGGCGAAGAAGAGGAAGGAAAGAAAGGAACGAAGAGAAAAGGGAGAAGAGAGATAAGTGAGACGAAGAGGTTTAGAGAAATCGAAAAACACACAACACTCGTTAGAGAGCATATGGAAGGAGGAGTGTGCGAGAGAAGGTGTCGAGAAAAAGCATAAAGGCCTAGGAGGGTTGGAAGAGAGAGAATGAAAAAAGAGGAGTGAAGGGGGACGGGAGAAGGAATAAAAGGCCGATCGAAAGGCCCGGTTGAGGCCCTTTTAGTACCCAGGAGATGGAAAATGAGACACGAAGAGATGGGAAAGAAGGACGGGGGGAGGAGACAACACGAATAGACAAGCAATAATTGGAAGAATACGATTGGAATCAGAATCAGAAGAGCCTAGGGATACTGTAGCAGTGACCTCAATTTGGAAAAGTACTCGGAAATGCGGTAAATTTGATTAAATTAGTCTAAATTTTGGATTTTTTTTGGAGTTTTGTTGTAATTTCCAGAATTTTTTTGGTTTTCTAATTCAGGTAAGATTGAAATGATATGCCCGAATGGATCCTAAAATCTTGAAACTATCGAAATTTTCCAAAACTTCAAATCGCGAGAAAAAACATCCGAAAATCATATTCGCATAGCTGTTTTTACATCAAAACATTGTTTTCCATTCAGGCCCACTTGAAATATAATTGGATTACTGTACCTACCGTATTCCTACAGTAATCCTGACAAGATCCATTAATGAATACTGAAAGGCTTTGATCTAATTAGGTTACATTTTGGATACCCAACTACACTCTCCCGACTTCAAACTTTTTGGGACTTTCCCATATTTTTTTTTGAAAGTGGATATGTTCTTCTTCACATCACCGGGGTGGTTTCAAAACCAGAGATCAATGTCAGTTATTGAACTAACACATCTCTTTTCTTTTGCTCGGGAGGAGCAACCGAAAAAAGTTCCGAAACGCTTTTTGCTTTTCTTTTCAAAACTAGGCAAGAGAAAGAGAGAGAATGAAGTTAAGAACCAATAAATACTCCAAGGTTTTCCTATCGACTGGTTTTTAGAGAACTGAGAAAATTGGATGGAAAAGAAGAAGGGATTGGACAGAATATTTGGTGCAGGATATGTGCAGATGGCAGAGATTAGATTGGATCTAAGGGGAAGGAAATTTTGAAATTTGAAATAGTTGGGGCTTTTGGAATTTTTAATGAGTAGAATTTTGATTGATTTCATCATCACCTTTTCAAATAATCTAGTTTACTGTAAATCAAAGCAAGACTTTGATGGGAAAAATCTGATTCAAATATGATCAATTGCTTGAATTCGGTAGATTGACTTTTAGAATATCTTTGAGTGAAAAAATATTCCAGCATTCACCACTCCTAGTTTTTGCTAACGATGAAAAAAACTCCATGTTCCATAACTAGAAGCTTATATCTTCAGAGTTTCAGTCCCATCAAATGCCTATCAGAAATCAGAAGACGTAGAGATCTAAGGTTGTGGTGGAATCAACATTTTCAAAATAGAAATTGAGGGTTTTCTGTTTTCAGTTTTTCATATTTTTCGAAAATGTGGGATCAGGAGCCGTATGGCTCTAATTTAATGTAAAATCGAAATTTCTGGCTTGGGAAACTATGAGGAAGCATTGAACAGTACAATCCTTGGAAATGCACGGCTTGAATTCACCGTGAAACCTCCAATATCTCATTCCCAAAAATCTACATAACCTGGACCTAAAATGACAGGTCATGCACCTCCAAAGCATCTCTTAATCCTCGATGATCGTTCCTTCCATTTGCCATCATCTTTTGTTTCTGCTTGACCCTTTTCTTCTTCTTCTTTTCTTTCCTCATTCTCCCCCGTACCATTTCTCTCTTTTTGCATTCCGAACTAATGCACCAGCTGCTTTCTCTCCCTATTCCCAATGACACCTGTGATTCCGGAGAGAGAATGTGTTTGAGTAGCCCCTCTCTCTTTACTCTCCGAATCTCTTGATATTTCATTTCTGCCACTATTGTCTATTACTTAATTAGGACCATAAGGGATTGAAGAAAAACGGAAGAAGAGGGTTCAGATGATCATTGAGAAGGGGAGAAAGAAGGTTTTGGTGAAGGAAAAGGAAGAGGGTAATGGATTTTCAAAAGTCACAGAATAAGCTTTTCACACGAAGATTTGAAAAGGAAATAGGGAGGTTCAGAAATAGACAAAGGAAATGGGGAGGTCTTTGGAACCTTCTCGATGTTTCTAGGAGGTGCTGGAGCATTCTATAAGGGGTCAAAAAGGAAAACATGAGCAGGAACTCCCGAGGTTTCTGGATTTCATTAGACTTCATGTTGAGGATTTCAGCAAACTTTTCGGAATTTACAGTATCATGTTCTAGATTTTGATAATTCGCAGAAATCTGGAACCGGATTTTTAAGCTTCAGAATATTGGAACTTTTGTATTCTTGGTTTTCGAATATTCCATTATTGCAAGCAAGAATTCAGCACCAGCAAACATCTGGACACCTGGACATTCCAAGGCTATTTCTGAATTCCTTCCTATTCTTTGTATCCATAACTCCCGTCCTCCCATACACTCACACCAATTTCATCTCACCCGAATCAATCTTGAATCCATCCCCGTCCACAAAAAAAGAAACGGGAAGTAAGAAATGCTTTTGGAGGAAGAAACGGACGAAAAGAGCTGAATTATTGTGTGTGCGTGTTTTGCAATTTCTTGCTCAATTGCTCTGCATTTTTGGACGAAGAAGAAGGGAAAAGATGAAGGAAAGATGTCGAAAAGAGATTTTTTGACGTATGTATGAAATACCAGCCTGCCCATGCGCCTCCGGCGCATTTGCAGTCTGGACAGTTCGCGGCTATGCCGCTCACTATAAATGACATTTTCACATAAGTTCGAATTAATTCAGCGTTTTCACGTTAGCTTTCTTTTATCTATATCTTTTTGCTTTATAAATATTGTGCGAGTTTGGCGCAGTCGGGAAAACACGTGATTATCATTCAAAAGGTCCCAAGTTCAAGTTTTGCTCGTGAACTTCCTCTTTCTTCTCATTCTGCGGACATCCGGACAGATCCCGGAAAAACGGACAGAATCCACGGGCGTTTTATATATAAGAATGATTATTTTTTTGAAATAAAAATAAAGATGATGAGGGGGGGGGGGGCACTAAGATCACGAGAGGATTTGGTACATCAGGAGAAGGCGGTGTTTCCCGTGGTGATGCAAAAAACGGTATATAGAGACCAATTATCGGATAATTCCAAAAATTATGAAATATTGGAAGCTTCAGGCCTCGCATTTCAAAATTTCTAGAAGTTCTGAAACTGATCAAAGTGATATTCTTCTATTCTTTTCCCAAACTAGATCTCCGAACTTTGACTTGAAAATCCAATGCTCTTCCTCTAACCCTTCTCTACTAAAACATCCTCACCAAAAAACCACACCCCGGGGTCCGATTTATCAATCTATTAGTTTTGATTTGTTGCGTTTTTCTCTTCTTTTCAGCCGCGCGCACTTTCTTTCTATTCTGGCTCATTTTGTATAGATAAGTACAGTATGAAAACCGAAAAAAAAAGAATAAGGAAATAAAAAAGAAAGAAAAAAGGGAACATGTGCATGCAATAGATTGAAAACGATGGCTTGAAAAAAGAGAAATTTGAGACGATGTGGTGGGAAATAAATGGAGTGAATCGGGTGGAGTGATGGGTTCAAGTGAGTATGCAGATGTTCAAATGATTTTTGGTTTTTAAAATATTCATTGGATTCGATAATTCTCAGTTTTACCATTGCTCAAAGTGCCCTTCGTCGATAAGTTCATAGAAAAGTACCAATGTGTTTTCTCAAGAATTTCATTCCGAAAACTAAAGTGTTGGCATTTCGAATTATGAATTATTTTTGGTACGGTTCTCGAAAACAAAGATACAAAACTGGGCCAAGTATGGGTTCTAATTATAAATAACATGAGATATTGTGGACAATAAATTTTGCCTGTTTTCCAAAACAACGTTCTGAAGAAAATATAGAATTCTAACTATTACTTTCTACAGAGGTATGAAATCATGATGTTCAAAATAATATAGGGTGTTGATGCTTTTCATCTGAGTTCTTCCAGATCCTAAGGCTAGAATCATTCAAAATTTGACTTTTTGAAACTTTCCTAGAGATTCAGTTTTGGGATCATGATTCTTTTGGATACTCAGTTCTGAGCTAACCAAGTTTTCTTTAACTGAAAACTGTGCTGAAAAATCTCGAAAGTACAACATACTTCAGAAGGGATCTCAAGAGTTCCCAAGCGTGATTTCATTTATCAAAACTAAAAATCTCAAAACTTTTTGAAATTCCGAACAAATCTAATTTCAAGATTTGAGTTTCAGTTTCAACTCCAACCGTCTCCTTTTCCCCAACTTACAGTATATCGACTCTTCTCAATTTTTGTTCTTCCCCCAAGATTTTGTCTTTCTTCTCCTTTTATCACCGGTGTTGACTGAAGAAACCTGAAAAAGTACATTAATTTATCCATTTCTCCACCGGAAAACAGGCGCCACAAGGGGAGAAAAACAAAAAGACAAGGACAAAAAATAATTAGAAAATTGAAAATTACGTAGACAGCAGATATGATATGAGAACAACTGAAGAGGATGATTCATCTATCACTGATAGCTAGGTTTCCGGTTTTTCAGACAAGCTGATCGAGACTAATGAGAAAAAGTATATAGTGTCTGACAATACGTGGAATGGTAATCATGAATGGGCATGGAAAACAAAAGATTGAACATACGGAAAAAGAGACAAAATGACACTTGGTGTCACTGACTGTTACCCTTCTACCCGTCTCCCCCGGCGGACGAAGGACGCTCCGCCCACTTTTTGTCCGTTTTTGGCTTCAAGCCAAGGACCGCCTTATGACTAATCTGGCACAAAGCCAGAAATAAGTGTTAAAAGGAGATTTAATTAAAGAGAATTAGATAGTAGGATAAAGTCAAAATTAGGGATGAGATGATGTTTGGAGTGGAAGATTTTTTGAAGGAGTTTCAAGAGTGGATGCAAAAATTGAAACACTTTTGGGATGGGATTTCTGAAATTTGGAGGTGTTATGTGGTGTTTGGAGGGGCTACGAGCTTTGCAGAACTGCATCTTGTAAATCCACAACATTTAAAATTTCAACAAAAAAACCACAATGAAGATCCATGAATTCAAAGAAATCGTGGAATTTATTTGTTCGTAATCATACATTATAGTTTCCGCAAACAGTTCAAAAAGTCACATACTAGAAACAATATTCCGATCGAATGATTTCCCTTCAGATCAATCGATTAGGATGACGTCAGCTCCTAATACAACATTAGTACTTTCTCTTGTTCATGACGGATGGACTTGAAATGTCTAGAAGATGTCTTCCGAATACTATAATTATGACCAACAAAAAAGTTCATCTTCGATAGAACTACTGTCCGAAAAGAATTCCGGATGACAGAGATCTATGGAATATACAGCAAGGTGACAGCTAAAAAAACACAAATGATCTTTTTTGAAAGCCAAATCATTTTGAGAAGTGAGAATGCATTCTTGCATTTGTATATTTCACAGAATCTCAAAACATTTTGTAGGTTTCTAGATAATTCTGCAAAGAGCAGTCTGATTTTGAATTTGTTTTTCTTTCAGTCAAGGATGTTTGGGATCGTGCCAAAACAGCTTTGTTACGTAACTTTTCAAACATTCTAGAAGATTGTGATTTCTCAAAACAAATCTGTCAGGGTCAAGGCTACGGAAATTTGAATCGGGCCGTACTTTTGTCAACATCCACGGCTCTTCATGCTGAACAAGGTCGATTGAGGCATTAAAAACATCTGATCACTAGGAAGCTCAGTTGACAGTTTTGCTTCAAACTTTCTGAACTTTGTCTGAGTTTCCCGTGACCTGAAATCCTCTATCTTCAAATGGACTGCTGAAAATGAAGATGTGGGTTCTCAAACCAACTAGAGACGATTCCGAAGATTGACTTCAAGAATTCAAAGTGCATCCTACTCTTTTTTCATGTTTCAGTGTCTGAAGTTTATCCCAAACTCCGTTCTTCTACCACCCCATGTTCCTTCTCAGTTTTTTCTCGTTCTCTCCCACTCATTCTTCTCTCTCCTGAGAATTGTACCGTCCATGTTTCTTTTTTTCCTCTCCTCCCGGTGTTTGGTGGTTGTTGTCAAAAGGGGGGTCTCTGGCATGATGCCAAGTGAGGTGTAGAGCGGAAGGGAAGGGGGGACAAACCAACAAACAGACAAAACGGTAAGAGAGAGTGATAGGAAAAGAGATTTAGATATAGAGAGTACATTCGGACGGCGGATGATGATGACAAGACTGCTTGCCGCGCCTTCGGCGCTGCAGCAGTCTTGTTTTGTTCGCCGCTTCGCGGCTCACTTCCGAAAATTGATGTTCGCGGCTTCGCCGCTCACTATTCAGGTTAAAAACAGTTTAGAAAGTTCCAGAGCTATCCAAATGTCCATACTTGGAAAATTTCGGCCGGAGCCGGGCCGATGGAAAATTTGCCGGCCCGGATGCAGATTTTGAAAAAAATTTCATCAATTTTTTTTGCAAAACTTTTCCAAAAATGTTCAACTTTCATACAAAAGTTTCAAAAACATCGATATTCTTCATTTCAGTCCGAAATAACATCATATAACACCATTCTACCCTAAAAATCGCCTATTGAAAAATCAGCTCTGAAAACCCGGGCCGATGAAATTTCCCAAACGGCCCGTTCCAAGTATGCAAATGTCTATTTTTATTGCTAGAGATTCTTATTCACATTCCCTATACTTTTCTGCACTTCTATTTTTTGTTCATAACTTTGTAGCGAGCAGAAGTGCATTCTTCTGCCTCTCCGGATAACCCCGAAGAAGCGTTTCCAAAAATTTTAATTATTCGACACACTCTTTCGAGAGTTCGAAACGACAGCTAACCTTGGTTATACTGGGTAAAAACCAAATCGAGATGCGCGAACGCGCCTTTTATGTTTCCGCGTGTACCGACATCTCCCGGGTTCCGCCGTCCGTTATGTTTTGTGTGCGAGGAGACTCCGCCCACTTTCTCTGCGTCTCAGCCGTTCTGAGCCCTATCTTAGCACAGGGCTCCGGAGAGCTCCAAATGAAAAATGAAAAAGACGGGCATCAGCCCCGGTAAATTCTCTATCCAAATATGAAAAAATCATGAAAATCGGTCCAGTGAGAGGGGCGCTAGAGGCGGAAACCCCACCACAGACACACAGACATCGGTGATTGTTAATAGTAAAGATATACAAACTTTGTCTTTTTCAAAATTTCCTTGAAATTCTTTCTCCCCTCAATGAGAGGATCAAGAATATGTGGTTTTCATCCCACATTCTGTAACCCATTGCTGAGTACACTTTAAAATCGAGTTATGTTAACTCGAAGGTCATTCAAACGCGCAGCCGACACCTCCCGGGTTCCGCCGGCCGCCATAGTTTGTGTTGCGCTAGACTCCGCCCTTTCTCTGCGTGGCTGCCTTCCCCACCGCCTTTCAGAGCCCTATCTTAGCACAGAGCTCCAGAGAGCTCCAAATGAAAACTGAAAAAGACGTGCATCATCGCCGGAAAATTCTCTTTCCAAATATGAAAGTTTGATGAAAATCGGTCCAGTAGGAGCGGCGCTAGCGTGCGGCACAGACACACAGACACACAGACATCGGTGATTGTTAATAGTAAAGATGTGCGAGAGATTGAGAGAAATAGAAAGATAGAGAGAAGACGGAGATTGTTGGACCGGTGCCAACTCTGGGAGGGCGAGGAAAATGGAGGAGGAGGATGAGGATGGGAAGGAGGAGGGCAACTCGGGGAGGATGAAAATTTGAAGGAATAGGATTGGGTTTTAGGGAAGAATTGTTGAGACTATTTGAACGAGGATTAGAATCAAGGGATCAGGGGATGAAAATAACAGAAAATCTCATTTTAGTTTGAACTATTTCGGTAGGGAAAAGGGAAGAGATCCAACAACTTCTAGCCGGAGAATTCTAGAAATCAGGAACAACAATTTTCCGATGTTTTGATCATTTTTAAATCACTTCCAGACTTTTCATATTTCTCAAAATCCAACATCAATGCAAATTCCTGACGCTCTGCTTGTTTTCACTGAACATAAAATTTACTTGCCTTGAGAACTCTTTATTTTTGTAAAGAGCCCTGAATTCTTGGGCGAGCTTCGTAAAAATTGGAACAGCCTGTCTAGAAATTGATGAGTTCTAGCATTATCTGAAAACCTCTATCAGCCCTGTATGTGCCGCTCAAGAGCTCTCAAAATATAAAACCTTAGCTCGATTTCAGTTTGGCTATTAAACTGATCCTCATTTCCTTCTACTTTTTTCAGTACATAAATATTGTTAGGTACTGCTTTCATTTTCCAATTTCCTTTCTTTTGCCTATTTACAAAACAAATCTAGTAAAATGGCTAGTAGACGTCACTCGTCTCTCCGATTTGCTCTCGGACTTTTCATCCCAAAATCTTGATCCTCAATCTCTGAGAAATATGCGATCATCTGGTGTCTAAGAGGCTCCTTTCGTCCTCTTACAACCTCGTTTTTCCCTTTTCTCTCCTCCCAAACAACAATTAGTGAGAGACGGCAATTTTCGAGAAATTTCGCTTTTTCCACTCTCTTTTTCTCTAAATATAACTATATCTCATTTTGCGCCGCCCCGATTATAATTGGATGAGTTTTTGGGGGGAAATGGAATATGAAGTAAGAGAAGAAGAGGTGGGAGATGTGATCTTTTGGAATATTGGTTTTCTTTTTGTTTGGAAAAATATGGATATTATGATGAGGGCAATTCTTGGTAGAAGAGGAATACCCAGAAAAGATACATTCCGAAGCAACTATGAAATGGAAGTCACATTTGAAAAAATCGTGGTTACACTAGGAAGTCATGAGTGTACAGATAGTTTTACGAGGTGACTAACAGATTCGTAAACTTGGAAATTTCAAAAACTCAGTTTCTGTTACAACACAAGGAGTACGGTAGGCAACGGATTCCCTGCCTATAAGCTATTTGGCATTATGAAGTCTTCATGAAATACGGTATCCAGACAGAGTACATCTCTAATTTTGATGCTAGATAAAACAAAATGTTTGGAATCACTACCTGAAAATTTTCAAAAGCAACCGAGATAGGATGCTCTGAACATTCAATACTGGATGCACGTATATTGTGGGTTTTATGGTAATTAAGAACGTCTGACTTCTTATAGACTTATCCGTTTAAGAGTCACCTAAAACTAACTATACATCAGAAAATCGAGAAAATCCAAAAGTTCAAACGAATAACATCCAAAATCTTGTACAGTCTCTCTATATATGTACTGCCGATTCGTGTTTACTACCACTCGCCCGATTTGACTTTTTTCACAGTATTTTAATGGCCAACTCGTAAATTTTCGTTGTTTTTCATAGAGTCACTTCTTCTTCTTTAACGACATCGTAGTTCGGAACAACATCGTCGTGCCATTTGGTGTCAATGTTTAGACAATCGTACAGTCTTTTTGTTTGTTATGCAAATGCGCTCCAATCGTAATAGTATGCTCATAATTGGTGTCGATCAGCTGCTTATATTACAGAGTGTTATTTTGGAAGTCGTTATAAATTGTTGGAAATACTTCAGGGAAGGGGACCTGGGCACCATTCTCTGGAGGATTGGTGTTGGAAGCTTTCCTTTCTCAGAATGAATCCACGATTCTTATAATTTCAGACAGTTATTCTCCATAATTCTTCTTCCATCAAATATCACCCCAAAGAGTCAGAAACCAACATCACTAATCTTAAGAATGTCTTTTCTGTGTAAATAGAGGTTTACATGGGTATTTTTTTGGTTTAGAAATGATTAGTGGAAGTGATTACTCTGAACGACAAAGGAGAAGAAAACCCATGTGATTCTGATGGAAAATGAAAGATGGATTTTCATGTTTTTCTGGTTTATGGTGGTGTTGGAATTTGCAGGATTTTTTGGGTATCCAAGATCATATGAGGGAATGATTTTTGAAGGGATGGGCGTTCTATATTTCCTAAAGAGATCGAATAGCCTGAAGTAGGTGCCTATGTGTTCTATGATCATCCTGCCAATGAGAATGTTGCTATCAGAAAGTTTTCCTATTCGAACTTTCTAACAATATTTCTGGTATATATCGAGTTCCGAGTTATTCCTTGAAACAGAAACACTAAACACACTATGAAAAGATGTCCCAGAACATTGTGCATTGAACTTTATAAAAGAATTTTCGACTCCGACAAAAAGAGCACACAATTACATACATCAGAGCAGCAGAACGCCGACGAAATTGGATGTGAAAAATGAAAAATTGCTATGAAATTCGGTCATGGAGTTCAACATTTTATGTCATTTTGTTGTTCTCTCCCTACTGTAGTTCCGTCATGGAACTTAAATTCTACGGCTCTTCGAAGCCCAAAATTTACGATTATTCGGTCTAGACGTCCCAAAATCCAGAATTATCTTTTCCAAATTTGAATCATAGGAGTAGAAAACCTGACCGATTTCTTTGCAAACTGAACCTTTCAAATCCAGATGCCTCAGTTCAAAATCAAAAATTGAAATGTGTTCAAAAGTTATATTTCTCGTCGCCTTATTGCTCTCTTCTCTTTATTTTTTTTGACATGTTTTCCCACTCAAGGCGGAAAACGGCTGTAGGAGAGGGTGCTCTTTTCTTTTGGCCCCACACAAACACATTCATCCCTTTCTTCTTCTTCCTCTTCCCATCGCTCATATTCATAAACATGTGTATGTGACAAATGTGAGGAAAAGTGAAAAAAGATCAAGAAGAAGGCAAAAGAGCAAGAACGAACAAAAAGTCGCTTTTTTCGTCTTCGAGTTTTAACGACAAATGCAGTTTTTTGTTGTTTTCGAAGAGATTTTTTCAGAGGTCAGAGGGGGAATCGGGGATGGAGGAGAATCAGAGGAACCACCCTTTTTGGAGAAATTCAAAAAAAGTTGTTATCACTGCCAGCTCGACAATGGATGATGGCAGTGATGTAGGGGCAGCTGTTTTATTCGGAGAATCCGGTTACTGTAGATTAAAAATAAAAAATCCAATTGAAGAATACCGTTGTCTCGGGTATTTCATTTTTCAGTCTCACAGAATCAAGATGTATTGAAAACGAAGCTACAGTAACCCAGCAACGTCAAGGGATCAAGGCTTCAATGCCTCCTGTATTTCATACCATTAGCTTCTTCTCCCAACTCCTCACTCTCTTAAAACTACAGTACACCTTCCAAAGAATGTAGTTCAAGATACCAAACCACTATTTTTTTTTGAGATGGAACAAGTTTCCGAATGAAACGTGACAAAACGGAAATGGAAACGAAAAAATCATCGGCGGCGACCGACCCGAGGAAAGTGTCCTCTTCTTCGCAAAAGTGCAACTATTAACGAAAAAATGAAGAAAATGATGATGAATGTGGATGTCAAAATGAGAACATGAAACTACTTGCTTCTGATGGAAAAGGTTTCACATGATGACAGTAATGATGATGGGGATGTTGAACTACGGTAGCACTTTCATGGAGAACATCAGAATTCGGAAGTATTCATGAAGTGCGATAGCTTCGGTTCTGTGAAAAATCTCTGTGGATAGGAACATGAATTGACACATGAGCCATCTCCATGGGTGGGCTCTCGGCAGGATACTTGCACTTTTCAATGGGATATTCGATAGACCGCCCATATATGATTTTTATTAAAATGCGGAAACTACTGGAATGAAAGGGGTACGGTAGTTTCAATGATCAGAATACATCAATGAACAAGACATGAAGAGGAGAGTGGTAAATGGAAAACAAATCTGGAGTGTGCATCTATAGTTTTGTAATTAGATATTGAAGTTGTGTTATGTATATAAATTTTGAAGCTCATAAACCTACATAACTCTCCCTCGGTGCATAAAAAATCGGGAAAATGGTGAAGTTACACAAGGGTGAGCTGCACATTTATAAACTGCTCTTGAATTTTCTTAGAATATTCTGAAGGTAAACTGGAACAACATCCACGGTTTGCTAGGACAGTTTTATCTTTTTGCTAATGTCAGGTCAATTACCCTAACTTAGTATTCAGTTTTTACAAGTATAGTGTATAAGTTACTGTAACCGGCTGTTCTAGTTCAGGTTCATCCGCAACTCTGACAAAGTTTCCGTCTTTCCAATTTCATAGAAACTACAGTAACCGTATAGTGTACTCATGAGGAAGTCTCTCAGAAATAAAACTGATCTAGAGACAAACAGACAAAATGTGCATCAATATCATCGTCCTCATCACAAAAGACCAACAACAATGCTCTTCTTCTTTCCTCTTCCCGTAATAATAATCTTCTTCTTCTTCTTCCCACTTTCTCCCACTTACACACACAGAAAGACCACCCCGATAGCTCGTTTCTGTCAACTACTCGGCCCAGACAGGGATACAAAGTAAATATGATGATTTATTAGAACAAATCTTCTTTTTCTTTTCAACTGTCTAGTTGTTTAGGAGGATCCGGTACAAGCAGTCAAAAGATGATTTTCAAGAAGAAAAATGAAAAAAAAACTCAAAAAAAAAAATTGAAAAAGAAATTTTGGGCCAATATGGAATGTGAAAAAGAGCTGGTCGGGAATGGAGGGTAGGAGGGAGTAGAGTGTGTTCTCGAATTACATTCTCGCGCAGTCTCGGGCGGAGGAGAAAAAAGAAGACCGCCCGGTTTTTTAGGGGACTTTTCGTCGTGGTAGGTCTATATGGTAGATTCAGGGATATTGAAGAGGTACTTGTACGGGAGAAGGACATCTGTAAGGAGGACATTAATTGGGCAAGTTGCCGAGGAATGAAACTAGAAAGGGCAAGAATAGGCATGTCTTCAAACTCTGTGTATAGATAGTTTGTGGGAAATGATAAGACTTTTTAGAGTTTCGGAATGTATTGGAAGCAACTCGTTTTTCAACTGACGGGTTAACGATAGAATGCTGACCTGGCGAAAACTGATTGGACTGAAAATCGAAAATGTTGCAATCCTTTTTTTTTTGAATTCATTTTCAATCTTTCTATTATTTATCATCTTTGAGTATTTTGGACTCCACTCTTTAAAGGTTTACTGCAATTATCAATCAGATGCACCAAGTTAATCAACATCCTTTTTCAAAAATTCACATTTCATTTCTATGAATCCCCCGTCTTCACACCGATCTTCTCCTCAATAAAAGTACACTTTTCACTGATTTCTGCTACTTTATAGCCTCATTTCACTTCCCTATCATCAAGTTGTATATTGTGCTCTCGTTCTTCACCGACCTCTTCGTGGAGGAGTGATAAAAATGACACATGGTCTCATTCTCTTTTTCTCTCTTCTCAATCACTTTTTCTCTCCGATAATTGCCCTTTTATCATTTTCAACCTTTCATTCTTTATTTTCTCATTCATTATTTTGCTTTTTTTGCAAAATTGTCGTGCCAGAAAATTAATTTAGGATTTCGCGCTATTTTGTTATTTTGCTGGCGGGATACGGTGTGCAGCTTGTGCAAACACTGCGCGGCATTCAATGAACAGTAGGCATTTTAACTGACGACACCTAGCTTTTTGTTTTATTTTTCAAGAATGTTTTTCTTGTCTGTTGGTCGATGAAAATGGAAAATTGTTGATGAAAAATCAGAGAAAAGGATATAATTTTCAGACAACAATTTGTATAATTGCCAATGTTCGCCACTTGTACATTGATCACTTCAATTGGAGTGTCTCGTGATCAGCAAGTTTTGAAAAAAATGGGCGACCGAACTTTACAATTAAAAACCCTTCACCTAGAGAAAAAAAAACATTTGTCGGCAGAGATTTGAGAGAAAAAGAGAAGAAAAAAAAAAAAAAAGAGAGAACAATGTACAATGTAGTCCCCCGACGGACAAATTTTCGGGTGTATTTTATCAATTTTCGTCTCGAAATTTTTGCGGGTCACGTTTTCTTTCGCTTGATAACGCCATCTTCTTTGAACCCGTACTTTTCGGTTATACTTCTTTTGTATTCTTTGTTCGGGTAATCTCAATAATGAGGGTAGAAATGCCAGAAATCATTCAGATAGTTGAGCAAAATATTGTTTTCATGAGAATGCCAGAAAAATAGAAAATGATTCACAAGCTATGATTCAAAATCTGTACAGTAGACTATAGTTTTATTTTCCAACATTTTCGAATCGCGTCTTTTGATTTCTTCCCCTCTCAAAATAAGTTTTACAAATTTCCTCAATCTTTTCAGACCAAATCAAAAATGGAGCACTTTTGGACGGTACTACTGCTTTTCTTCTTGGCCATCTTCCTAATTCTATACAATCTATCCACATCATTCCACTATTATATTCGAATCTCCTTCTTCTATTTCACAATTTTAATCCATGGAATGGAAGTCTGTATCACTATGATACCATCATGGTTCGGTGGAAGGGTAAGCTAAGGAATTTTATAGAGTAGTGTGAAAAAGCTCAGAAAATGTTGTAAAAACCGAAGAAAAAAGAAATGAGAAAAAGTACTTTTTATGAGAACAAGAAAAGGAACAAAAGCGATGAGGAGGGAAAGAAGAAAATGGACTTGTTCCAAAAAGCCCTCCCCTTCATGCATGTCGGAACAGGCGTCCCAAAAAAAAAGATTAGGAAAAAAGGGAAAAAAGTGTTGGTAGAATGAGATGCTGTTTCGAAACTTTACCAAAGAAACAAGAAAGTTAGGAAAGATAAGATGAGAAAATTCTGGAAGAATTTTGAAAACTTTAAGAAAAGGAAAGTGTGAGAACGATTGGAGATTTTTTTGTCGGCTGAACTAAAGTTTCGTTCGGAAATTTTTGAAGCCAATTCACCGATATTAAAAAGTTGATATATAACACCGATATTAAAAAAAAAAAAAAACAATCCAAAACTCAATGTCAAACATTTTTGTACTAAAGATTTGAATTAGAATAAAATCTCAGAACTCTGATTTCAAGAATCAATAGAAAAGCATGCATTATTTCCAATCGCTTCGATTTTCAGGGCGCCGACTACGTCTTCCACTCATTCTATTATTGGTGTAAATGGACGGGTATTCACACAACAGTATACGGGTACGAGTTGACACAAGTCGACGATCCGGCTGTTGTCATTTGTAACCATCAGGTAAGAAATTACAAAAAGAGAAATGATTGTAAAGGAATTGAAGTTTGGTGAAAAACCTGTTGGAACTTCGATTGAGTACGTTGCGCTCATCTGAAAGATTTAGTGTGAAATCAGTTACGCGGAACTCATGTCTTTCGTTAATGCAGTTTTTTAGAATCCGAAAATTAGACAATCTCAGTTAGAAAATGAAACAAAACTGCCAGCGAAAGTTCACACTTCTGTTAAAATCATTCCCACTGCCGACAGCAGTTATAGAATATTCTAGATAACTGGACCACCTAGAAACACACTGAACTCTGCTCATTTTGCAAAATTCTGTCGCCAAAAATAGTCAGAAAAGTTCTGATGCACTTTCTTTTCGCTCCTCCCCTCATTTCTCTTTTCCACCACCACCATTCCACCCCAACTAAATGATGACAGCAGTCGGTTTCCTTCCTTCCTTTTCCCGTCCTAAAACAAAAAAATAGGCTTCTTCGTCTTCTCGTTTTTTGTTTCTTTTGCCTCTGGAATGTTCCACCATTTCATGACTAATTTGAAAAGACTAGGAAAAGACTCCTCCTCGCCCGCATAGAATTTTAATCATTCCTCCCATTGGGGTACCACCAAAAAAAGAAGAAGAAAGGAACTCGTGCTGGGTGGTGGAGATGGTCCAAAAAAGGGGAGGAGCAGAATGTACTTTTTATGGAGAAGTGACATGCAGCAAGTTTTGTTAGATAGGAAGGGGTGTTCTGGAGAAGGAAGAAGGATTTTCGAGGGAAGATGGGTGTAGAAAGCTGAAATTGGAAAAAAATTTGGACGATAGAAAGTGTGTGGTGGCAAGTTCAGGCCTTTTTTTCTTCTCTGGGTGGTTAATTGGAAAAATGAAGTGTCCATCCAGGGACTAGTTATTTACAGTTTGAACTCCTAGGCCATCTACCTACTCCTTGCAAAGCTAGAAAAGTAACGTAATGTGTGAATATGCAACATGAGAAGTGAAAGAGTCTCATTCTTTCTCTCTCTCTCTCGAGGGAAATCAGGAATCGAAGTAAGAATAGAAGGAGAGAAGGAGTCCTTCTTCTCTCGGCCAATTGGCTCCGATGACATTGTTGTGTTGATGCTCATCCAACTGTATACGGGAGGGAAAAGAGACGAAAGAGAGAGATGAGCAGCTCATTAGCCATGATTGGGAACAAGAGAGAAGAGGAAGGAGATGTGATTTGAGGAAAAAGTTGATGGGTGGGGGGAAGGGAAGAAGGTTTAATGTTTGGAGGAAGGAAAAGAAACATGGATTAGTTGGATTAGAAAGATGAAGAGTGGATAGATGGATCTGGGATTACGGTAGATTTTGTGGAGAGTTTTGGTTTTCAGATGTTTCAATCCTCAAATTTTATCGTTTCTGCAGTTTCAAAGTTCTTTTTCACTGTCGGTTTGGGATTTCCTCGTAACCAATTGTTTCAAAACCGACGGTATTCTAGTGAAAAAAAATTAAAACGCATTTCCAATTTCCTATTCTTAGAGGTCCTAGGAAACCCATTTCAAATAATTTAGGACGGGCCCGCAAAAGCCCGGGCCGGGTCGAACAAAAATTTTCATAGCCAGCCTGGTCTGAAAAATGCTGCATGGAACAAAAGATTCTAAAAAAAACTCTACAAAAACTTTACAAAATTATCAGCAGTAACTAGGTGAGCCTTCGGGTCGGATTTTTGAAATTCCTGGCAAAGCCCAGCCCTGACCGGCGCGACCCATATTAAATATCTGGCCGCGTCTTATTATAATTATCGCAACAAAAAAATCTTAATCAAAGTATTTCCAGAGCTCCCTGGACATCGTCTCAATGTCATCGATTTGGCCGAAACACTGTGCAGTGATGATGAAAAGAATTCTGGCATACGTTCCATTCTTCAATCTCGGAGCATACTTTGTTAGTCTCCCCACTTTTTTAGCATATACAAACATAGACTGGCTCGTCGCTTTTTGGACAAAAAATGAACGGATTGACAAATATAACAGACAGAGAGAAAGCCATTGTTTGTGTATTGAGAGAGTGAAAGAGAGAAAAAAAAGAATTTACATTTTTTATATGGGTGGGCACTCGAGAATAGAAATTGAGCCGATTGATTCTATATTGATAGACGGGCAAATCCAAGGGGTTGATTAATTGTTTCCAACGAAACTCGAACATTTTCAGTCGGGAACAATCTTCATTGATCGATTCAACCGAGAACGAGCGATGGCTTCGGTGGACCACTGTGCAAATGAAATGAAGACTAGGAATATCAAATTGTGGATCTTCCCAGAAGGAACAAGAAATCGGGAAGGAGGATTCATTCCATTCAAAAAAGGAGCCTTCAATATCGCCGTTCGAGCACAAATCCCAATCATTCCTGTTGTATTTTCGGACTACCGTCCATTCTACTCTAAGCCAGGAAAATACTTCAAGAATGACGGAGAAGTTGTGATTCGAGCGTTGGACCCAATCCCAACAAAAGGAGTAAGTTAAGAAAAAAGGAATGGGCCGAACCGGGGATTGAACCCGGGACCTCTCGCACCCAAAGCGAGAATCATACCACTAGACCATTCGGCCGCGA